>CM066033.1:1267806092-1268130791 GCA_033557465.1 Ichthyophis bannanicus | reverse complement strand
CTTGCGTGTGTGGGCTTGTTACTCATTTTGGGGTGCTGACTCGGTTGCGTGTTTGACTTCTTCTGGGACGTGCGCTGGTTTCCGGTTGTAATGAGCATGTGGATGCTGTTGACAGATGTGTGTTCTTTTATCTAAATAGGTTTATGATAGTCTTGTATCTGATGCGAGCAATGATTGGTAGCCAGTGTAAGTCCTTTAGTGTAGGTGTGTGTGCTCCTGCATTGCGGCTCCGGATATGATTCGAGCTGCAGTGTTTTTGTGCCAGCTGTAGTGGTTTGAGAGCTTGTTTTGGTAGTCCGAGGATATCGGATTGCATAAGTCCAGTATTGGTGTTATCAGTGCTTGACAGACTGTACGGAAGTGTTCTGGAGCGAGGAGTGGTTTCAGTCTCCTGATGATTCGCATCCTGTAATATGCTTTTTGGATTGTTTTGTCTATTTGTGGTTTGAGGTTGAGTTTACTGTCCAGAGTAACCCCAAGGTATCTCACCTCTGATCTTATCGGTATCGTGGTGCTTTGTAGCTTTATGTTTGGTGGGTGTGTGAAGCTTTGGTTTCGAGTGATGATTAAAGCTTCAGTCTTGTTGTAGTTTATAGCTAGATTGTTGTTTTGGCACCACTTCGCCATTTGGGTAAGGCAGTCTGCTATCTTAGAGAGGGGGTCCCTTGGGGTTTTGATTGATATCGGGGAGTATCCCATTATATCTGCTGCGTATATTGTGTATTGGATGTTGTTCTCTTTCATAATGTTGCATATTGGTTGGATGTAGATTTTAAAAAGGAGTGCTGAGAGTGCGGATTCCTTGTGGTACTCCTTGTTGGACGTTATGGGCCGGGAGGTGTCCTGTCCCACCTTGACCTGTAGCTGTCTTTCTGTTAGGTACGAGTGGAACCATTTTAGAGTGGTACCGTGTATACCAGTGTTCTTCATTCTCTCCAGGAGTATATTGGGCTCAACTGTGTCGAACGCTGAGGAGATGTCGATGAAGATCATTATAAATTCCATTCCTGATGTCGTCAATTATTCTTATGATGCTGTCGAAGAGGTAGATCAGGAGAGTTTCGACTCCATGGTTGGGACGAAATCCGTGTTGGTTGTCGTCGAGAGTTCCGTGTTCGTCAATGTGTTCCTGAAGTTGTAGTTGAACCGTCTTTTCGATTATTCTTGCGAGGAAGGGTATGCTGGAGATTGGTCGGTATGCTGCTGGGTCCTTTTTGTCGAGAGAAGTTTTCTTTGTGATTGGTCTTACTGAGGCAAGCTTTAATTGCTGTGGCATGAGTCCTTGAGTGAGTGAGTTGTGTACCATTTTATGAATGTTTGGTATGAGGCTTGCTTTGGTGGCTTTGACCCATGACACTGGGCAAGGGTCTGTAGGAGCAGTGCTTGTGTTGATTGTGGAGATGATGTCTGATATCTGCTCTTTTGAGGGTGAGTGGAATGTGCCCCAGGTTTTGGGGTGGACGTTCGTTCTGTTGGTTCTACTGGGTGTTTGAGCGCTCTGTGGAGTGAAATTTGTCTTTGATGTGGTCGGCGAATATCTGTGGATCCACTTGTATTTCTCTTTCTGCTGCTTGCTCTTTTGTCAGGGTTTTTACTATTTCGAAAAGTTCTCTGGGTTTGTTGATGGAAGAATGTATCAGTTTGTGTGGAATTCTCTCTTTGATTGGTTGATGTGTTCATTGTATTGTTTTTGCTTTGTTAGGTAAAGATGTTGGTCGGAAGTCTTTTTGATTTTTCTCCATCTCCGTTCAATTTTCCTGAGCTCCCTCTTTTCCTGTCGTATTTTTGCTGAGTACCATGGTTTGTTTTGTCTCTTGTTGTGGTGTTGTTTCTTGGTCCTGTCAACGGATGGTTTGGCGGCGTTAGCTAGGACATTGTTCCAGTTGGAAACTTGTTCCTCCAGGTCCTCTGAGTCAAGGTTCAAGTGTTGTCTTGTGTCCTGGATGAATTCGTCCTTGTCAAAGGACTTGAATCGTCTTTGTGTGTGTGGGAAGTTCCGCTTCTTTTCGCTTGTCCAGTCCTTCTTGTGATTGCAGATTTGTCTCGATTAAGTAATGGTCAGACCATGGTACTGGGGTGATGGTGGGTGTAGAGATTAGGTCTCTTGAAGTTAGGTAGTTTGATGCGAAGATGAGGTCTGGGGATGATCCTAGTCTGTGTGTTGGTGCATTGACTATCTGTGTGAATTGAAGTGATGACATTGCCTGAAGGAAGGCCTCTGCATCTTTTGTATAGGCGGACTTGAGGTTGAAGTCTCCTAGTAGTAGTGCTTGTTTGTTGTTAGACGTTATGGCACAGGCTTATTCGACTATGAAGGATAGGGTGTCGGGTGGAGCACGGGGTGATCTGTAGGTTAGGCATATTGCAATATTCTTGTTATTGATGCTAATTGTGTTACACTGCTTTGTATCTGTGAGATTCAGTGTCTTTAACTTTATTTCTGTTATTGATATTATTAGGACTCCTCATCCACTCTTGTTGATGCGTGGGCAGTTTTATGCTGAGTAGTTGTTCGGTACTAGTTGGTTGAGTAGTACACTGTCGGTAGGGTTGAGCCATGTCTCTGTGATGCATATTATGTCTGGCTGTCGCTCTTCAATGTGGTCTACCAGAGTGTGTATCTTGTTTCAGATGGATCTGGCGTTTATGAGCTCAATTGGATGTTTTCTTTGTGGAAGAAGTTGTTGCGACTTGTGCTTCCTTAGGGCCGGTGTTGGGGTTTGATTTGTGTCTGTTTTGTCTCTTTGTTTGGGAGGTTGCGAGTGTCTCTTTGTGTGTGTGTTGTGGACCGAGATATGGCAGTGCAGTTGGTGGGTACCATGGTGTGTTTGTTTGGGGGTAGTGGGGGTGTGTAGTTGGTGGGAGGAGTTGTGTGACTAGTAGGAATATTGGTAGGAAGAATGTGGTGTGCATGTTGATAGCTTGTGATGTTCTGATAGGGCGACGCAGGTGTCCTTAGGTTTTCGTCTGTTGTTTGCTTTTTTGAGGAGAGCTGTACTTGTTGCAGGGGCTTGTCCTGGGGATGTGAAGTTGTATCTGTTGCGGTGCGGGAGCCTGTCCCGTGGAGGGAGCCTGTCCCTTGGATGTGGAGCTGGATCTGATGCGGTGCGGGAGCCTGTCCCGTGGAGGGAGCCTGTCCCGTGGATGTGGAGCTGGATCTGTGGCGGACGCCTTGGTGCGGGAGCCTGTCCCGTGGAGGGAGCCTGTCCCGTGTGTGTGGAGCTGGATCTGTTGTGGTCGCCTTGGTGCGGGGGCCTGTCCCGTGGATGTGGAGCTGGGTCTGTCGCGGTGCGGGAGCCTGTCCCGTGGAGGGAGCCTGTCCCGTGGATGTGGAGCTGGATCTGTGGCGGTCGTCTTGGTGCGGGGGCCTGTCCCGTGGATGTGACGCTGGATCTGTCGCGGTGCGGGAGCCTGTCCCGTGGAGGTGGAGCCGGATCTGTGGTGGTCGCCCTGTTGCGGGGGTCTGTCCCGTGGATGTGGATCTGGGTTTGTCGCGGTGCGGGAGCCTGTCCCGTGGAGGGAGCCTATTTCGTGTGTGTGCAGCTGGATCTGTTGATGAACTCTTGGTCTGACCCACTATGGTACATCCCAAGTCCCTATGTTCTTATCTAGCTAAAGATGACATTGCTCTAACATGCATCAGTACTGGCATATCTCTGGGTTTAAGGTATCAATCTGGACAAACATGGTAATACCAAATATGGCCTATAAACGATGGTAGTTAACAACACTGGCATATCCCTGGGTTTACAGTATCGATCTGGACAAACATGGTAATACCTAATATGGCCTGTAAACGCTGGAAGCTAACTGAGCTGAGGTATTCTGTTTATATAATTCCTATTTGACATTGCCACTTGTTCTCTTTCCCCAGTAGGTCATGCATTGTTATTCTTTGAAATGTATTGGTTTAATATTTGCAGTGTTGCCTTTTGATAGTTACGGTATGATGCTTTGTGAGTCCTGTTAGTGCTGTTAGGATACGGCGGGTTTGCTATGGGTTCTAAATGGGCAGTGTTTGCAGTAGTTCCTAATGTGCCTGGTGGTTGGCACTGGATTATAGTAATGTAGAAATCTTTTAGTCTTTCTTTATCCATACACTCATTAAGAGGCATGTTTACTAAAAGTTAGTGTATGGTAACATTATGCAAATATTTATGCAAATGAGGTCCCTTATGCAAATAAGGCCCCGCACCGAGTCTCCGCACATGGCCCCGCTCCCCCCTTGGGCCGCCCCTGAGGGTTCCCAATGGCTCAGGTCCTCAGCAGTACTTGCTGCAGGACAGAGAGAGGGAGGGAGGCGCGTAGAGAAACAAATGCAAGTAAACACATGGTAACTGCAAAATCTTACCACATTTTTCTAATTCTCTTAATACAGGCAATATCATGAGAGCCTGGCCTGGGTATGAGGGGGCTTCCCAGTCTCCCACAGGCTTAAGCGGCAGCTCTGGAGATCTCAGGTGGAAGGAACCGTCAACAGCTGAGCAGCCGGTTTGTGAGGGACCCTGGGCTGCAGCAGCAAAGGGTAGGCTAAGCTCCAGCATACATTTGGAGGCTCTGCAGGTCCTCCTTTGGAGGCTCTGCAGGTCCTCCTTTGGAGGCTCTGCAGGTCCTCCTTTGGAGGCTCTGCAGGTCCTCCTTTGGAGGCTCTGCAGGTCCTCCTTTGGTAAAGGAAGTGCTGTTTCTCAGTCAGGACAAGGCAGACAGTGCTTGAGAGAGGTCTGGCCTGATGCGCATGGTGCAGGGACATTTTGCCTGTTAAACACAGGCAGGGGCAGGCTCGAGACAGTCTGCTGCTGCTGTCTGAGGCAAAGTCTGAAATGGCATGCCCCCCCCCTAATTTAGAGGGGGCGGGGCTTTTTCAGAAATCCAATCAGAGACTGAACCAAACCAAAAAGCAGATTAGATTATATGGAGGAAATGCAAGATGTTTGCACACAGGGCCGCATCGAGCTGCAATCGCACCCTGTGCAACTTGCAGCTCGTGCGCACGCCCCCCTTTCCCCCCATCCCTCTGTCCAGCGCTGCCTGCTCTTTCCCTGCCGCTGCTGCCCTCTGTTTTTTTCATGGCAGCAGGGATAGAGCAGGCAGCGCTGGACGGAGATATGAGGAGGAGGGGGGGCATGCGCCCGATCTGAAAGGCACCGGCACTTGAAGCAGATCTTTCCCTCCCTACTCTGACATCGCATCGGAGGAGGGAGGGACCAGACCTGCTTAAAGTGCTGCGAAAAGGCTTGGGGAGCGCATTTTGGCTGCCTGCTATTGTCCTGCCAGAGCCCTATGCGGCTGCACCGCTTCCACAGGTCTAGGTACGGTCCCGTTTGCACATCAAGGAACTAAAAGACAGCAAGAACCAACAGCAGTTTATAAAACTAAATTATAACAAATTTTTATTTTGTTATAAACTGTATTATGGTTCTTGCTTTTTCTTTTTCAACATATATTTTGCAATCACAGTAGGTGCAGAGCAGAACCAGGTCATTCACCCACAGAACTCAATATTTAAAAAAAAAAATCTGATTCTGATCATCTCACTAACAACAACAACCACTATTCTCCAGTACCAGGCATATTGTGAACTAATACAAAACCCTACAACAAAGAGCAAACCTATCATACCATATCAGCACAAACTTCCAAAACTCATATAAGGAGCCCATCCAAAAAAAGGTGTCACTGTAAATACTACAGTGGGCCCTGGAACATCCATAAACCTATTTGAAAAGCTGAACAAGTCAAATTACTACAGTATAGTATAGATCTTTATGTACAAACTCCATGTTAACAGAACACCTGACCTCAGTTACACACAACATCGACCCTCACCAAGTACAGAATAAGTAACCACAATCTAAAATAAAAATATGTAGACAAAATTTAAATTGAAACTACAAGCCAGAGTCCACATGCAGTGCAACCTCAGATAAATAAGAGATGCAGTTCCCCAATACTGTGTAAAATATAAAAATAGCACAAAGTCCAATCACTAAAATTAAATAAAATTATTTTTTCTACCGTTGTTGTCTGACCATATTATTTTCTGATCATGCTGGTCCCGATCCGAGGCTTCTACTTTCCTGTCTTCTCTTAGCTCTCTTTCTGTGGTCTATGGTCCATCTGCCATTTCTTATCTTTTCTTTTGTTTTCTTCACGTCCTTCCATCAGCCCAGTTCCAGTAACCCTCCCCAGTATCAGCCCCCTTTCCAGTCCTCCCCTCCCAGTACCTTCCATTGTCAACCACCTTGCATTCCCACGACTGCTATTGGTGTCCATTCCCTTCCAGTCCCCCTCCTTCCCCACTGTTCAGCCCCTTCTAGTCCAAATACCATCCCAGATATCAGCTCATGTCCACTCTCCGTGCCACCCTCCCCAGTCAGCTCCCAGTTGTTCTACCCTCTGTCCATCCTCCTTCCAGTGTCATTCACATGTCAGCTCCCAGCCGCCTCCCCATTACCCAGCCACCTACCACCCCCATCCCCAAGTGTCAGCTCCTTTCCAGCCCCCTCCTTCCCCCATAACAGCAGGAGAAGAAGGTATCCGCAAAAAGGACAAAAGGAGCAAAAGCAGACCACCAAAGACTAGGCCTACCACAGGAAATGTGCGTAAAACCAGCTTTATTAGAAGACCCTTCTAATAAAGCTGGTTTTACGCACATTCTCCAGGACCAAGCAGGAAGTCAGTCCTCACTTATGGGTAACGTCGGCGCCGACGGAGCCCTCGTGGAGCAATTTTCCCCAGCTTTCAAAGAAAGCCTTTGGAAATTGCAGCGCGCATGCGCGGTCCTCTTCCCGCCCAAGGGTGCCATCTTAGCCAGTCTTCTTTTTTCCGCGGAGCCCTACAGACGTCCCCGTCGTGTCCCCGCGAAAAAGTTGATATTTCTTCATAATTTTATTCTTTTTCCTTCGGTTCGACGCCGGTCTTTTTCCCGCCCGGACTCGCGACGCCGGTCACGAGTCCTCTTCTTCTTTTCGGTTTTTCTGACTTAGTCAGTTTTCGTTTTCGGTTTTTCCCTGGCAGCCCGGTCCTTTGACCTCGCCGGGGCCCTTTTTCCCCCGATGGCTGCCAGTGGTTTCAAGCGGTGTGGTCAGTGTGACCGAAATATGTCACTAACTGACACACACGACTTTTGCCTCCGCTGCCTGGGCCCGGATCATGAAGAAATGATCTGTGGGCCCTGCGGCAAAATGTCCTCCAAAGCGTTGAGAAGTCGGCGGCATCAGCGGGATAGGATCTTCGCTGACCCCAGCCGTACCCGGACCTCGTCGGAGGCCTCCGCGTCCAAAGGTTCCAGCTCGGACCGTCGCCGGAGTTCCTCCGACAGGGGTTCTCCCTCCGGGGACCATCGACGTAAGGTGAAACCCGCGAGGGCGGCGTCGGTGGACGCTCCTGGCTCCGCGAGGGCCAGGTCGCATAGCCCCGATAGCCGCCCCGGGTCCTTGGAGAAGGAGCACCTCACGAAGCGACCTCGCCTGGAGTCGGAGCTGCCTGCTCGGGTAAGTCCTGTGGTCCTCCTGGACTCGCCTCCGCGACAGCCGCCGTCGGGGCCCGAGTCGGGGGCTGCTGGGTCACCTGAGCTCAAACTCAGGTTGACGGCCTTGGAGAGCAGACTGTCTGCCTTCATGGACCAGCAGCGGGCACTGCTCACTGGCTTCGCTGGCGTCGCTGCCCCAACCGCCGGGACGTCGACGTCCAAGTCGACCCCGGAGACCGAGCCGATCCTCGAGTCGATGCGAACTCGAGTCGATCCTCGGTCGAGGTCACCCTCGGCCTCCCGTTCGGGACCGAGGTCGCCGACGCCGACTCCCTCGGCGTCGGGGCGGCAGGCGCCGCGCCCTGCCCGGGGCCGACCCCACCAAGTCCTCGTCGGAGTCGGTCTGGGAGTCTGAAGAGGAAGAGTCGCCTGATTCTTTCCGGACTCGGTGTGTCCCCTCGGACTCACCGGAGTCCGAACCTCGGAAGCAGTCCCCCCCGGAGGATGCCCGGTTCTCGGACTTCGTCAGGGATATGGCCAAAGCTTTGGCCTTCCCTGCGGACCCCGAGGAGGAGCCTCGAGCCGAAGAGCTTGACGCCCTCCAGTATGACTCTCCCGCAAGGGAACACTTTACTGTACCGGTTCCTCCTATGCTGGAACGACTACTCTTCCTCATGTGGGAGAGTCCGGCCACCTCGCCGGTCCTGAGCAAGCGGGTCGATTCTATCTATCGAGTCCGCAAGAGCCCTGGCTTCCAAAAAGCACAGCTACCACACCATTCCATGGTAGTGGAATCGGCCATGCATCGTCTTAAGAGCCAGAAGATGCACTCCTCGGTGCCTCCTGGCAGGGAGGCCCGTAACCTGGATGGCCTTGGTAAGAAGTGTTTCCAGGGCTCTATGCTTGCGTGTCGTGTCCAGACCTACCAGCTATACATGGGCATGTATCTCCGAGACCTGGCTAAAGAGCTAGCCGGATTCTCCGCTGGTTTGTCCGAGGAACCCTTGCGGAGGTTCCTGGCCTTGTCCACTGGCATTTGGGAATGCTCAAAGTTCATGTCCCGAGCAGCCTATGATGGCTTTGAAGCATCGGCTCGAGTGGCCGCAGCCGGCATCGGTGCCCGCCGACAGGCTTGGCTTCAGTCGTCTGACCTTGAGCCCTGGGTGCAGGACAAGTTGGTCGATGTCCCCTGCCGAGGCGAAAACCTCTTTGGCAAGCCCATGGCTGAAAAGGCTGCACAAATTGAGACGGAGACTCTCACCAGGACCAGGCTTTCTAGGAAGACCTCCGCCCCTTCCCAGAAAAAGAAGGGCTCGGGAAAAAAGTCCTTTTACCCGAGGAAGGCGGCTGCCTACAAACAATACCCCCATTATCAGGCCCCTGCAGCTCCCCAACCGGGCCAGCAGGCCAAGGGACGGGGTAACGGGTCCCGTAGGCAGCAAGCCCCCAAGCCTGCACCACCAGCCCCTGCTCAGCAGGGTGGGGGTTTTTGACTCCTTAAGCATAGCCTCTCCCCCCCCGCTGGTTCCTCCCAGCACCAGAGGCCGGCTGGTTCACTTCGCCCACAGGTGGTCCAGCATCACCTCAGATGCCTGGGTGCTTCAAGTCGTGCGAGAAGGCTATCTTCTCCACTTCCACCAGGTCCCTCCCTCCTATTTTCCGGGAGAACCTCCACGACCCCCTCTGCACAGGGAATTACTCCTTCAGGAGTTAGCAGGTCTTCTACAGGAACAGGCGGTGGAACCGGTGCCCCACCACCTGAAAGGTCAAGGCTTTTATTCCAGGTATTTTCTAATACCAAAGAGAACAGGAGGCCTCAGACCCATCCTGGACTTGCGCAACCTCAACAAGTTCCTCGTGCGGGAGAAGTTCAAGATGCTTACCCTTGGAATCCTTCTGCCCTACCTCCAGCAGGGAGATTGGCTATGCTCCTTGGATCTAAAGGATGCCTACACGCACATCCTCATCCACCCAAGCCACCGCCAATACCTAAGGTTTGTGGTGGCAGGGAATCATTACCAGTACAGAGTACTGCCCTTTGGCCTGTCCTCCGCACCGCGAGTCTTCACAAAATGTCTCGCGGTGGTGGCGGCCCATCTCAGGCTTCACGGCCTCTATGTCTTTCCGTACCTCGACGACTGGCTCATCAGAGCAGCGTCCGCTCTGGAGGTCACCAACGCCACGCGCCGCACGGTGACTCTTCTGCAGTACTTGGGCTTTGTTATAAACTTCGCAAAGTCCACTTTGCTCCCCTCACAGGATCTCGAGTTCATCGGCGCAAGGCTGCACACTCCTCAGGCACGAGCGTACCTACCGCTCGACAGGGCTCAACGGCTCATGGACCTAGCCGACCGTTTTCGCAGCCAGCCCCTGGTCTCCGCCAGGCGCTTCCTGAGACTACTCGGCCATATGGCTTCCACCGTCCATGTGACCCCCAATGCCCACCTGAATATGCGGCCTGCTCAATGGTGTCTCCGCCAGCAGTGGCGACAAGCCACAGGCGGCCTAGCAGACCTAGTGCGCGTCTCCGAGCCGCTGATCTCGTCTCTCCGGTGGTGGCTTCAGCAGCCGAACCTGATATTCGGAATGCCTTTCCAGTCACCTCAGCCGGCCCGGGTGCTGACAACAGATGCATCCCTCCTGGGCTGGGGAGCGCATTGCCAAGGGGCACGTACTCAGGGCCTCTGGACCACGTGGGAGTCTGCTCAGCAGATCAACTTCCTGGAGCTCAGGGCGATCCGCCTGGCTCTCAAGGCCTTCTCCCACCTGACTTCTCACCAGTCCGTCCTTGTCCAGACGGACAATCAAGTTGCCATGTTCTACGTGAACAAGCAGGGGGGCACGGGCTCCTTCCTCCTCTGCCGGGAGGCACAGAAGCTCTGCTCTTGGGCCGTCAGTCACGGCATTCTCCTCAGGGCAGTTTATCTCCCAGGCCAAGAGAATTACCTGGCGGACAAACTCAGCAGGATCCTCCAGCCGCACGAGTGGCGTCTGGATCCCTTGGTAGTTCAGAAGCTCTTTCTAAAGTGGGGCCTCCCCACGGTGGATCTCTTTGCCAGTCCTCACAACCGGCAACTTCCTCGCCTTCTGCTCTCGTCAGCCACACCCCCTTCGGGTTGCGGCGGACGCTTTTCTACTCTCATGGTCGGGGAGCCTTCTGTACGCTTTCCCTCCCATCCCGCTAGTCTCTCGGACTCTTTTCAAGGTTCTCCGAGACAAAGCCTTCATGATCCTGGTGGCCCCTCGCTGGCCCAGACAGCCGTGGTTTCCGCTCCTGCTGCAATTAGCGGTGGAGGATCCATTCCCTCTGGGGTTACAACCGGATCTCCTCACTCAGGATCAGGGGTCTCTGCTACACCCCAACCTCAGGTCTCTCAACCTAATGGCCTGGCTGCTGAGAGGGTAGTCCTCGCTCCCCTTCTCCTGCAGGCAGAGGTGGAGGAGGTCGTCCTAGCTTCGCGACGGCCTTCTACCCGCAAATGCTACGCCCTTAAATGGCGTCGTTTTTCCGTTTGGTGTACCCGACAGTCTCAGGATCCCTTCTCCTGCCCGGTGTCGGTGGTCTTGCAGTACTTGCTTTACCTCTCTAATCTGGGACTTAAGTCCAACTCCGTCAAAGTTCACCTCAGTGCTCTTTCAGCACATCATGTGCCGGTGGACGGCAGACCTCTCTCCAACGACCCTCTCGTAGCGAGGTTTCTCCGAGGTCTCCTTCTACTTAAACCACCTCTGCACCCGCCAGCGCCTGACTGGGACCTGAATGTGGTTTTACAGCGGATCACCTGTCCGCCTTTTGAACCTATGGCTACCTGTTCTCTCCGTTTTCTTTCTTGGAAAACACTGTTCTTGATAGCCCTCACTTCCGCTAGACGCGTAAGTGAATTGCAGGCCCTCGTGTCTGATCCCCCTTACACTCGGTTCTACAAAAATAGGGTAGTCTACGGACTCACCCAAAATTTCTTCCAAAAGTGGTCTCCCCCTTTCACATCAATCAGGAGGTGGTACTTCCAACCTTCTTTCCCAGACCACACTCCAGCCGAGCTGAAACGGTCCTCCATACCCTGGACTGTAGAAGGGCTTTAAACTTCTACCTTGACCGTACGCGGGAGCACCGTAAAGCTGCTCAGCTTTTTGTGTCTTTTGACCCCAATAAATTGGGGCTCCCTGTCTCCAAGCGTACTCTGTCCATCTGGGTTGCGGACTGTATCTCTTGGGCTTATGGGGCAGCCGGACTCTCCTTGGATGGTCGAGTCACGGCTCATTGTGTTCGGGCAAAGGCTACGTCAGTGGCTTACCTCCGCTCTGTTCCGCTGGCAGACATCTGCCGGGCCGCTACTTGGTCTTCGAGCCAGACTTTTGCGGTCCATTACTGTCTCGAGAGGGAGTCCCGCAGGGACAGTGCTTTCGGACAGGCAGTCCTCCGTAATCTCTTTGAGGTCTGAGCAACTCCTACCCTCCATCCCGGATGTGGGCTACCGGTGGGTAATAATTCAGCGAAGATTCTTTCCTTCTGTGCTGCTGAGCTAGAGGGAGCTCATTTTTGTGCTTAGGGTCTCCGGTAGCCTTAAGCTTGGGAGTCCCATAAGTGAGGACTGACTTCCTGCTTGGTCCTGGAGAAAGCGTAGTTACTCACCTGTAACAGGTGTTCTCCAGGAGCAGCAGGAATCAGTCCTCACAACCCTCCCTCCTCCCCTTGGAGTTGCAATCGTCTGCTTTACTTTTTTTGCAAATTTTTATGCTGTCTTTTTTAGCTATGTCATCTGACTGGCTAAGATGGCACCCTTGGGCGGGAAGAGGACCGCGCATGCGCGCTGCAATTCCCAAAGGCTTTCTTTGAAAGCTGGGGAAAATTGCTCCGCGAGGGCTCCGTCGGCGCCGACGTTACCCATAAGTGAGGACTGATTCCTGCTGCTCCTGGAGAACACCTGTTACAGGTGAGTAACTACGCTTTTCCTGTGGTAGGCCTGGTCTTTGGTGGTCCGCTTTTGCTCCTTCCCTCCTTCCCCCATGTCAGCTCCCTTCCTGCCCCCTCCTTCCCCTGGCAGACCTTCTCATTATCCGCTCCCTTCCAGTCCTATTCTACCATCCTCCCGCATCAGCCCATTTGTATCCCTAGCCCCTAGTTTTCTTCCAGGGCCAACAGCACTCTCCTCCCCTCCCCCATTCGCCCTTTTCCAGTCCTATCCCCCTTATCAGCCCACTCTAGTCCTAGCCCTCCAATCGGCCCATTACCAGTCCCTAGCTTATTGCCAGTGCTAGCCCCCCCCCCATAAGTCCATTTCCAGTCCTAGCCTCCCTAATCAGCCCATTTCTAGGCCTAACCCCACCAATCAGCCCATTGCTAGTTCTAGTCCCCCCTCCCGATCAGCCCATTTCCAGTTCGGACCCCCCCCCCATCAGCCCATTTCCAGTCTTAGCCACCCCCAATAGCCCATTACCAATCCTAGCCCCCCCTCCCGATTAGCCCATTACCAGTCCTAACCCCCCCTCCCATCAGCCCACTTCCAATCCCAGCCTTCCCCACCCCAGGGAAATTGAAATGAAAAGAAACTGGCTGCTGAAGCCGCGGCCAGGAAGTGCCCTGCGAGCACCCCAGCAGAGCCCTCTTCTCTCTCTCAGCGCTGCTGGCTTTATAGAGCTGTGAAGGGAGAGTTTCCCTTTCTCACGGCTCTGTTAAGCCAGCCGGCGCTGATGGGATACAGGCATTTCCTGTTTCCCATCAGCGCCAGTGGGCTTGGCTTAGAGCCGCGAGAAAGGGAAACTCCCTTCGCGGCTCTGTAAAGCCGGTGGCACTGATGGAGAGAAGAGGTCTCTGCTGGAGCAGCCACGGGGCACTTTCTTCAGTGGCTCTTCCGATCGGGTTTTATTTGTTGAAGGCAGAGTGAGGCGGCTCTTTTGGTGGCATTTCTGCTGCCCCCAAATGTTTACCGCCTCACTCTGCCTAATTATAGAGCCGCCTCAACCATCTTGTGAAAGGTGCAAACTTTTATTTTGTTTTCAAACAGCAGCTGCCCTGCTCAGCAATTTCAGCACAGAGAGACTTCATTAAAGGCATTTTCTTAGGTAGGGGGCCTTCTTAGAGCTAGAGGGGATGCTTCCAATACAAAAAAAAGGAAAGACACACAGGAGCACAGAGGTAAGGAGCATGTGTTCCAAGCCCTCCAGTGGCTCCCGCAAGCCTTTCACTGCAGAAGGCTGCTGCTACAGGGCAGGGTCCACCTCTCAAGAAGCATAAGCTAAGGGTGCAGTGAGCACACTAAAACAACAGGTAACTGGGGATATTTCTCCTTAGACAGCGGGATGGTCCTCAGGGCCACAGCCTCCCTCAACAGGCACAGGAACAGCTGACATGCCAGATCTGAAGGCTGAGGCAAAGAGGGTGCCTAAGGCCATAGAGGTTAAGGAGGGGCACAAGGCCTCAGCATCACAGAGCTTTTCTCCAGAGTATCCCCTACTCATGCATAGGGCATTTTGTATGCAGCAGCAGGGGGACATTGGTTTGGAGCAGTCCAAAGACAAGGAAGAGGCACGTGTCAGAGTTTTCACTGCAGGCACAGCAGGAGGAAGAACCAGGGCCAAGTAAGTGAGGGTTACAAGAGGACCCTTGGGAGGAGCAGGGATCATTGCACTCAGAGGTGCTCGATGACCTAGCAGAGGTTTGGCCAATGGAGTCAGATTTGGAGGACAGAGATCCCTCAAGGAGAAGAGGCCAGAATTGTGCAGGTCTTTCAGCGAGAAGAACTGGCAGTGCTCATTGTACATGCAGTCAAGGCTCTTAATTTAACTGGTGAAGAGGAACTGTTGGAAGATCCGCTCCTTTGGGCAGTCAGAACTACGCAGACTGCTTTTTCTCCACATAAAGTGGTCCATCAGATGATGCAAGATGAATGGGATCTTTCTGAGGCTACGCTGAAGAGCATAAGGACAATGTCACGACTTGTGATAAGGAAGCTTATCATAGTTCAGGAAGGAGCTATAATAGAGGTGAATTGGCTCTGAACAAGCAACCTGTCTTTCCTGGTAGAAATAATAAAACAAAATGTTTCCATAAAAGACTACCAGTCCCAGAATGCACCAGGTTTCAAACAGCCACTAGAAGAGCTGAAGTGGGGAAACGTGTGTTCAATCAGGAGAACTATGAGGTAATCCCCAATCCCTCATCTCCAAGGGCAGGGCTTGATTCAGCACAGCTGAGCTGTGCTAGGGTGGAGTATCCCTCTAAGCAGGTTAAAAGTAAAGCCTATTCTACACAGAATCAGCCAGAGCATCATCAGCAGAGGAACCCAGAGCTCAAGGACAGAGAGAGCAAGAAGCAGCCTGGAAGAAAGAAAAGGAAAGCATCTTGGAGGTCTAAAGGAGTCCATAGCAGCACGTGTGCTGGGAGTCATTCCAGAGGCAAGCATACTCCATTGGACTGGAGGAAACCAGAGGAGTGGGGTTACAGAGCCAGGAATCCCCGGACGGCACCTGTGAGGGAGACAGCTGCATTTGGAAGGGGCCCTAAGACCAATGCAAGAAGGTATGTGAAGAGAGACCCAGTGTCCAGGGATCTTGATTGGAAGGCTGGACATAAAAACTGGACTACATACTGGCCAGGATATCTGGAGAGGGACTCTAACAGCAATGGAAGCTCAGGTATGAACACTGATCTATGCCCTAGCTCTTCACTTGGAAGACAGCAGGGAAACACGTATTGTCCTGAGAGTGCTCCATTAAGAAATTCCCCTGAACCAGTACATGATATTGATTATATGATAGTGGAAGAAGAAGGAGATATTTTGAATGAACAGTGTGATTACATGGATTGCTCTCTATCTAGGCTTCTGTGGTAATATACTTTCACAAATACACCAACCATCAAAAAGAAATATATCCTGTTCTTTTATCTACCCAGAAAAGTTACAAGAAAGCTTTTGGGTAGGATTTGAGCCACGTATAGAAAATAAACCAGCCAAGAGGTTTGCAGCTGGTTAATGGTTAGCAATTAAGCCTTGCATAATTGCACGTGGGCTCTAAAAGGACACTTCTGGGTGTGTGTGAAAATACAAGAAGTTGTCCTTGAAAAAGAACAGTTTTTTTGATTACTTTTTGGGTTTTGTTTTTGTTTTTGGAGCACTGCTAAAAGGTGTTAGCAGGAGCCCACAGAAAGACCTTTCTGTTCCCATCAAGGTCTTTATTGTTTGATTACTTAAGAAGTTCAGTTGTTGTTCCTGATTTGTTTTTCCTAAGTTAATACTGAAAGCAAGTATCCTTTTTGTGCTACCAAGTAAATCTGTGTGGGAGAAATAACCCCATAAATAAAATATATTTTCTTTGCTTAACACTCGAGCAAGCACAACTCATTTATTTGTGAACGGCTGATTCTGGTATGAATGGACTACATTTCCCACAATCCTTTGCAAGTCATACTAATATTTGCCTTTGCCAAGACTGTAGACATTCTCACCCAGCGCCCCCGTTTACAGTCTTTACCCTTTAAAGGAAAAGGATAAGGGCATTTTAAACACACCCTAAAGGTGGACACTGCTGTTTAAACAGTCACCAATAAGAGACTACTATCCCCGTGGAGGGTGGTTCTGTCCTCAAAGACGTGCAGGATAGGAAGTTGGAGACTCTTAAGCAGGCTTTTGAGATTAATGCCCTGTCCTTACAGGTGGCCATCTGCGGGGCCTTTGTGGCATGGGCATGCCTGCAGTGGACACAGGGTTTCCTATAGAGCTCTATGCCCCAACCGTCAGGAGCAGCATACATAGCTGACGCTTTCTATGACCTGATCTGCTGTTTGTCAAAGGGTATCGCATATGTGGTCGCTGTGCAGCGCTGCTTGTTCCTGCCCCATTGGGTAATGGATGTTTCCTCCAAGTCATGTCTTGGTAAGCTCCCCTTTAGGGGAACTCCATTTTTTTTTTTTTTTTGGAGAGGATCTGGAAAGATTGGCTTAAGATCCTGGGGAAACAAAAGTGGCTGGATTGCCAGGAGGATAAGCAGAAGCTTTTCCGCTCCGGATTGCCAGGGTGGAGAAAATTTAGAGATTTCAGGCATTTTCACATGGCCCCAGTGGCTCCTTATCAGAGAGGTGGTTTTCAGACCAGGAGTCAGATTTTTCTTGGCTTCAGGGGAGCAAGTAGGTTTTTTTTTCCCCTCTGCTTCCTCGGGGCCCAAGAAAGAGAGGCAGGTCAGGCAGCCATGAGTCCCATGGGGGGTTGGCTATGGGAGTTTTTCAAGGCCTGGATCAGGCTCACTTCCAACCAGTGGGTTCTGTGAATCAAAGAAGGTTGCTCCCTGGAGTTTGCAAGACCTCTGCGAGAAAGCATAGTTACTCACCTGTATTGTGTTCTCCAGGGACAGAAGGAATCAGTCCTCACATATGGGTGATGTCGGGGCTGACGGAGCTTTCGTGCGGAGCAAATTCCCAGCTTTCAGAGAAAACCTTTGGGAGTTGCCATCATGCATGCGCGGTCCCCTTCCCGCCCAAGGGTGCCATCTTGCTCAGTCAAATGACATAGCTAAAAAGACGGCAAATAGAACTGCAACTCCAAGGGGAGGAGGGAGGGTTGTGAGGACTGATTCCTGCTGTCCCCGGAGAACACCTGTTACAGGTGAGTAACTACACTTTCTCCAGGAACAAGCAGGAAGTCGGTCCTCACATATGGGACTCCCCAGCTATAGGCTACCAAGAACCCATAGCTAAAAAAGGCTCCCTCTACGAGAGCCACAAGCAGCCACAATAGCAATGCAAACTAAGGAATAGCACTCTGGTAGCCTGAACACAGAAGGGTCGGAAGGCAGGAGTTGCCTAGACCTCAAAAAGGTTAAGGAGTACAGCCTGGCCGAAGGCACTGTCCCGTCTGGACTCCCTGTCCAGGCAATAATGGGTTGCAAAGGTCTGACCCGAAGACCAGGTGGTGGCCCGGCAGATGTCTGCCAGAGGAACAGAGTGCAAATGAGCCACTGATGCCACCATGGCCCTGACCCTATAGGTCATAACATGACCCTTCATTGGAAGCTCAGCTGCCTTGTATGCCCAGGCAATAGTCTGCTACCCAGGTAGACAGCCTACGCTTTGATACCCCCAGCCCCAGCTTGCTGGGGTCATAGGATACAAAAAGCTGAGAAGCCTTCCAATGTGCTTGCGTATGCTGGATATAAAAGGCCAACGCCCTCTTACAGTCCAGGGTATGCAGGACTGTCTCTGCCCAACTGGCATGTGGCCTGGGGAAAAATGTAGGCAGAATTACCTCCTGGTTGAGGTGGAACGAGGAGACCACTTTCGGAAGGAACATGGGGTGCGTGCAAAGCACCACCCAGTTCCTATAGATTCTGGTGTAAGGCCTTTCTGACACTAGGTTCTGGAGCTCATTCACCCTCCGGGCGGATGTGAGTGCCACCAAGAAAACCACTTTCCAAGAGATAGTGTAGATAGCAGGTTGCCATTGGTTCAAAGGGCGGCCTAGTAAGCTGCCTTAACACCACATTCAAATCCCATTTGGTCGCTGGGGGGAGGACCGGGGGCTTCAAAAGAAGCAAGCCTCTCAGAAACCGAGACCAAGGGGTGGGCGGAGAGAGGCTTCTCATCCACTGGAAAGTGGTTCGCTGCAAGGGCACTGAGGTGCACCCTGTCAGAGTTGGACTTGAGGCCCAAATCAGAGAGGTGGAGAAGGTATTGGAAAACCATCCCCACCGGGCAAGAAAAAGGATCCACCTCCTGCTCCTCGCACCATGATGCAAATCTGTGCCACTTCAAGGCATAGGCCCGTCTAGTTGATGGCCTCCGCGAGGCCAGCAAGACCTCTTCAATATTCCTTGGAAGGAGGAGCAGAGCAAGAATTACCCTTTCAGCAGCCACACTATCAAGGTGAGGGAGCTGAGATTGGTGTTCAAGAGAGCCCCCCTCCTGAGATAGGAGGCGTGGGGAGGACCCCAAGGGAATGGGAGCCTCCACCGCTAGCTACAGTAGAAGCGGGAACCAGGCTTGCCTGGGCCATCGTGGGGCAATAAGGATTATCGAGGCTCTGTCCTGGAGAATCTTGAACAGAGTCTTGGCCACCAGATGGCCCATGGATCATGATATCAGAAAAGAATCGGCGGCCACCCTGTGCGGGTGCGGCTGCCTGGAGCAGAAACGGGGCAAATTGGTGATTGTCCGGACTCGCAAATAGGTCCATCACTGGCCGCCCCCAGGTCCGGAAAAACCAACTGGCTACCCCGCAGTCCAGCTGCTATTCGTGGGGCTGGAGAATCCTGATGATCCTGTCGGCTAGCCAGTTGTCCTGGCCCGGCAGGTAGACTGCTCGGAGACGAATGCCATACCGGGCTGCAAACAAGTACAGGTCCAGGGTTTCCTGACATAGGTGACAGGACCCCGTACCACTCTGTTTGTTCACATAGAACATGGCCACCTGATTGTCTGTCTGTCTGCACCAAGACAGGTTTGTGGGCCAGGAGCTGCCTGAAAACCTCTAGGGCTAGGCGGATGGCACGGAGTACCAAGAAATTGATTTGTTGGATCCTCTTCTTGGGGACCACATTCCCTGAGTACAGAAACCCTGGCAATGGGCCCCCCAGCCCAGCAGGGATGCATCTCTGGTAAGGATCCTCGTGTGTAGAGGAGCCTGGAAAGGCATTCCCACCGCCAAGTGATGCGGTTGGAGCCACCAGGCGAGGGACTGTACCAGAAGCTTGGACACTTTGACCCTGTTACGGAGGCGCCCTGTGGCCTGAGACCACTGGTCTCTGAGACACCATTGAGCGGTCCGCATGTGGAGGTGGGCATCTGGGGTCACATGGACTGTGGAAGCCATGTGCCCGAGGAGGCGCAGGAATTGTCCTGCTGACACTACAGACCTGTGACTCACTTGTCCTGCCAGAGCCATAAGCCTGCTTGCCCTGTCTTCAGGCAGATAGACCTTTGCCTGAAGGATGTTGATTCTGGCCCCAATGAACTTCAGCTGTTGAGTCGGAGTGAGGCTGGACTTGGGTTAGTTGATTACGAGCCCTAGGTGTTGCAGCACCTGGATGGTGCTAGTTGTGGCCTGGTGGACCTTGATAGCTGAGGTGCCTCTGAGCTAGTCATCGAGGTAGGGGACGACAAAGACCCCCTTGGAGCCTGAGGCGGCAACCACAGCCAGGCACTTTGTGAACACCCTGGGGGGCCGAGGCAAGGCCGAAGGGGAAAACCCTGTACTGGTAATGATTGCCCCCCACCACAAAGCGCAGATATTGCCTGTGGCTTGGGTGTATTAGGATGTGTGTATATGCATCTTTTAGGTCTAAGGAGCATAGCCCGTCTCCCTGGCGGAGGTAAGACAGCAATATTCCAAGGGAGAGCATCTTGAACTTCTCCCTCACCATGAATTTGTTGAGGTTGCGCAGGTCGAGGATGGGTCTGAGGCCTCCTGTCCTTTTTGGCATCAGAAAGTACCTGGAGTAGAAGCCCCGGCCCGGCAGGTGGTGGGGCACCAGTTCTACCGCCTGATCCTCGAAGGCCTGCTAACTCCTTCAGAAGAAGGTCCCGGTGAAGAGGAGACCTGAGGGGGATCTCCTGGGAAATAATGAGGCACCTGGGCTAGGTAAAGAAGATTAGTCCGGGAGGGCTATCTGTAAGGCCCAGGCATCGGTGGTAATGGCTGTCCACCTGTGGGCATACAAAACAAGCCTGCCTCCTGTGGTCTGCCTGGCTCTTATTGGAAGAGGGCCATGCTGCAGGTGTCAGAAGCCACTCACAGGCTGGGCCGGTGCATGGGGTTTGGGGGCTTTCTGCTTGCACGGGCCATGCCCCTGTCCCTTGGCCTGCTGCCCCTGTTGGGGAGCTGGGAAGGCCTGATAATGGGGGGAACTTCAGTAAGCAGCACCCTTCCTCTGGTAAAAGGGTTTTTACCCGAGCCCTTCTTACAAGAAGGGGCAGAGGTCTTCTTGGAGAGCTGTGTCCTCGTCATGTACTTGGTCTCCAGCTCTGCGGCCTTGTTGGTCATGGGTTTGCCAAAGAGATTCTCCCCTTGGCATGGGACATCGACCAACTTGTCCTGAACCCATTGTTCGAGGTATGACTGCAGCCAAGCCTGGTGGCATGCACCAATGCCAGCCATATGTGAGGACTGACTTCCTGCTTGTTCCCGAAGAAGTTTTTGTAACCTCCCCGTGCAAGGCCCCAAAGAAATGCCAGGTGGTAAAGCAGATGTTGCGTCTCTTGGAGCTGCGTGCGGTGGTGGAGGTTCCACCAGACCAATGCGGATGTGGTCGATACTCCATTTATTTTATCGTCCCAAAGAAAGAGGGTTCCTTCCGCCTGATTTTAGACCTCAAAGAAGTAAACTGCTGTCTGCAAGTTCTGTGCTTCCACATGGAAACGTGCTCAGTGGTAGTAGCAGTGCGGACGGGACATCACAGAAGCTTATTTGCATATTCCAGTTCAAGAAGAACACTAGCAGTATCTGTGATTTGCAGTACTGATGGGGGAATTTCCAGTTTCGGGCACTGCCATTTGGGCCTAGCAATAGCACTGCTGACCTTTACCAAGGTCATGGTGGTGGTAGCTGCAGTGCTCCAAAAAGACAGCATTTTAGTGCACCTGTACTTGGATGATTGGCTGATCGGTGCAAAGTCCAGGGAGGAAAGCATATGCACCACTGAAAAAGTAATTTCCTGCTTACGGGAACTAGGCTGGGTAGTCAATGTGATGAAGAGCTACCTTCAGCCATCACAAGACCTAGAGTATCTAGGGGCCCGCTTCCAGACCAACCTCAGTTGGATGTCATTGCTGCTGGACAAGGTACAAAAGTTGCAAAGGCAGGTCGCGCTTCCTCAGCATACAAGTGCTGACGGCGTGGCATTATCTCCAACTCTTGGGTTCTATGGCAGCCACGATAGAGATGATACCATAGACTTGAGTGCATATGTGCCCATTGCAAAGAACATTGTTGAGGAGATGGGTCTGCTCAGTCTCAGCTGCTCACATTAACCACTGCGTTGTCCAGAAGGCTCTAAGGTGGTGGCTGAGGCCTGAAGAGTTGGTAGTGGGCATGCCATTGGAGACACCACATTGGGTTCAGGTCACCATGGATGCGAGCCTTGCAGATTGGGGGGCACACTGCATATAGCGCAAGGGCTATGGTCCCCAGTAGAGGGGGGCTGGGCCATCAACTGCCTAGAATTGAGAGCGGTGATCTGTGCTCTCGAGAGGTTTCAGACCTTCCTAGAAAGGAAGGCGGTCAGAGTGTTCTCGGACAATGCCACGGCGGTGGCTTACATCAATTGGCAAGGAGGCACCAGCAGCGCTCAGCTGGAGGAGGAAGTGCAGAGCATCATTTGGTGGCAATCTCAGCAGTGCTTGTGGCCAGCAAGGAAAATTATAGCAGCTGATTACCTCATCAGAGGTTGGATCAATCCTGGAGAGCGGACATTCAGTGGAGCAGTGTTTGCCCAGCTAGTTCGGTGCTGGGGACAGCCGATCATGGATCTCATGGCAACTTTTGAGTTGGCAAAAGCATTTCTGTTTTTCAGTAGAAGATGGGAGCGCATGTCAGAAGGACTCAATGCGCTGATGCAGCAGTGGCTCACGCAGTGCCTGCTTTGTGTTCCCGCCCTGGGTGCTCATAGGGCGGGTGATACAGAGAATCAAGGCTCATCATGGTCTGGTGGTGCTAATTGTGCCAGATTGGCATACCAAGGTCTCCTCAGACAATCTGGTGCGCTTGAAGGTCGCTCCCTCCTGGCAGTTGCTGATTAGAGAGGATCTGCTAATGAAAGGCCCGATAAGGATGCCTGAAGTGGAGGAGTTCTCGCTTATGGCATGGCTCTTCAGAGGGCTACTCGGAACCAGTTATTGCTATCTTGTTGCGGTCACAGAGACGATGAACCTCAGTGTATATCCATGTTTGGAGAATTTTTGAGAGCTGGTGCAAAAAGGCAGGCTGTTGCCCACTGCATTCAGCAGTGATGGAAGTACTTACCTTTCTGCAAGACGGATTCGACAAGGGCTTGGCATGTAGTTTCCTGTGGGTGCAAGTGGCAGCCATCTTCTATTACAGGGGTAAGCTTCCTGGTATCTCCTTGGTGGCACACCTGGATATCCAACGTTTTCTGAGGGCAGTAAAGCAGGTTCGACCCCCGGTGCATTCCATCGTACCTCCGTGGGACTTGAACCTAAACTGAGGCTCCCTTTGAGCCACTGGCGGCTTGTTCCCCTGAAGGATCTCACATTGAAGATTTTACTTGTGGCTATGTTTGGCAAGGAGGATCGCGGAGCTTCAAGCTTTATAGTGTCTGACTCCCTTCCTCATCATGGCTAAAGAATGGGTGTTTTTGAGGACAGTGCCTTCCTTTCTGCCTAAAGTGGTTTCAGAGTTTAATTTGAATCAGTCTGTGTCACTCATGGCTTTCTCAGGAGCAGGGGAGATGGTACAGGATCCGCTATTGTGATGTCTTGATGTTTGGCGTACTTTACAGCACTATCTTTGTGATGAGTCTCTGTCCTAGGTCCGGTGATTGGTTGGCACAAGACAGTCCGAGGTGTTCTCAGCGAATCAGGAGGTAGGTGACAGGCATCTTTCTTGCAAAGGATCCATAGTAAGATGTCATGCGGAGAAAACAGTATGTAGTTTCTGGGCATAGGTACAAGTGTCCAAGGGCTAGTAGAACCATCTATAGATAAGCACCAGAGAAGCAGATGTTCCTGCATGTGGGCAAGCAGTTGCTTGGAGGTAAAGTCTGTAGCTGAACACAGCAAAAGTGTAGCAGGAAGCCATCTTGTTTGATCAGCTTGGTTCAGGCCTGAGCTGCTGAGCAGGCCAGAGATCTGCAGGCGCAGAATTGCAGGGGTACCAGCCTTACAGGGGCCAGAGTGGTAAGTTGCATTCCCATATGGACACGTGAACACTGGATTCAATTGGGGGGCATTCTCGTTTAAAGGTGGAGAGTAATTGTTTAATTCTAGCAGGTTCTTACTTGTTGCTCCTGTGAGTCTGCTTTGTCAATAGGCAATGGGGCCTTAGCTCCAATATTGCATTGGGTCTGCTACCGCCATTTAGTAAACATACCCCTAGGTCTAAAATAGCTGCTTCTCTTATTGAGCCAGCTACTCCATGAAGAGGTCACTTAGGAACTTTACCTCCCTAGCATGTTCTGCAGTGACATTTATGTTTATTAAATTTGATATCTTGCTTATCATAAAAAAATAACTCGGCAGTTTATAATAATTAAGAACATAAGATTTGCCATACTGGATCTGACCAAAGGTCCATTAAGCCAAATATCCTCTACCCAACAGTGGCCAATCCAGGCCACAAGTACTTGGCAGGATCCCAAAAGGTAGACACATTCTATGCTGCTTAGCTTAGGAATAAGAATTGGATATTCACCAGTCCACGTTAATAATGCTTTATGGACTTTTCCTCCAGGAACTTGTTTAATTTTTTTTCAACCAAGTTACATTAACAGTTTTTACTATATCCTTTGCCAACTAATTTCAGAGCTTAATTACTCATTCAGTGAAAAAAATATTTCCTCCAATTAGTCTTAAATGTACTACTTTGTAGCTTCATTGTATGTCCCCGGTCTTTGTACTTTCTGAAGCAGTAAATCATTGATTCACTTTTACTCATCCCACTCCACTTACTATTTTATAGCCCTCTATCATATCTCCCCTCAGCCATCATGTCTCCAAACCGAAAGGCCCTAACCTTTTAAACCAGCGGTTCTCAACCTGTGGGTCGCGACCCCCATGGGGGTCGCCTCGGGATTTACCGGGGGTCGCAGCGGCAGCAGCAACGACTCTGAGTGATCTTCAGTTGAAAAAAAGCCAAGCCGGTGCAGAGCCTTCCGTCTCTGTGAAGGAGCCTGTGCATATGCGTCCCGCCCCCAAAGGAAGTTACATTAACTTCCTTTAGGGGCGGGACACATCTGCATTGGCTCTTCAGCGGCGGGAAGGCTCTGCATCCGCTTGGCTTTTATAACTGAAGATCACTCAGACACCCGATAGTGGAGCGAGGTGTCGATCGGGCCCGGACTGCAGAGATATCGGAGGAGGATAAGTGGAGTGGAGGCGAGAACAGCACGGGAGCTCCAGTGCATGCTGGCAGTAGAGTGAGTGCAAAAGGAGGCAGGAGCACAAAAACAACAGACAACAGACCTGAGCAAGGGCCGTGCGGGTCCAGGACATGCAGCCACATGGCAGAGGCTCTTGAACGCGACAGAGCAGCAGAAGGAGACTGTAAGTAAGGGGAAAGTGTGCCTCAGTGGAATAAAACATAGCTCAATTAATACATTTTTTACAGAGCCTTTTACTATTCCTGAGTGGGCAGAGCTATTTTTAAATACTGTCATATTACTAGACAACATTTGCCAGTGATGTTCTGCTCATCTAAGAAATGCTGAATGGGAGGCTGGCCTCATGGTTCAGATGGTAAGTGTTGGCACTTCCATACAGAAGAATCTTAGTTTGAATCCCAGGTCCAGACTTGAGTGTGTTTGGGAGGATATCACTGAGAAAGCAACCCATTTCTTCAGTATTTTTATTTATTTATGTGTTTTATATACTGCCATTTCGGGGAATCATACATTCCTTATCGTCACTCCAGTCCAGTCCCTTTACTTCTGGATTACGCAACCCTTCCAGCAGCTTGGAGGCTGAGCCCAACCTTTTTGGAGGTGGAGCGGTATAAATACCACTGGGACCACCCACCAACTCCAGTATTCTCAGCCTCCAAGCAGCTGGAGGGTTCCGTAAGCCTGGGGCTTACTGGAGTCCTACTTTTATTTAATTTAATTTAATACTTTTATTTCCTCTAATTTACTTACATTTATTTCTGTGTTTGGAGTTTAGTTTTTTGCAAGTTCCTGCGCCTTTAAATTCTGCCTACTCTCTTCTCCCTCCTCCCCCCCCCTCCCCTCCCCTCCCCTCCTGATCGGGCCGGGTAGCGGAGGTGAGCAGCGGCCTGCAGCGTCGAGGAGGACATCTGCTCTCTCCGGCTCCGGACAAGAACAGCCATGTCATAAGAAGAACCCCGCAGCCATTCCCTGCCTCGCGCCGAAGCCCTCCGGGTGGCTGAGCACTGGAGGCAAGACCGCCATTCGGGGTCTACCGCCGATCCCGTCCCGGGGCTGACGGACGCGGCGGCGAGGACAGGCCTTCCCGACATCGCGAGGGAGCTGCTAAAGCGGCAAGTTGCAGAGATTCAGCTCAGGACTGCACTTGAAGTACAGCACGGCCCGACGGCTAACCTCGCGGTCCCCCGATCTGGCTCCACGTGGTGAGGCCCACCACGTGTAGAGCCTGCGGGCCAGGATCACCGAGCCGGGCCCAGGATCCAGTTGCAGCATTTTAAACGCAAGTACCTCCGTTGGAGGAAAAGGAGCTAAACTTTTAATTTTAATTCTGTTTCTTTTGTTTCATTTTGAACTGATTTGTTTTCCTTTGTGCCCAAGCTAAGGGGCTGGTTGGTTTCCCCTCCAAGAGGAGGAGGACGGGGAGAAGTATATTGAATTTTTATATTTACAGGGGGAAATCCCCAGACCTAGGGCATGGCAACCAAGCCCCGCTGCCCCTCCTGCGGAACACGCAGGGGCACCTCCGCAGAGGCAGGAATCTGCAGGAGCTGCGCCGCAGTGGCGGCCTCAGTTGAGCAGGAAATTAATCTGGCTGTAGCTCTCCCTCCTCAGGGGCCAGGAGACCTCCTAGAAGGGGAGGGAGGGTCACAGGTACCTCCTCCTACGTCCTCGGACATACCTTCTCCTTCCCTACCCCCCTCCCTGCGGGGGAAGGAGGGCCCGGGGATTTTTTCTCCCTGGACTTCATACTCTTACTGCACAAGGCCTATTGCTTGCGGAAGCAGGGCTTAGGGGCAGTTGAGGCCGGGCCGTCAAGGGAAGACAAACCAGCCAGGCTCTTGGGGGCAGGCAATCCAGAATCCGGCAGGCCAACGAAGCGCCCCCGACTGAGTGAGGAGGAGCCCCTTGTGACCCTCTCACAGGGTACTCCGGAGGAGACTTACTCGGACAAGGACTTGGACGAAGAGGAGGAGGAGCTGGAAGAAGGAGAGATCCCAGACGAAGACCAATCCAGGATCATCAGAGTCTTTCATCGGGAGGAGCTCCCGGCACTAATTAATGAGTCCCTAAAGGTGCTCAATGTGGCCTCTGATACGCCAGTTGAGGAAGAGGCTTTGGAGGACCCATTGATCCAGGCCATTAGGAGATCCCAGAAGGTCTTTCCGGTCCACAGAGTGGTACGTCAGATGATCCAGGAAGAATGGGACCAGCCGGAATCTAGCCTAAGGGGGACCCGCTCCATGCTGCGCCTATATCCTCTCCCAGAGGCAGACAAGGAGCTGCTGAAGTCCCCCAGAGTGGATGCAGCGGTATCAGCAGTCACTAAGAAGACTACTATCCCAGTTGAAGGCAACACGGCCTTAAGAGATTCTCAGGACAGAAAATTGGATACGCTCCTGAAACAAGCATTTGACGTAAGCACTCTCGCCTTACAGGCCTCCATCTCGGGAGCTTGGGTAGCTCGGGCCTGCTTAAGGTGGTCACAGCAACTTCAGGCAGCGGAGGTTACCGCGGGTGACGCCCGGCCCAACGCCGCTAGGTTGGAATCCGGAGCAGCCTACTTGGCGGATAGTCAGTATGACCTCATCAGAAGCCTGGCCAAGAACATGGCCTCGGTGGTCGCAGCCAGGCGTTATTTGTGGTTACGAAATTGGGCAGCGGATGCCTCTTCAAAGGCATGCCTGAGTTGACTCCCTTTTAAGGGGAAGCTGCTGTTTGGGGAGGATTTAGAGAAGCTGGTAAAGGACCTTAGCGAGTCCAAAGGAGGCAGGCTACCAGAAAACAGACCGAAACAAAGTCGTCCTCTGCCCCCGAATTGCTCCCAGCCCAGGGACTCTCGGAGGTTTCGCCCTGCCAGATCCAACCCCCCTTCCAGGGGACGCTTCCCCGCCAGGAGTCAAGGTTTCGGGGAGCAGGTCGCGGTTTTGGGGCCTCCTCCTCCTCGGCCCCTAGAAAACACCAATGAAGCGATGGGGGGCCAGGGGGAAGAGCGGCCAGTGGGAGGTCGCTTAAGGCAGTTTCTTCCCGCCTGGTCCCGGGTCACTTCGGATCAATGGGTACTGGAGGTGATCAGAGAGGGCTACGCTCTCGAATTCGCAAAGCAAATACCTCCAGCATTCATTCAATCTCCCAGCGGATCTCCTGCAAAGAGGTCGGCGATAGAGACAACCCTCGCACGGCTAATTGCACTCGGGGCAGTGGTCCCAGTACCACCAGACCAGTTCGGATCGGGTCGATACTCGATTTACTTCGTAGTGCCAAAGAAAGAGGGGTCCTTTCGGCCAATCCTGGATTTAAAACAGGTCAACCGCTGTCTCAGGGTACCACATTTCCGCATGGAGACCCTACGATCAGTCATCACAGCAGTAAGGGCCGGAGAGTTCCTGACATCCCTCGACATGACAGAAGCCTACCTGCATATTCCAGTCAGGAAGTCCCATCAACAGTTCCTAAGATTTGCTGTGCCAGGGGGCCACTTTCAATTCCAGGCCCTTCCCTTCGGCCTAGCGACGGCCCCACGGACCTTCACCAAGGTGATGGTGGTAGTAGCGGCCTTCCTCCGGAAGGAGGGAATACTAGTACACCCGTACCTAGACGATTGGCTGATCCGGGCAAAGTCGGAAGCAGAAAGTCGCTCGGCGACGGACAGAGTAATGCAGGTCCTAGAGGAGTTGGGGTGGGTCATCAACCGAGCGAAGAGCAGGATGACTCCCTCCCAGGACCTCGAATATCTCGGAGCAAGATTCGACACCGGAAGGGGGCAGAGTGTTCCTGTCTCGAACGCGATCAAGGGACTTAAAACTGCTAGTCGCGCAGTTTCTGAGCAGACGAAACCCCTCAGCATGGCATTTTCTTCAGGTGCTGGGCACGATGGCGGCAGCAATAGAGGTAGTGCCTTGGGCCAGGGCCCACATGAGACCATTACAGCGCTCTATTGTGTCGGTGGTCCCCGCAACTCCATCCCCTCTCAACACAGTTACCGTGTGCTCCGAGGACCAAACGAGCCCTTCGCTGGTGGCAGTGCACAAGGAATCTGGAACGTGGGATGCCTCTCGAGCCTCATCTCTGGGTACTGTTGACAACGGATGCCAGTCTGTCAGGCTGGGGGGCTCACTGCGAGGACCAGTTTGTCCAGGGCCGCTGGTCTCCATTGGAATCTCAATGGCCCATCAACAGACTGGAATTGCGGGCCGTCACCCTAGCGCTCAGAGCGCTCGAGCCTCTAGTACTGAGAAGGGCAATTCGCATTCTCTCCGACGTCACCACGGTAGCTTACATCAACCACCAGGGCGGCACCAGCAGCCCCACCTTGGAGAAGGAGGCGGATGTTCTCTTCCAGTGGGTGGAGCTCCGCCAGGAAGCGCTTTCGGCACAACACGTGGCAGGCACGGACAATCTCACGGCCGATTACCTCAGCAGGCACAGGATAGCACACGGAGAGTGGGAGCTGGAGAAGGAGACCTTCGACCAGATAGTGACCCGCTGGGGACTCCCAGTCATGGATCTCATGGCAAGTTTCTCGTCAGCCAAGGTGGACCGGTTCTTCAGTCGGCGGAAGGAAAGAATGTCCGAAGGCCTGGATGCCTTGTCTCAAAAGTGGCCGGCGGAGGGTCTCCTCTACGTGTTCCCCCCTTGGGTCCTCATCGGAAAGGTTCTCCAGCGGGTGGAGTCTCACCAGGGACTTGTGATCCTCATTGCCCCGGATTTGCCGCGTCGCCCTTGGTATGTGGATCTGGTGAGGTTGCTAGCCGACCAGCCTTGGCGGCTCCCCTGCAAAAGGGGCCTGCTCAGGCAAGGTCCGGTACTGATGCCTCACGTGGATCAATTCTCGCTTACGGCCTGGCTATTGAAAGGGCGCGTCTCTTGAAGCGAGGTTATTCGGGAGCGGTAATCTCAACGCTGTTGAATGAGAAGAAACGCTCGACCTGTTTGTCCTATGTAAGGGTCTGGCGCATCTTCGAAGCGTGGTGTGCGGAACACTGAAGGAAACCCCTTTCGGCCTCAGTCCCTGAGGTCCTGGAATTCTTGCAAGCCGGTTTTGACAAGGGCCTGGCGCACAGCTCCTTACGAGTCCAACTAGCCACCATCGCTTGCTATAGAGGTAAGGTCCACGGCAAGCCCCTAGGGGCCCACGCGGACGTATCCAGGTTCCTGAGGGCAGTCAGACGCCTGCGTCCGCAACGGAGGTCGGTGATCCCCCCCTTGGGATCTCAATCTTGTACTAAATGCAATGGTCGGGGAACCCTTTGAACCGGCAAAGAGGGCCTCCCTGAAGGACTTAACCCTCAAGACAGTCTTTCTGGTCGCTATCTGCTCGGCCAGGCGAGTCTCTGAATTGCAAGCGCTGTCCTCCCAACCTCCTTTCCTATCCTTTCTCAGGGACAAGGTGGTCCTACGGACAGTACCTTCCTTCCTGCCCAAGGTCATCTCTCCCTTTCATTTGAACCAGACAGTTACCCTCCCGGCCTGCCCGGCCGAAGACCCTGAAGGTAGGGATAGTAAGCTACGATTGCTAAACGTCCAGAGGATCTTGAAGCGATACCTCTCCCGCACAGCTCCTTTCCGGAAATCCGAACGACTGTTCGTCCAGTTCGGAGGCCCGCACAAAGGGGAGGCGGCAGCCAAGGCCTTCATCTCCAGGTGGATCAGAGAAGCGATTGCCTCCGCCTACATCCTAAAAGGGAAGCAGGTCCCAGTGGGACTACGGGCGCACTCTACCCGGGCTCAGGCCACCTCGTGGGCAGAGTTCAGTCTAGTTCCCCCTTTGGATATTTGTAGAGCGGCGACTTGGTCCTCGCTTCATACCTTCACAAAACACTATAGGCTGGACGTACAGAGCGCAGCGGACGCACGGTTTGGTCTGGCGGTTCTTCAGTCTGGTTTTCCGGATCCCTCCCAGAGTTGAACTGCTCTGATACATCCCAGAAGTAAAGGGACTGGACTGGAGTGACGATAAGGAAGAAGTAATTAGATCTTACCTGCTAATTATTGTTCCTGAAGGAACGACAGTCCAGTCCCTGATCCCACCCGGCTCGGCCGGACTTGAAGACCTATCAGACGAGGGCGGAGCAGCGGACCGAGCGGAGATCCAGGTCTGAGTGAAGGCGAACAGAAGAAAGTCGCCTCTGGCAGTCTCGGGCATACCGCCTCCCTCCGTTGCCCTTCCTCCTCCTTGCTCCTTCTTGTTCCTATTTCCCATTTCCAAAAAAAAAAAAAAAAAAAGGCTTTTTTTTTTTTGCTGGGCGGTTCGTTTAATCATCCCCTAGGGGAGTTAGGTTTTTAGTTTGCTGTTTGTTCATAGAAATTGCTATAGTTTGCTTTGTCATTCGAATACTGGAGTTGGTGGGTGGTCCCAGTGGTATTTATACCGCTCCACCTCCAAAAAGGTTGGGCTCAGCCTCCAAGCTGCTGGAAGGGTTGCGTAACCCAGAAGTAAAGGGACTGGACTGTCGTTCCTTCAGGAACAATAAATAGCAGGTAAGATCTAATTACTACTTTTTATTCCCCCCCCCCGTTGTGGAATGGAATGCCGCTGTTTGTAATTTTTCTTAAGAATATTGTTATGTTTTATATTTTGTTGCAGTTTTTAATAATAATAAAGATTTATTTAGCTCAAAGTGCAAGGTCCCCCAGCCAGGCTCATATTGATAGAAATACTATATTTTCCTTCTGCATTTGTATTTTTTTTTCAGCAGCCTGTGTAAAGCTCTGGTTTCCATTTTCATTGTGTTGAATATTATACTTTGGTAGAGTACTGTAATTGTGTGGGTATGCTGGACGGTCTTGTGTATTTCCTTTTGAAAAGAAGGTGATATGTGCGATGGTAACTATATGCTGTTGTCATTGGTGCAAGTTGGCCTAATTAACAGACTTACTACTACTTCTGAGCATTTGTATAGCGCTACAAGACGTATGCAGCACTGCACAGACATGTAAGAGACAGTCCCTGCTCATCAAAGCTTACAATTAGTTTTTATGGAGGTCTGTTAATACAGTTCTGTTGGTCTTTGCTGGATGCCCTCAATCAGTGGTGCTGCTGGCTCGCCCTGCTGTTTGGCCTGCGCCTAAGTGCCACACCAAAGGGCCCTCTAGTGAGGCTTTCAGGCACAGGTCCACCTTCCGGTGCTGCTTTTTATGTTGCTGGGGTGCAGTGGGCTGGATTGGGCCTTGGGGAGGTGATCGGGGAGGGGCTGCATGGCCTCCTATTAAAAACATGCTGGGTTTTTCGGTGGGAACTTCTACTGGGGAGGGCATTTCTGTCTGTTTATTTATATGACTGTATGCAAGACAGGCCGATGTGCGACTACATACGTTTACTAGAGTGGCTGTGCATGCATCCTTGTGCTTCCCCACTCCCAAAACCAAGCCACCAGAAACACAACAGTCAATGGAGAATTGGTTGATTTGGTGTGCTTTGGGTCCTATCCAGTGGTCATGAATAATAAAAATGCTGAAGGGTGGGCTGATTTTCTGCACAGAGTCTGGGAGAAAGTCAGTGGAATAAGTGGGTTTCTTGGTAGGGGTGAATAGGGTTGCTGAGAAAGGGTAGAAATGTAAGAGGAATGGGTTAAGTTCGAGGAGGCTACTGCAGGCTGAGAAAAACAACTGGTAGCAAAAGCAAGAACTGGAGGCATTGAAGTAGAAGAGTTCAAAAGCAGCACAGCACATTATGCATTTCATATTATTTATATATATATATATATATAATTTTTTTTTTTTTAAGATACATGTTTCGGCTATATAGAAAAAACAAATATATAAGTTAGCACCTGTGACCTCATCTGCCTTCGCCTTGTGTGTAATATTATATAGCACCAGCGACTCCATTGAAAATGAATGACAGAGAGAAGAATACCAAGAAAAGAAAATATTGCGATGACTTTTTAAGGTATGGTTTCACCTCCATATTTTCAGCAGGGACTGAGAAACCACAATGCGTTATTTGTAACGAAGTTCTATCAGCGGAATCCATGAAGCCAAACAAACTGAAATGGCATTTTGACAGTAAGCATCCCACCTTTGTAGGCAAGGATATTCAGTATTTTAAGAACAAAGCTGATGGAATCAAGAAAAGCAGACTTGATATTGGCAGAAAGCTCCACCAGCAAAACATAGCCGCTGTTGAAGCTTCATGTATGGTGGCTCTCAGAATCGCCAAAGCCAAGAAAGCTCACACCATTGCCGAGGAATTGCTGTTACCAGCAACAAAAGATATTGTTCAAGTCATGCTTGGAGATGAATTTTACAGAAATTAAGTCCAATTTCCTTGTCTAACGACAGCATCAGTAGACAAATAGAAGATATGTCTGCTGATATTCTTGACCAAGTAATCCAGGAAATGAAATCCGCTCCACTTGGATTATTTAGCATCCAGCTTGATGAATCCACAGATGTTTCAAACTATTCTCAGTTACTGGTTTACGTGAGATATATTAATAATGGCGAGTTTAAAGATGAGTTCCTTTTTTGTAAGCCACTTGAAACGACAACTGCTCGTCATGTGTTTGAAGTATTTTGTTCATTTCTGCAAAAACATGATATCCCCATCGACAAGGTTTGTGGTGTTTGCACAGATGGAGCTCCAGCTATGCTAGGATGTCGGTCGGGATTTCAACGTTTGGTGTTCAATGAGTCCCCAAAAGCCATTGGAACTCACTGTATGAGTCATAGACAAGTTTTAGCAACGAAGACGCTGCCACCAGAGCTGCAAGAAGCTATGACAAATGTAGTAAGTGCTGTTAATTTCATAAAAGCGAGTGCTTTAAACACTCGACTGTTTACGAAACTTTGTAATGATTTGGATGCATCCAATAATGTTCCTTTACTACACACTGAGGTGAGATGGTTATCAAAAAAGGTTTTAAAGCGCGTCTTTGATCTTCGCGATGAACTAAAAAACGTTTTTTTAAGCAAAAAGCAAAACCACAATTTGAAGCACTTTTCAGTGACAAAAAGCAGCTGCTGAAAATTGCTTACTTGGTTGATATATTTTCAATATTGAATGAATTAAATTTATCATTGCAAGGACCAAATGCAACATGCCTAGATTTGTCCGAAAAGATCCAAGCATTTCAAATGAAACTTCAGCTTTGGCAGAAAAAGTTAGCTGAAAATAGAACGTACATGTTGCTAAATTTATCCACTTTCTTTGAAGAAAACGAGATTGAACTTGACACAAGAAATGGAATTATAATTTCTGTCAAACAGCACTTAGAAATGCTGGAAGAAGAAATCTCAGCGTATTTTCCAAATTTACCTGGCACACCATTTGCACTTGCCAGAAGTCCATTCACAGTTAAATTTGAGGATGTTCCTGAAATTGCACAAGAAGAGTTCATTGAACTCATTACCAGTGATGCAGCGAAAAATGATTTTTCTTCAATGTCAGTAATTAAATTCTGGATAAAGTATTCTCAATTGTATCCTGGACTGTCTGAGATTGTGTTGCGTCTACTTCTTCTGTTTCCAGCAACATATCTGTGTGAAACCGGCTTCTCAAGCTTGTTGCTTATCAAGAGTAAATACCGCAGTAGACTTGCTGCAGAAGATGATCTTCGTTGTGCTCTCGCAAAGACTGAGCCGAGAATTTCACATCTTGCGAGAAGGAAGCAAGCACAACCTTCACACTGATAGCCTATGCCTACTTTTTAGGTTTGACAACGCTAACATTTTTGTCCTTCGTCAGTCTTTTTGAATAAAGCATACTAAAACCGTTGACTACAAAATCATCATAATTTCGAGATCAAATATTGTTATTTGTTGTTGTGATTAATTATTGTGGTTTAAATAAGTACATTTTATAAATAAAAACATATTGCAAAGGCCTGTAATATATTAATAATTCAACAAATGATTACAGTGACAATGCGTTAACGATAAAGGAAGAGAGATGCATTTGATTTTATCATTGGGGGTCACCACAAGTTGACCAATGGTAAAAGGGGTCACGGCACAAAAAAGGTTGAGAACCACTGTTTTAAACCATTCCTCACTGGTGTATCCTTCCACTCTTTATATATTTTGGTTGTCTTTTTCTATGCCTTTTCTAATTCCGCTATATATTAGATACAGTGACAGAACTACACACGATACAGAAGGTGCAGAAGTGAAAAGATTAAAGCTAAATCTGTTCACTCTGAAATTGGTAATCAATTGGAAAAGCATGCAAACCACCTCAGAGCAAACTAGTCACAGGAAGACCACTGAAGACATTTTAAAACACTAAGGGGCATGTTTAGGTTAACATGTATCAAGTGCTGCCACTGCTCATTCATTTCTATGGGCCACTGTACCTAAACCATGTTAAACCTTTAGTAAACATGCCCCTAAGAGGACCAGAAGACGTGGTGTCCGCTTGGAGAGGAATGGGGAGAGCATGTCTGGCTCTTTTGGCGATTTTTAAATGCCGGAGAAGGGGAGAGACAGGGTTCCCAGGGCTGTGGCACAAAACTCTATTTTCTGCCTTCCCTTTTTCCATAGCATCTGCAATTGGGGGGAGGGGGGGACCTGCACTGGGTCCATGAACATAAGAGAATTACAGAGAATGCAGAAGTTCTGATAACTTGGGACATGCCCGTTTCATCAGATAAGAAAGTGGATCTGAGGAAACCTGATATAGTACTAAAGGAGAAAGACATCAGAATGACCTTGATAAGAGAGGCATCCAAGCAATTATTCTGTGAATTGCATGGAAAGGATCTTTAAGTATTAAGACAGGCAGTCAGAGACCAAAAAATGTAACAGAAAGCTACAGAAATATTTTCCATCATATTAGGAGCCACAGGCCTGATTAAGGGGACATCTTGATAAATTACCCATAAATATCATATGAATTCTTTGGCACAATGCAAATTGTTAGCAGTAAATTTGAGAGCTTGAGATCATATTCATGACTGTCATGGTATGCGCAAAGCTAACCCATTTGGATAAATTGCCCCCACCATACGCTATCATTCCTCTCCCTCTTTTTCTCCTCACATCCCACTCTTTCCTTCCCTTCCTTGTATATGCTCTCATTGCCCATTCTCAGCTCTCACCTTTTACATCAGCACACTGATGGCAGGGATTTCTTTCCTAGTCCAAATGCTTTGTCTACTCAGCGACTTGGGTCTCCTCTCCCTTCTCCCAATGAGAAGAAACCTCAGTAGTGCACTTGGGAGGGAAACATAATGCAGACCAGTAGCAGAGAATTCCTTGGGTCGTCTCAAACCTAAGCATCCTCTCCCAGGCACCAACCATATTTAAAACAAAAAAAAAAAACTTAAGCTTCTCTCCACTGTAGTGGGATTCTCCCTGCCTCAGGAAAGCGTAGTTACTCACCTGTAACAGGTGTTCTCCAGGGACAGCAGGAATCAGTCCTCACATATGGGTGACGACGGAGCCCTCGTACGGAGCAAATCCCCAGCTTTCAAAGAAAGCCTTTGGGAATGCAGTACGCATGCGCGGTCCCCTTCCCGCCCAAGGGTGCCATCTTGCTCAGTCAAATGACATAGCTAAAAAGTCGGCAAAAAGAACAAAACATAATAATAGGACTGCAACTCCAAGGGGAGGAGGGAGGGTCGTGAGGACTGATTCCTGCTGTCCCTGGAGAATACCTGTTACAGGTGAGTAACTACGTTTTCTCCAGGAACAAGCAGGAAGTCAGTCTTCACATATGGGACTCCCTAGCTATAGGCTACCGAGAACCCATAGCTGAAAAACGGCTCCCTCTAGAAGAGCCGCAGCAGCTGTAATAGGAATTCCGTCGAGAACACAACACCCCCCGGTAGCCTGACACCAAAAGGTCGGAGGATAGGAGTTACCTAAACCTCAAATAGGTTATGGAGTACCACCTGGCTGAAACACTGTCCCGTCAGGACTCCCTGTCCAAGCAGTAATGGGCTGCAAACGTTTGGCCCGAAGACCGGGTGGCGGCCCGGCAGATGTCTGCCAGCAGAACAGAGCGGATGTGAGCCACTGATGCGGCTTTAGCCCTTACACGGTGGGCCATGACTTGACCCTGCAACAGGAGGTTGGCCGCCCTGTACACCCAGGCGATGCAGTCTGCCACCCAGGTGGACAACATGCGCTTGGAGACAGGTAGACCCAGCTTACTGGGGTCATAAGAGACTGAGCTGAGTAGCCCTTCGATGTCACGCGTACGCTCCAGGTAGAAGACCAACGCCCTTTTACAATTCAGGATATGCAGGACCGCCTCTGCCCGGCTGGCATGCGGCCTGGGAAAGAAGGTTGTACGAACCACCTCTTGATTGAGATGGAACGAAGAGACCACTTTCAGAAGGAACTTGGGGTGGGTGCAAAGGACCACCCTGTTCCTATAAAACCGTGTGTACGGTCTATCAGAAATGAGAGCTTATAGTTCACTCACACGTCTGGGAGATGTGAGTGCCACCAGGAAATGCACCTTCCAGGAGAGGAAGCACAGATGGCACAGACATCGGCTCAAAAGATGGGCGAGTAAGCTGATCCAAGACCACATTCAACTCCCACTCAGTTGCCGGAGGTTGAACCGGGGGGTTTGAGTAGAAGTAGACCTCTGAGGCATCTGGACACCAAGAGTGAGCCGAAAGAGGTTGTCCCTCCACTGGAGAGTGGTGTGCTGATAAAGCACTCAGGTGGACCCTGACAGTTAGACTTGAGGCCTAACTCTGAGAGGTGAATTAAGTATTGCAATACCACTGGTACAAGGCAAGAAAAAGGGTTTTCGTTGTGCTGGGTACACCACACCTCAAACCTACACCACTTGAAGGCATAGGATTTCCTAGTGGACTGCCTCCTTGAGACCAGTAACACTTCTTCTACGTTCCTAGGTAGGAGGAGAGGAGCTAGCACTACCCTTTCAGCAGCCATGCCATCAGGTTGAGGGACCTGAGGTTGGGGTACAAAAGAGAGCCCTGCTCCTGAGACAGGAGGTCGGGCTGCGTCCCCAGCGGGAGTGGGGTTTCCACTGCCAGCTGAAGGAGAAGAGGAAACTAAGGCTGCCTCGGCCATCTGATCAGAATGATTGAGGCCTTGTCCTGAAGGATTTTGAACAGAGTTTGGGCCACCCGAGGCGTGGGAGGAAATGCCTACAGGAGGCCCTCTGACCAGGAGATCAGAAAAGCATATGCAGCCACCCTCCGAGGTTGTGGCTGTCTGGAGCAAAACTTGGGCAACTGGTGATTCTGCATACTGGCAAAGAGATCTATGGACGGATGTCCCCAGTGGTGGAAAACCTGCTGGGCCACTTCCGGATTCAGTTGCCATTCATGAGGTTAGAGAATCCTGCTCAGCTTATCTGCTAGGAAGTTCTCCTGACCAGGCAGGTAAACTGCTTTGAGAGATATACCCTGCCTGATTGCAAAGGAGCAGAGGTCCAGTGTCTCCTGACATAGGATGCGAGACCCTGTGCCTTCCTGCTTGTTCACGTAGAACATTGCTACCTAGTTGTCTGTCTGCACCAAGACAGACTGATGTGAAAGAACATGATCGAAGGTTTGAAGAGCGAGGCAAATCGGCCGCAGCTCTAAGAGGTTGATTTGGTGTGTAGTCTCCTGAGGAGACCACAGCCCCTGAGTGCATGATACCTGACAATGGGCTCCCCAGCCCAACAAGGAGGCATCTGTCGTCAGCACTCTTGTGTGGAAGGGAATCTGAAAAGGCACTCCCTCGAGCAGGTTGGGTGGCTGAAGCAACCACTGCAACAACCACACTGTTATCCTGTCTCGGGAGGCTGCCGGTGGCTTGTGTCCATTGATCTCTGAGGCACCACTGAGCTGTTCTCATGTGGAGATGGGCATTTGGGGTCACATGTACCGTGGAGGCTATGTGGCCCAGGAGGTGTAGGAAGTGTCTCGCTGAGATCTGAGACTTGTGTCTGACCTGGTGTACCAGCACCAGCAGCCTCTGTGCCCTGTCTTCTGGCAGGTAAACTCTCGCCTGAAGGGTGTCTAGTCTTGCTCCTACGAACTCTAAGTTTTGAGTGGGGAGCAAAGTAGACTTTGCGTGGTTTATAACAAAGCCTAGACGTTGCAGCAGGTTGATGGTGCGAGAAGTGGCCTGTTGGGCTTTCTGAGGCGACTGGCTCCTGATGAGCCAGTCATCTAGGTAAGGGAAGACAAAAATCCCTTGGTTTCTGAGGAAGGCCGCCACCATGGCCAGGCATTTCGTAAACACTCTGGGAGCAGAGGCTAGGCCAAAGGGGAGTACTCTGTACTGAAAATGGTTTTCTCCTACTACAAATCTCAGATATTGTCTATGGTCTGGATGTATGAGGATGTGCGTATAGGCATCCTTCAGGTCTAAGGAGCATAGCCAATCTTCCTGGTGGAGGTAAAGCAGCAATATTCCAAGGGAAAGCATCTTGAACTTTTCCCTCACCAGGAACTTGTTTAAGTTTCGCAGGTCGAGGATCGGCCTTAGGCCTCCAGTTCTCTTTGGTATCTGAAAATACCTGGAGTAGAAGCCCTTTCCCTGCAGGTGGTGGGGCACCGGTTCCACCGCCTCATGCTCTAAAATACCTGCTAACTCCTGCAAGAGGAGGTCCCTGTGAAGAGAGGATCTGAGAGGCTCTCATGGAAAGGAGGGAGGTACCTGGTTGAAGTAAAGCAAACAGCCCCTTTGAATTATTTGCAGGACCCAGGTATCCGCGGTGATAGCTGGCCACCTGTGGGCGTTGTCAGACGGATGCCTGGGTGAGAATGTTCACAGTCTTGGCAAAGGCATATATCAATATGATTTGCAAGGGATTGTGGGAAATGCAGTCCATTCACACCAGACACAGCCGCTCACAATAATTAGTTGTGCTTGAGTGTAAAGCCAATAAGATATTTATTTATGGGGTTATTTCTCCCAACACAGATATGCTTGGTAGCACATAAAACAGGATACTTGCTTTCAGTGTTAAACTTAGAAAAACAAAATCAGGAAAACAACAGATGAACTTGTCAGGCAATCAAATCAAAAGAATAAAGACCAGGATGGTAACAGAATGGTCTTTTCTGTAGACTTTAGCTAATATTTCCTTAGCAGTGCTTTAATCAACAAACAAAACCCACAAAGTAGGGAAAAACTGTTCTTTTCAGGTTAACTTCTTATATCTTCACACATAGACTCAGAAGTGATTCCCTCAGAGCTCACAAGCAATTAGGTAAGGCTCAATTGCTAGCAGTTATCCAGCTGAAACCCCTTAGCTGGCTTACTTTTTACTGCGTGGCTCAAAATCCTACTCAGGAGCTTTTCTGAGTAGATTTAAAGAACAAGTTTGTATTTCTTTGTGATGGTTGTTGTACTTTGTAACAGAAAATTACCAAAGGAGTTTAGACAGAGAGCAATCCATGTATTCACAGCCTGTATCTGCAACCCCTCCCCCTTCTTCAACAATCATGGGTTCAATATCATGGATTGGTACAGAGGAATTTATCAATGGAGCCCTCTCAGGAGAATACTTGTTTCCCTGCTGTCTTTCAAGGTTATAGCTAGGGCATAGATCAGTGTTCATACCTGAGCTTCCATTGCTGTTACAGTTCCTCTCTAAATAGCCTGGCCAGTATGTAGTCCAGTTCTGATGTCCAGCCTTCCAATCCAGATCCCTGGACACTGGATCTCTCTTCACATACCTTCTGGCACGGGTCCTAGGGTCCCTTCCAAGTGCAGCCGTCTCCCTCACAGGTACCGTCTGGAGATTCCTAGCTCTGCAGCACCACTCCTCTGGTTTTCCCCAGTCCAATGGTGTATGCTGGCCTTTTGAATGTCTCCCAGTATACGTACTGCTCTGGACTCCTTTAGACCTCCCAAATGCTTTTCTCTTCTTTCTTCCAAAGGGTTTCTTGCCCTCTCTGTCTGTCCGCTCTGGCGTCTGCTTCTGATGATCCTCCAGATGACGAAGACGTCCAAGCTGAGGATATCCAAGCTGATTCTGAGGATCTCCCAGATGAAACTGAGGATGATTCTCTGTAGAATAAACTCTACCTTTATTTTGCTTAGATGAGTGCTCCACCCTAGCACAGCGCAGCTGTGCTGAATCAGGCCCTGCCCTTTGAGATGAGTGCTTGGGGATTACCTCATAGCCCTCCTTATTGAACACACGTTTCCCCACTTCAGCTCCTCTAATGGCTGTTGGAAACCTGGTGCATTCTGGGACTGGTAGTCTTTTATGGGAAAATTCTGTTTTCTTATTTCTACCAGAACTGACAGGTTGCTTGTTCAGAGTCACTTCACCTTTACTATAGCTCCTTCCTGAGCTATGATAAGCTTCCTTATCACAGCATACAGGGTCAGCCTTCCTCCTGTGCAAGGCCTCACCACTGGTGGGAAAGAGACTATGGTTTTGGGAGTCAAAAACACCCTCCCGGCTGGGTCGGAGCCGGGGCCTGGGGGTCTTCTGCTTACGCAGGCCATGCCCCTGTCCCTTGGCCTGCTGCCCCTGGTGGGGAGCTGGGGTAGTCGCGGTAAGCAGCACACTTCCTCGGGGAAAAAGGAATTTTTACCTGAGCCCTTCTTCTTAGAAGGGGCAGAAGTCTTCTTGGAGAGCCTTGTCGGGGTCAAGTACTCGGACTCGATCTCCGCAGCCTTCTCAGTCATGGGTTTGCCAAAGAGGTTGTCACCTAGGCAAGGGACATCGACCAACTTGTCCTGAATCCATGACTCCAGATCCGATGACATTAGCCAGGCCTGGCGGCGTGCACCGATGCCGGCCGTGGCTACTCGGGCCAAAGCCTCAAATCCGTCATAGGCTGCTCAAGACAAATTTCGAGCACTCCCGAATCCCGGTGGACAAGGCCTTGAAGCACTGCAAAGGTGCCTCAGAGAGGCCAGCTGAGAACCCGGCAATCTCCTTTGCCAGGTCCCTCAAGTAGATGCCCATGTACAGCTGGTTAAGTCTGGACCCGGCCTGACAGCATCGAGCCCTGGAAGCACTTTCTGCCGAGGACTTCCAGGTTCCGGGCCTCCTGGCCAGGAGGCACCGAGGAGTGCGGTTTTTGGCTCTTGAGCCTGTGCATGGCCGATTCCACAACTATGGAGTTGTGCGGCAGCTGTGCCTTTTGGAACCCAGGGCTCTTGCAGACTCAATAGATGGAATCGACCCGCTTCCTGCGAACCAGCATCGAGGCCGGCAACTCCTACTTGCGGAGCATCAGCCGTTCAAGCATCGGAGGAACCGGAACAGTAAGGGCTTCCTGAGGGGGAAAGTCATACTGGAGGGCTTTGAGCTCCTCGGCTCGAGGCTCCTCCTCCGCATCCGCTGGGAATGCTAAAGCCTTGGCCATGTCCCTGACAAAGTCCGAGAACCGGGTATCCTCCAGAGGGGACCTTCTCCGAGGCTTGGAACCTGGTGAATCCGATGGGTGGCCGGAGACTCCTCATTTTCCGTCTCCCATGCTGACTCCTCCGAGGAGGAATAGAGCTGCTCCGGCCGCAAAGGCTTCGGTCCAGACCGCCCTGATGCTGAGGGCACTAGCATCGATGACCTCGGTTCCGAACGGGAGGTTGAGGGAAACCTTGGCTGAGGACTTACTCGAGTCCGAAGAGGCTCGAGGATCGGCTCAGCCTCTGGGGTCGATTTGGACGTCGCGGTCCCGGTGGTCGGGGACGGGTGAAACCTGCCATCAGTGCCCGCTGCTGCTCCATGAAAGCAGATATAGAGTAGTTACTCAACTGTAACAGGTGTTCTCCAGGAGCAGCAGGAATCAGTCCTCACATATGGGTGTCATCGGCGCCGATAAAGCCCCAGCGGATCATTCAACCAGCTTTCTATGAAAGCCTTTGGGAATGCAGGCACGCATGCGCGGTTCCCTTCCCGCCTAAAGGTGCCATCTTTCCTCAGTCAAAAGACATAGCTAAGAACAGCACACAAAAATGAAAAAATAAACTATGTACAACTGCAACTCCAAGGGGAGGAGGGAGGGTAGTGAGGACTGATTCCTGCTGCTCCTGGAGAACACCTGTTACAGGTGAGTAACTAACTACTCTTTCTCCAGGACCAAGCAGGAAGTCAGTCCTCACATATGGGTGACTCCCCAGCTCTGGGCTACCGAGGAACCCAGGCTGAACAAGAGAACTCCCTCTAGTCTCAGCAGCAAAGAAAGGCTTTTCAAGGACACAACCTCCACCGGTAGCCCAACAGAGGGCAGGCGTTGCCTAAACCTCAAAGAGATTCCGGAGTACTGCTTGGCCAAAAGCACTGTCCCTATGGGACTCCCTCTCCAGACAGTAATGGGCCACAAAAGTCTGGCTTGAAGACCAAGTTGCAGCCCTGCAGATGTCTACCAAGGGCACAGAGCGGAGATGAGCCACTGAGGCAGCCATTGCCCTGACACGGTGGGCCGTAACCCGACCCTGTAAAGGAAGGTCAGCCGCCTTGTAAGCCCAGGTGATACAGTCAGCCACCCAGATGGACAAGGTATGCTTGGACACAGCCAACCCCAAGTTATTGGGGTCAAAGGATACGAAGAGCTGAGTAGCCCTTCTATGCCCCTGCGTACGGTCAAGGTAGAAGGATAAGGCCCTCCTACAGTCCAGGGTATGCAGAACTGCTTCAGCCTGGCTAGCATGAGGCCTAGGGAAGAATGTTGGAAGAACCACCTCCTGATTGAGGTGGAAAGAGGAGACAACTTTAGGGAGGAACTTTGGATGAGTCCTGAGGACTACCCTGTTCCTATAAATCCTGGTGTAAGGCCTATCGCAGACCAGGGCCTGAAGCTCACTCACTCGCCTAGCCGAAGTAAGGGCTATTAGGAAGAGAGTCTTCCAGGATAGGAAGCGTAGTGAACAAGTAGCCATCGGCTCAAAAGGTGGGCGAGTCAGTTGCTGCAAGACCACATTCAACTCCCACTCAGGGGCAGGAGGATGGATGGGAGGCTTGAGCAAGAGCAAGCCTCTGAGAAACCTGGACACCAAGGGGTAAACTGACAGAGAATGTCCTTCCACCAGTGAGTGGTGAGCTGCTAGAGCTGAGAGGTGGACCCGAACAGAATTGGACTTAAGTCCCTGACTGGACAAGTGCAGTAAGTACTGAAGCACTACTGGTAAAGTACAGGAGAAAGGGTCCTCTGTACGTAGCTGACACCACACAGAAAACCTTTTCCATTTGAGAGCATAGGTTTTCCTAGTGGACTGTTTCCTAAAGGCTAGGACAACCTCCTCAACTTCCTGAGGTAGGCCCCAAGGAGCCAAAACTACCCTTGCAGCCTCCAGGCCATCAAGTTGAGAGCTTTGAGATTGGGGTGCAGAAGTGAACCCTGATCCTGGGAGAGAAGGTCGGGCTGCAACCCCAGAGGCAGTGGGCAATCCACCGCCAGCTGAAGCAGAAGTGGAAACCAAGGCTGTCTCGGCCACCTGGGAGCCACCAGCAGGACCGAGGCCTTGTCCTGAAGAATCTTGAACAGAGTTCGGGCCACCAAGGGCGTGGGAGGAAACGCTTACAGGAGGCCCGGAGACCAGGAAATCAGAAAAGCATCCGCTGCTATCCGCAGAGGATGCGGTTGTCTGGAGCAGAACTTTGGTAACTGGTTGTTCAGGGGACTGGCAAACAGATCTATCAAAGGAAGACCCCATTTCAGGAAGATTTTCTGAGCTACCAAAGGATGCAGCTGCCACTCGTGGGGCTGCAAAATTCTGCTCAACCTGTCGGCTAGGTAGTTTTCCTGGGCTGGAAGGTACACAGCCTTGAGAAGCATGTTGTGCTTGAGGGCAAAAGAACAAAGGTCCTGAGCCTCCTGACAAAGGAGTCTGGACCCAGTCCCGCCCTGTTTGTTCACATAAAACATGTCTACTTGGTTGTCCGTCTGAACCAGGACAGATTGATGAGCCAGGGTAGGAGAGAAAGCTTTGAGTGCTAATCGAATAGCTCTGAGTTCTAGGAGATTGATCTGCTGTGCAGCCTCCCAAGGAGACCACAGGCCCTGGGTGCACTTGTCCAGACAATGGGCCCCCCAGCCCTGTAGGGAGGCGTCTGTGGTCAGTACCACAGTGTACCCAGGAATTTGAAAGGGTACCCCTTTTAGCAGATTGGGTGGGTGCAGCCACCAGCTGAAGGAGTTCAGAAATGGTCTGGACACCCTTATCCTGTCTCTGAGGCTGTCTGTGGCCTGTGACCACTGACTGCGAAGGCACCATTGTGCAGGCCGCATATGGAGCCTGGCATTGGGGGTTACATGAACCGTCGAAGCCATGTGGCCAAGCAGCTTCAGGCAAAGTCTGGCGGAGACCACTGACCCTCTGAGAAACTGATTTGCCAAGTCCATCAGTCTTTGAGCCCTGTTTGCTGGCAAGAATGCCTTTGCCAGGACAGAGTCTAGCCTCGCTCCTATGAACTCCAAGTTCTGGGAGGGGAGCAAAGTGGACTTTGCGAAGTTTATAACAAATCCCAAGCTTTGAAGAAGAGCAATAGTTCTGAGAGTGGCCTGTCTTGCCTCCTGGCACGTCTGACCCCTGATGAGCCAGTCGTCCAGATAGGGGAAGACAAAGATGCCTTGATTTCTCAGGTAGGCCGCCACCACTGCCAGGCATTTTGTAAAGACCCTGGGAGCGGAGGTCAGGCCAAAAGGCAGTACTCTGTACTGATAATGGTTTCCTCCCACAATGAACCTGAGGTACTTTCTGTGGTCTGGATGAATGAGGATGTGAGTGTACGCATCCTTTAGATCTAAGGAGCATAGACAATCTCCCTGCTGGAGGTAGGGCAGAAGTGTTCCAAGAGTAAGCATCTTGAACTTTTCTTTCTCTAGGAACTTGTTGAGGTTCCTGAGGTCCAGAATGGGTCGAAGGCCACCGCTTCTTTTGGGCACCAGGAAATACCTGGAGTAGAATCCGTGACCTTGCAAGTGGGGAGGCACAGGCTCCACCGCCCTGTCCACCAACAGACCTTGAAGTTCCTGAAGGAGAAGGTCTGTGTGTAGGGAAGGTCTTGGAGGCTCCCCTGGAAAGTATAGTGGAGGCAGTTGGTGAAAATGTAGTGCATAGCCCTTGTGGACTATGTCCAACACCCAACTGTCCCCGGTAATAAGGGGCCACTGGTGGGCAAAAAGGGCGAGGTGACCTCCTGTGTAGGGTTGGGATAGCAGGGACGGAGAGGCTACGCTCAAGGAGTCAAAAACCCCCACCCTTCTGAGTGGGAGCAGGGGCCGAAGGCTTGGTGGTCCTCTGCCTATGGGGCCCATTACCCTGCCCCTTGGCATGCTGACCCTGGGGTGCAGCTTGGGCAGCCTGATATTGGGGGTACTGTTTGTAGGCAGTGCCCTTCCTCGGGTAAAAGGGCTTTTTACCCGAGCCCTTCTTTTTATGAGAAGGGGCAGAGGTCTTTCTAGACAGCCTTGTCCGTGTAAGGTGCTCTGTTTCGAGCTAGGCAGCCTTCTCGGTCATGGGCTTGTCAAAAAGGTGGCGCGGGACATGAACTTCGAGCAGTCCCGAATCCCCGAGGACAAGGACTTGAATCTCTGCAAGGGTTCCCCGGAGAGTCCAGCAGAGAACCCGGCCAACTCCTTGGCCGGGTCCCGCAAGTACATGCCCATGTACAGCTGGTAAGACTGGACACGGCAAGCAAGCATCGAGCCCTGGAAGCACTTTCTACCGACGCCATTGAGGTTCTGGGCCTCCCTACCGGGGGGCACCGCAGAATGCATCTTCTGGCTTTTCAGACGATGCATGGCTGTTTCCACAACCATGGAATGGTGTGGTAGCTGTGCCTTCTGAAAACCAGGGCTTTTTCTGAGTCGATAGATCGAGTTGACTCACTTGCTGAGAATCGGCGCCGAGGCCGGTGCCTCCCACATCCGCAAGAGGAGCCGTTCCAGCATCGGAGGAACCGGGACAGTAAATGCCTCCTTCAGAGGAGAGTCATACTGCAGGGCCTCGAGCTCTTCAGCTCGAGGCTGTTCCTCAGGGTCCGCCAGAATAGCCAAGGCAGTGGCTATATCCCGGACGAACTCCGAGAACCTAGTGTCCTCCGGAGGAGATCTACTTCAGGGTTCAGACTGCGGTGAGTCCGACGGGACGCACCAAGTCTTGAAGGTATCGGGGGGACTCCTCATCCTCTGCCTCCCAGGCAGACTCGTCCGATGAGGAGTTGGCCCGACCCCGTGGGGCCCTGGAGCACCCGCCCCGATGCCGGAGGCACCGGCATCAACGCCCTCGGTCCCGAGCGGGAGGTCGAGGGAGACCGCGACCGAGGTCAACTTCGAGCCGTGATGGACTCAAGTATCGGCTCAGTCTCCAGGGTCGACTTCGAAGTCGATGTCCCGGTGGTCGGGGCAGATGCGCCAGACAGGCTGGCCATCAGTGCCCGCTGCTGCTCCATGAAGGCAGACAATCTGCTCTCCAAGGCTGTCATCCTGAGACTCAGCTCGGGAGACGCAGCAGCTACTGACTCGGGCCCTGGCGGTGGCTCCCTGGGAGGAGAGTCCACGAGGACTACGGGGCTTACGTGTCCAACAGACTCCGGCTCCACGTGAGGAACTTTGGCAGGCTTCTCTTGGTCCACGGGTCCGGGGCGACGGTCGGGGGTCTTAGACCTGGCCCTCGAGGGGCCAGGGACCTCCTCCGACGACGCCCTCGCAAGACGCTTCTTCCTCTTGCGTTCCCAGTCGGGGGACCCCCTGTCCAAGGAGCTTCGACGGCGCTCGGGATCCGAATCCCGAGATGTCGAGGCCTCAGATGAGTTCTGGGCCCGGCCGGAGGCTGAGTCCGAGAAAAGCCTTTCTTTCTGCTGCTGGTGACTTCGGAGTGCCTTGGAAGACATCTTCCCACATGGCCCACACGACTTAGGGTCGTGATCAGGACCGAGGCACCGAAGGCAGCAGTCGTGTGTGTCGGTGAGAGACATTAATTTCTTATACCGATCACACTTCTTGAAACCACTGGAAGCCATCGGGGAAAAAAGAGTCCCCGCGAGGTCAAAGGACCGACCTTCCAGGGAAAAATGAAAAAAGGGCACAAACGCCAGCCACGAAGGGCAAAAACCGAAAAAGAAGAATCGGGCTCGATACTCGCCAAAAAACCCCAGCTTTTATCCAGGAGGACAGGACACAGGACAGGCTTCTCGGAAAAAAAGAGACTGAGGTAAGATGGCACCTTTAGGCGGGAAGGGAACCGCGCATGCGTGCCTGTATTCCCAAAGGCTTTCATAGAAAGCTGGGGAAATGCTCCGCTGGGGCTTTATCGGCGCCGATGACACCCATATGTGAGGACTGACTTCCTGCTTGGTCCTGGAGAAGCTGCGCTCCAGGGCCGCCATCCTAAGATCAAGCTCAGAAGGCTCCGCAGCCCCCGGCTCGGGTCCCGACAAAGCCGGTTTTCCCAGAGGAGACTCTACGAGGACAACAGCATTTACCTTCCTTGGCGTCTCCGGCTCCATGTGAGGCAGCTTTGCAGGCTGCTCCGACTCCGAGGATCCGGGGCGGCAGTCAGGACTCCGCCACCTGGTCCTCGAGGGCCCAGGTCGATCAGAGGCATCCAATGACACCACCCTCACGAGTTTCTTTTTCCTCCGGTGTTCCCATGAGGGAGATCCCCGCTCAGAAGACCCCCGACACTCGGGTTCAGACAGCTCCCGAGACATCGAGGCTTCTGATGAGGTCCAGATGCGGACTCAGAGAAAATCCTTTCACACTGCTGCTGCCTACTTCTAAGTGCCTTGGAAGACATCTTACCACATGGGCCACAGACCTTCGGGTCATGGTCATGCCCGAGGCATCGGAGACAGCAGTCGTGTGTGTCGGTGAGGGACATTAACTTTTTACACTGATCACACTTCTTAAACCCGCTGGCAGCCATCGGGGGAAAAAGGGCCCCTGCAAGGTCGAACGACCGGGCTGCCAGTGAACAGAGAAAAAAAAGCACGAACACTAGTCACTAAGGACAAAAAAAACAAAAAATTGGACTGGACTCGATACCAGTGTACCGAGCCAAAGGCGGGAAGGGGAACTGGTGTCAAACCAGTAAGAAAAGAAAAGTAATTTCTCACTTTTAAACACTTTTTTCTCGGGGACACTAGAACAATGTCCGTTGGGCTCTGTGGAAAAAAGGGACTGAGCAAGATAGCACCCTTGGGCGGGAAGGGGACCGCGCATGCGCGATGCAATCCCAAAGGCTTTCTTTGAAAGCTAGGTATTTACTCCGCACAAGGGCTCTGTCGGCGCCGACGTCACCCACATGTGAGGACTGACTTCCTGCTTGTTCCTGGAGAATACCTATAACTCCTTGACAGTGAATGCTGTAGCAAGTTAGAGATGAATTCATAAATCCCTGAAGAAACCAAGTTTACTGGTGAAACCATCATCCAAGGTCGGCGATGGTAGATAGGAAGTGAATCATAATTAAAAATAAAATATAGTGACGAGCTTTGCATGCATCATGGCAAAAAAAGATAAAATACGATAGGTTTCTGATTTATCCACATTGAAATTTTTAAATTAAGTTTGTTGAAAGTGCACTGAACATAGCTATTTTGGAAAAATGAATTTATAGTTGGCAAGGGTGCAGTTAGCATTCATAGCTGATGGGTGAGCTCCAGCAAAAATTATTAAATATTATCTGTTGGTCACTTAAAAGCAAATAGAAATTGAGTATTCAAGCAGAGCATATGGTTAAACGAAGTAAATGAGGAATTCCTTTCATTAATTAAAAAATAATTTTTGGACAATGCCATTAGTTGAAGTAGCAAAATAGAAATGGATTCATAGAGAATGTCGACAGAGGATATGTGTATTTCCTATTTGCCTACTAAATTAAGTATCACACCAGCTGGCTGCCACTGCTTGTCCCATTATAGGGCAATTCCATTAGCATTCTGTCTTGTTTACGTACAGTATGTGATGCAGCGCTACTATAAATACTAGAGATAACAGGAAGGTTGAAAGCAGGTGAACTGTACTACTACTTATTTATTTAGCTCTAATAGGCATATGTGGTGCTGTAAAAATACATATAAAAGAGAGTCCCTGCTCCACAGAGCTTACAATCTGCTAAGTCAGACAAACAACAATTGGAGACCAGAGAAATGATTAAAATACATATGAGCGAAGACAGGAGAATAAGGAAGTCGGAATCCAAATATAGCCTTGAGATTAATTTTTATCCTGGATTTGAATTGGATCAGGGATGGAGCCTGATGTAGGTAGTCTTTTCCAAGCATATGGTGCAGGAAGGTGGAAGGAAGAGAGTCTGGAGTTGGCCCACCAATCTCTGAAAGCTTTTAGAACAGTGCTTCCATTGTATGCAGATCTATTTTATGCATATTCATTGTGGATATCCTGAAAACCCAACTGGACTAGGGATCCTAGAGACAGATAGGAAATATATTAGAAAGGTAATTCTTTGGCCAGATTGTACTGGACAGTGAGTACTGGAGGAGAACTGTGTCCATTATGTACTCAAAGTCCACTAAGCCTGTCTCATTTTGAGATGTGCCAAGGGTGTGATGTGAACTATTGAGGTCATGTGTCCCAACATTTTCCTCCGACATCTGACAACTCTTTTGGACAACTCCTGTGACTGCCACCTGTCAGGTGAGCCTGTCTTGTGGAAGAAAGGCTTTTGCCTGAATCATGTCTAGCAAAAAACTGGTAAGTCCATTACATCAACTACTAGTACTTTTCATAGAATTTAAGTGAAAGTGTACTCTGCACCTCCCCTCACCGGTAACAGCACCTGGGCTCTTGAGTAACAGATTTCCACACCCAGAGCAATGAGAAGGAAGCAAGTACGGTTAATATAAAACACAACACACACTTGTATTATAAAAACCACCAAAGCTTGAGGAGAGAGAACAAAAGTTTTCACCTGGTCTCCCCTGATAACATAGACTTTGGCTATTTTATTTATAGGTCAAAATTCCATTACACAGCATAATTTTCACCTTATTCTACGTCAAGCATCACGTATATTCATAATGTGCATCTCTATGTCATAGGTCAGTTCTTATTAGCATAGGTCATCATCAGGAGACATGTATTCTCAGACATAACTTCTTAAACAATAATTCTAACACTAGCAGTTTTGATATCTTTGATTCGAGACTGAAGAGACAGTTTCTCCCTACACTATCTGTTTCATAACAAACTTAGTTTCTCTGTTATGTGAAAGTTCAGCCTAGTTATTTCAGTAGAGTCTTTCAAGGTTGTTAGCTGAGTAATAAGCCCTGGAATGTCTGAGTTACTGAATCTGTGGTGTTAACTCTTTCTGAGGGCTTTCAGTAATATAATGTTATTAAGTACCCTCACAGTGTACACAGCCCTGTACAGACAAGCTTTCTTTCATTAAATAGGATAATCCATGATTACTCCTAATAATTCTAACACTTGGATGGTCATGTGCATGAATTCTTGAATTTCTTCCTGAGTTGTGATCTTGACTAGCCAGTTGCCCAAGTCTAGGAAACACATGCACATGCAATCTGCACAGACATACTGACAATGGTGAGGCATTTGACAAATAGGTGAGGAGCAGGTGGTTGATATTGGAAGTGGAATTTCCCTACAACAAATTGCTGCTATGTCCTGCGATTGTGATGTAGCTGAATATAGGTATAGGAAGTCACAGAACATAACAAATCCCTTTTTTGAAGAAAGGAAAGCAGAGTATTGAGGGAAACCATTCTGAATTTCTCATGAATGAGCTACTTTGTTCAGATTCCTCAGACTTGGATCTGTGGTTAGGACAATTTGAACTAGAGGAATTTGGAAAGGAATTCCTTTCACCAGATTTAAGTGAATGAAACACCAGGACAGGGAGTTGTTTAGTGACTTAGATAATACCCCATAAGCTCTGAGTGACTTGAATCAACTGGGCTTGTTGCTCATTCTGAGAGATGCCAAGAAAGTAACATGAAACACACAAGCCTTATGATTCAACAATCTCAACTTGTGCTATGCTGATCACACAGCTGGACAGAGGCAGCAAACACAAGAAAAGGGAAGAGAATTCAACACTGATCCAATCAGAAAACAGACTAAATTATGGGGAGAGAAAAAGAAAAGGTCCCAATTCACAGATGCATCAGAGGAGGAGAAGCAACAGAACCTGGAGAAACCTGTCAGAAAAGCCATGTCTTTAAACCAGTTTTGAACTTACAGTAAGACGTTTCCAACGTAAGATCCAATTGAAGTGATTTTTAGAAGGAAGGAACTAAATAACAAAGTAGATTTGCGAGAAGCTTCAAGTTTCAACTAGGAAGGTGGTTACGACCATAAAGAGATTGGCTTGCAAGGATCTAAGGGCCTGGCCCAGGCAGTACAGCAAAACCTGAGAGTTCAGATTGGAAAGGGTACCAGTATAGAAAGCCTGATGGGTAAGAATGAGAACCTTAAACTTTTGACAGTAAGGAATGTGATGCTAGTGTTTCAAAAATAAGAGGGGTGAAACATGATCGAACCAATAGGTGTTGCATAACAATTGCACAACCATATTTTGTACCAGCTGAAGACTATGCAGGCTATACAGAACACCACAACCAGGAGGGAATTATAATAACCCAGAAGAGACATACCATGTGCATGGACCAAATGATGAGTCTTCACATCCAAAAAGGAATGGGCAAACCTAATCTGCTTAATGCAAAGAAAGAACCCTGGACCATTTTAGAGATAGGAGTTGGAAAGGACAAGGACCTGTCTAAAATTACCCCTAAAGATGCGACCGTTCTGGAGGGGGATCTCTGAACTGGCATAGATGGTTTGTATGAAGGGATAGAATTATCTCAAGAAAATCAAATGGCTTTTTATTTCAGAAGGTTTGCACCTAGATTGGAAAGCCAAATACCAGGAGATGTTAGCAAGTGATACCTGGAGGTAGTCCGCATAGAGAGAAATACTGAGGCCCAGGTCTGCGCCAGTGAAGCCCAAAAGATATTGAAGTGGGGGAGAGGACAGAGCTCTGAGGAACCCTATGCTTAATGGAATAGAAGTCTGGGCCCTAAAGAAGCAGTTGGCAAAAAAGAACTGGAACTACACCAAAGCCATTCCAGAGAGCCCAAGATATCGAGTAAGCTAGACAAAAGAAGGAAGTGATTACCAATATCAAAAAACAACCCGTAGATCCAAATGAATAAGCAACACTTTATTCCTGTATCAAGGGGGGCTTGGATTTCAAGCAACATCTATCAACATGGCTGTCTCGGTGCTGTGACCTTGAACTGCTGGGGACAGAGGTAACTAGAGCCTTCCAAAAAAAGGGGTCAAATGACTGGAGACAATTTTTTTCCAAGATTTTCCGGAGAAATGGCAGATTGGAAATAGTTCTGTTCTAACCAGTTTTTGGCCTATCCAAAGTAGATTTTTTTTAAGTAAAGGCCTAATGATGGGTGTCTTCCAGGGCACCAGACGGTTCATTTAAACAATTTTAATATATTGCATTTATAAAAAAAAATAAACCATAGCAGTTTGCAATTTTAAAAAAAGTATCTAGAGGAAAAAAATCCAAATTTAAAATAGACAGGAAAGAAAAGCGAGAAATCAGACAGGGAGACAAGAAACAATGCAGGGATCATCATTTGGTACACAAGCAGTGCTATCGAATCTGAAACACTGTTGAGAACAGATGGCTTATTGTTTGTTGCATTTTTTATATCACTTTTCAACAAAAAAAATATCAAAGCAGTTTATAACTAAAATTTAAAATCAGGAGAATAAAAGATATAAACATTGATAGGGTGGGAGAAGAAAAAAAGGGTAAGCATTCATAAGGCGTTTTCAGCAAGGACATAGTCTCTTAGAAATTAATAAATTTGTTTCTAGAGAGCTTTTCACTTAAAACAAATAGGAGTATAACTCAGCATAGAAAGTAAAACAGAGTAAATAGTCAATGAAATAAATTTGTTTCTAGAGAGCTTTTTATTTAAATCAAATCAGAGCATAGCTTAGCATATAAGTAAAATAAATAGTCTCCGAGCAGACAGAAACTTGTTTTTAGTGACCTTTACAAAGAGGCCTTCCAGTTAGGAGGCAAAAGACCTCTGAAGTTGTCTTCAATAGGTGTTAAAGCCAAGTGACAAATCAAAGGGACAATTTGAAAGGCCCCCCTCTATCAAACCAAGGGATGTGTGAATCACCCAGGACCTTGGTAAAACTTTACCTTAGAAGCACAGGTCGGGGCACTATGTAGCAAGCCATTTTTTATTCTTTCCCTCCCACCCACCCTGACTCCCGTCCAGCCCAGGGATAATCTTAGGTTTCTCCAGGGCCAAAATGGTTAGGACAGCCTATAGTTGGTGATTCAATCATTTGGCATATAGATAGCTAGGTGGCTGGTGGACGTGAGCATTGCCTGGTAAAATGCCTGCCTGGTGTGAAGGTAGCTAACCTCAGGCGCCACCTAAACAAGGTCTTAGTGCTGGGGAGGAGTCTGCTGTCCTGGTATATGTGGGTACCAATGACATAGGAAAGTGTGGTAGGGAGGTTCTGGAGGCCAAATTTAGGCTTTTAGGTAGGAAGTTGAAATCTAGAACTTCCAGGGTAGCATTCTCCAAAATGCTTCCCGTTAGACATGCAGGACCCAAAAGGCAGAACTCCAGAGTCTCAATGCGTGGATGAGACAATGATACAAGGAAGAGGGTTTTGGCTTTGTTGGAAACTGGACAACATTCTAGGTAAAGGAGGGGCTTTTCTGAAGTGATGGGCTCCACCTTAACCGGGATGGAACCAGGCTGCTAGCAGCTTTTAAACTAGATAATAGGGGAAAACCGAGAGTCACCCAAGAGCGCATGGTTCAGAACAATGCATCTTTGAAGGATACTAGAAAAAAACTGAAGTTAGGGCATATTGACAGAGGTTCCAATACAGACAAAAGTAACCCAAATGCCCTTGAGTACCAAGCAGACAGAGCTTAAAGATTCCAAATTACCCCTGCCTACCGATAACCGGATTAATATGAATAAAATACAGCCTCTAAAATGCTTATATGCAAATGCCAGAAGTCTAAAAAATAAGATGGGAGAGTTAGACTATATAGCACTAAATGAGAGGTTAGATATGATTGGTATCTCAGAGACATGGTAGGACAACCAGTGGGACACACTGATACCTGGGTATAGACTATATCGTAATGATAGAGCAGATAAAATTGGTGGAGGGGTTGCACTCTATATCAGAGAGAGCATTGAATCACAAAGGATTAAAGTTTTATAGGAAACAAAATACACTGTAGAATCTCCATGGATTGAAATTCCATGTAAGAAGGGAAAGGCAAAGGTGAGGGCAGTTGGGGTGTACTATTGACTGCCTGGCCAGATTGAACAAATGGATGATGAAATGCTCAAAGAAATCAGGGAAGCTAACAAGTTACACTACAGTAATATTAATGGGAATTTCAATTACTATTTAAGACCAATAAGAGAAAATATTTTTTCACTCAACATGTAATCAAACTCTGGAATTTGTTACTGGAGGATATAATAAAAGCTGTTAGTGTAGCTGGGTTTAAAAAAGGTTTGGACAAGTTCCTGGAGGAAAGGTTCATAAACCATTATTAAAAGGGACCCAGGATATCCACTGCTTGCCCCAGTACAAGCATTGTGGAGCCTGTGTCTTTTGGGGAAACTGCTAGGTACTTATGAACTAGATTGGCTACTGTTGGAAACAGGATACTGGGCTTGATGGACCTTGGTCTGACACAATATGGCATATTTTATGTTCTTAACCTGGTATCGATTGGGTCAGTGTCACGGCAGGACATGCTAGGGAGATAAAGTTTCTAGATGACATAAATGACTGCTTCTTGTAGCAACTGGTTCTCACAGACACGAGGGTAAGCCATTTTGGAACTAGTCCTTAGTGGAACAGAAGATCTGGTGCATGAGAGAGGTTTTGGGGCCACCTGGCAATAGTGATCATAGCACTATCACATTTGATTTAATAAATGGAAGAAAGTCAACAAGGAAATCCACAGTATTATCTTTTAATTTTCAAGACTATAATAAAATGAGGAAAATAGCTAAGAAAAAACTAAAAGGAGCAGTTGCAAAAGTTAAAGATTTACATCAAGCTTGGGTGTTTAAAAATACTATCTTGGAAGCCCAGACCAGCTATATTCCACACTTTAAGGAAAGTAGAAGGAAGTCCAAAAAACAGCCAGTATGGTTTAAAGGTGAGGTCAGAGAGGCTGCTGTTGTCAAAAAAGCATCTTTCAGGAAATGGAAAAAGGAGCCAAATGACAAAACTGGAAACATAAGCGGTTAGATGCAAGGCATTGATAAGGCAGGCAAAGAGAATTTGAGAAGAAGCTTGCTGTGGAAGCAAAAACGCATAACAACAACTTTTTCAAGTACATTTGTAGCAAAGAACCCGTGAGAGTGTCAGTTGATAGAGGGGTATAAGGGGTACTAAGAGGTGACAAGGCCATTGCAGAGACTGAATGAATTCTTTGCTTCGGTCTTTACTGAGTAAGATGTAGGGATGTTACCCATGATTGAAGTGGTATTTAAAGGTGATACTACTGAAGAATTGAAAGAAATATCAATACACCGGGAAGACGTATTACAACTATTTTATAAACTGAAGATTAGCAAATCACCTGGACCAAATGGTATACAACCAAGAGTGTTGAAAGAACTGAAATATGAGACCTTTTATTAGTCATCTGTGAACTACCATTACAATCATCTGTAATACCTGAATATTGGAGGATGGCCAATGTAATGCCAGTTTTTAAAAAGGGTTCCAGGGATGATCTGGGAAACTAATGACTGGTGAGCCTGATGTCAGTATTGGGAAAAATGGTAGAAACCATCATAAAGAACAAAATTACTCAACATGTAGATAGTCATGGCTTAATGGTAGGCAGACACATGGCTTTAGCCAAGGTGTGAATAAACAGGTAGGCAAAGGTGAGCCAGTTGATATAGTGTATCAGGATTTTCAGAAAGCCTTTGCCAAGGTCCCTCATGAAAGGCTCTTGGCGAAATTAAAAAATCATGGGGTAGGAGGCAGTGTACTTTTGTGGATCAGGAAATGGTTAAAAGAGAGAACGCAGAGGGTAGTGCTAAATGGCCAACTTTCCCAGTGGAGAAACGTGAATAGTGCTGGGTTCGCTGCTTTTTAACATATTCATAAATGACTTGGAAATAAGAATAACGAGTGAGGTAATCAAATTTGCAGATGACCCAAAATCATTCAAAGTTGTTAAAACCCAGGAGGATTGTGAAATTGCAAGGCTGGATGTTCAAATGGCAGATTAAATTTAATGTGGATAAGTGCTAAGTTATGCATCTAGCAAAAAACAACCCAAACTATGGTTGCACAATGCAAGGTTCCACATTAGGAACTACCACCCAGGAAAGATTTAGGTATCATCGTGGATAACATATTCAAACCCTCCACCCACTGTGCAGCAGTGGCTGATAAAGCAAATAGAATGGTAGGAATCAAAGAAAGGAATGGAGAATAAAAGGATATTATAGTGCCTCTATCATTCCATTGTGCGACTGCATCTTGAATATTGTGTGCAATTCTAGTCACTGTATCTTAAAAAGGATATAGCATTATTAGAAAAGATACAGAGAGGAGTCACCAAAATGGTAAAGAGGATGGAAGGATACTCCTATGAAGAGCGGCTTAAAAGGTTAGGACTCTTCAACCCGGAAACGAGACTGTTGAGGGGAGATATGATAGAGGTCTATAAACTAATGAAAGGAGTGGAACAAGTAAATGTAGACTGTTTACGCCATCAAAATATAGAAAGACTACGGGACATGCAATGAATCTACAGGATAACCTATTCAAGACTAATAAGAGAAAATATTTTTTTCACTCAACGCGTAATCAAACTCTGGATTTCATTACCGGAGGATGTAGTAAAAGCTCTTAGTATAGCTGAGTTTAAAAAAGGTTTGGACAAGTTCCTGGAGGAAAGGTCCATAAACCATTATTAAAGGGGTCCAGGAAATCCACTGCTTGCTCCAATACAAGCATTGTGGAACCTGTGTCTTTTGGGAAAACTGCTAGGTACTTGTGACCTAGATTGGCCACTGTTGGAAACAGGATACTGGGCTTAATGGACCTTGGTCTGACCCAGTATGGCATTTCTTATGTTCTTACAGGCTCTTAAACTATATATTCACTTTCAGCTGCAGCTGGTTATCCTTATCAGATTAAGGACCCGAGATTAATTAATCTTGAGGTGAACAAAGTCCATTAAATGTATTAGGTATAGTTGTATTAATATGTTATCCCTAGTAAACTTAAGTAAACAACTTAAATACCTAAACAAAATTTTTAAAACTTAAGATGCAAACAGTAGTCCAGCAGTGAGATGGGGGCTTTCCAGTCTTTTGCATTGAATGTCACATGTATGATTTTCTCATGTTGGTGAGGGGTCTTACATGTGCACCAAGTGCAAGGAGCACTTTGCTCTCAGGGAACGAGTCTGATCTCTGGAGGCTAGAGTAAAATCCTCCAATCCAATACACCACACACATACACTGTATCAATGATCCAGTGTTGAATACTATCTATCTCTTACCCACAACACTGTAAACAGCTTAATCTACGTTATGTAGTTATATTATGTTATGTAGTTACCATTATTTTTTATATTGTTCCAGTTCCACATACAACAGTGTGCCTTATGGATTTGTTAAATTGTTGTTCACTGTAAACCGCTTTGAATAGTAGATAGATGGTATAAAAATAAATAAAACACAGAATAATAAATAATAACATAAATAATAAATAAAACAAATATATATGGAGGGAGGAGTGGCCTAGTGGTCGGGGCAAGTTACCTCAGGCCGGAAGGTCAGGGGTTCAAATCCCACTAGAGGACAGCAACCTTGGACCGGAAGGACTGGGGTTTCTAGTTCCACAGGTGCTCCTTATGGTCTTGGGCAAGCTGCTTAACCCTCCATTGCCCATGTTCCCTGTAAGTATTAGTATTTGTGTCTCATATCCCCTCGTGTTAAATGTATCCCCCAATTGTGTTGTGACCACTTTGATTGAAGGATAAGGTGATATATAAAAACTGTCTAAATATATAAATAAATAATAAATAACATGAAGCTGCAAGGTGGTAAATTGAAAGGCAATGTCAGGAAATACTTTTTCACTGAAAGGGTGGTGGATGCTTGGAATGCCCTCCCGATGGAAGTGGTGGGGGCAAACACAGTGATGGAATTCAAAATGGCATGGGACAGACACAGTGGATCCCTTTACAGCAACAGGATAAAATCAAAATAAACTGAACCATCTAATTTCTCAACAAATAGGGGTGTCCTACATGGAGCGGTGGGTTCACCCCTAAAGAAAGACATGGGGAGGTGTGGCCTGCACAGAGTGGCAGGTGCACCTATTCCTGCCATCTTACTGGGCCGACTAGATGGACCATACTGGTCTTTATCTGTCGTCATTTACTATGTTAAAATAAATTAATACACCTATGAGGAGAGGCTTAAAAGGTTCACTGGTCAACATTGAAATCATTACTGACTTTAAAAGACCCTAATCTGTAGTATCTTGGTGAGCTGAACACGAATATAACATTAAAAAATTTTATTGGCTCTCGTTTTGAAGATATTGCATATTTGAAGATATTGCATGTAGTTCATTTTTGACGTTCACCGTGTAAATTTATCCAGTAGGGCATCAACAACATCCCAAATAAGCCTTGAATGATGTAATATTGCATCACATTGCATAATACCAGCCAGCATGCACACATCATCCAGAATTGATTGCATCATTTTCTGTTGCAATGCAATACTGCCAGACGGCTGCTAAAGCCATCTGACGTCAGCAATGTACTATACGCAGTCGGAAAGGTTGAGCATTTAAATAATTTCAGACTGTGTGCGAGACGGTTTAAGCTACTGTTACATGTAACTTTTATTAATCATATAATTTTAGCCATTTAGGTACAATAGAGAACAGTAATGCCGCGAAAGTGCATTAATACCATTGACAATTTCTGCTACATTTGTGGGGAAGTGACATTTGTCAACCAGAAGAAAAGTATCACTTCTCAACTGAAGAAGGCATATCATCTTTACTTCGGATGCAAGATTGGTGACCAAGACAAACCTTGGGCCCCGCATATATGCTGTGCTACTGCTGCTCATCTTTTGACCAACTCTTCCCGTTCTGCTCATATCACTCCTCTTCTTATTCGTTTACACTGGCTGCCTATCCCTTTCCGTATTCAATATAAGGTTCTGATTTTTGTTCACAGGGCTTTGTACACCGGTGTTCCTCTTTATCTTTGTGACTTGGTGCACTTTCATTGTCCCTCTAGAGCACTTCGGTCGATTCACGCTAACCGTCTTTTTCTTCCACCCCTTCAAGGGCTCATCTTGAATCAACACGCTCTTCTGCCTTTTTCTTCCTCGGCCCCCGCCTTTGGAATTCTCTCCCCCTTGCTCTACGTCTGGAGTCATCCTTTAGTACTTTCAAGGCTTCCCTCAAAACTCACCTCTTCTGTACTGCTTTTGATCTCCCTTCCCTTCCTGCCCATAGCTGATTGGTCTGTATCTCTGATTTCCTTATTCTATTCTTTGCTGTCTCTTTTATGAATAATTGGCGTTCCTTTCTGTTTCTTCAGTAGCCTTGTTTTATTGTACACCGCTGTATGCCTTTTTGGTTTAGGCGGTATAAAAAGTTTTATAATAAAGATAAAGATGTACAAGACAGCTTTCACAGTGGTTGAATTGCAAAAGACCATCAATGCCATTTGCAGTCCCCATAGTGTGGAGAGAGCCAAGCAACCACATAAATGACTGTTACTTCTGCTTGGTGGTTCCTCTTTCCAGCGGAATAACGAAGCAAAAGAAGTCGAGCATAGTCTACCCAAACATTCCGTCTGCATTGAGACAAGTTCCACATGGTGAGGGACTTCCTATTCCAGAACCTCCATCAGAATATTCTCTTGATTCATCTGATGAGGACAAGGGTGAGCCGACCTGTTCTTCTCCTGGTCCGTCAGTATGCAGTGACCCAGATTTTCACTGGGATGCATATCAACTCCACACAGAATAACACAGGAAGAACTAAATGACCTGGTTCATGAACTGGACTTATCCAAGAACAAGGCAGAATTGCTAGGATCAAGACTCCAACAATGGAATCTTCTAGAAGATGTCGTCAACATTACTTCATATCGAAAACACCACCAGCAGTTGGAGCCTTTCTTCAGAAAGGAAAGTAATCTGGTATTCTGTTCCGATATTGAAAGCCTCATGAATGCCTTAAAAATCACTCATGACCCTCAAGACTGGAGACTATTTATAGACGCTTCGAAACTGAGTCTGAAGGCTGTGCTTTTGAACAATGGAAACAGTCTTCCATCTATTCCAGTAGTGCATGCCGTCCACATGAAAGAGACATACAATAACTTAAAGCATCTACTGACTTCTGTTAACTATAACAAGTAGAGCTGGCACCTCTGTGGTGACTTGAAGGTAGTTGCCCTTTTAATGGGACTGCAGCAGGGATATATAAAATACATGTGTTTCTTCTGTGAATGGGATAGCCGAGCAAGGGATTGGCACTACTTACGGAAGGAATGGAATTGCAGACAAATTGTAACAGTTTCAGAGAAGAATATCCAGCACCCAGCTCTGGTTGAGGCTCACAAAATCCTGCTACCACCCCTTCACACCAAACTAGGTTTGATGAAAAACTTCATGAAAGCCATGGACCGTACTTCGCCAGCTTTCCGATACCTGCATGAAAAATTCCCTTGACTCAGCAAAGCAAAGATTAAAGAGGGAGTTTTTGTGGGTCCTCAGATTCGAGAGCTCTTCAAAGATGACCGGTTCAACAACTTGCTGCAGGGTGATGCGAAACAAGTATGGAATGCTTTTCGCCTAATTTCAACAAACTTTCTCGGGAATGTTAAGGCAGAAAACATGCTTATGCAGTATCAGAAACCTGGCTGCAATATGTCTCTAAAGATCCATTTCCTTGATTCCCATCTCGATTTCTTTCCTGACAACTGTGGTATGGTTAGTGATGAACAGGGCGAACGTTTTCACTAGGATATCGCAACGATGGAGCAAAGATACCAGGGAAAATGATCCACTACAATGCTGGCTGACTACTGCTAGACACTCCCCAGAGAAGCTCCTGAACAGCTGTAAAAGAGACAGGCGAAAAAATCTAAGAAGTCTATGACTTGATTTTTTACAGATATTAACCGAAGGCCTATTTTATTTACTATTGACATGCATTTCGTGATATAAACATTAATTCTTGTAGATTACAAAAAAACTAGAGCCAACTTTGCAATTTCACTGTCATATTCGTGTTCAGCATATAAAAATTGATAAGAAATGACTTTTTATTTCAGTAACATGACTTTTGTAAAAATTTGTTGACCAGAGGTTAGCACTCTTCAACCTGGAAAAGAGACGGCTGAGGGGAGATATGACAGAGGTATATAAATTAATGAATGTAGAGGAACAGGTAAACATAGATTGATTGTTTATGCCATCAAAAAGTAGAAAGACTAGGGCATATGCAATGAAGCTACAGTGTAACCCATTCAAGACTAATACGAGAAAATATTTTTTCACTCATCCCGTAATCAAACTCTAGAATTTGTTTCCGGAGGATATAGTAAAAGCTGTTAGTGTAGCTGGGTTTAAAAAAGGTTTGGACAAATTCCTGGAGGAAAGGTCTATAAACCATTATTAAAGGGGACCCGGGATATCCATTGCTTGCCCCAATATAAGCATTGTGGAAACTGTGTCTTTTGAGGAAACTGCAAGATACTTGTGATTTAGATTGGCCACTGTTGGAAACGGGATGCTGGGCTTGATGGACCTTGGTCTGACCTAGTATGGCATATCTTATGTTCTTAATCCGGTATCAACTGGGTCAATCTCACGACAGGACATGCTAGGGAGATAGTTTCTAGATGACTGCTTCTTGTCTGACCCAGTATGGCATATCTTATGTTCTTATGACTGGAATCTAGGATGTGAAATTTCTGATCTAGGTTCTGGGGGGGGGGTTGTTCCAGAGAAATGGAGCTGCAAAATATACAGATGAGCATGTGGATTCCAGATGAACAAAGAAAACAGATGGAAGGGAAAGCTTATTGTCATGCAGCAAATGGAGTGAATGTCTGTAATGGGAGGCAAGAGATTGGATGAACACAGGTGCCTTTATTGGTGGTCCACCAATAAAGGCACCTGTGTTCATCCAATCTCTTGCCTCACTGTTTCCTGTTGGATCAGCAAGAGCTTTCTGCTCTCCTTGTGCCTGGTGAATGTCTGTAATAACAGAAGCTAGATATGAAGGACATGGCATATGTAGGGCTTTATAGGCCAGGACAAGAACCGTAAACTGATATAGAAAATGATTGTGAGCCAGTGGAATTTGAGCAAAAGCAGTATAATATGAGCAAATTTATGGGCACATCTGAGAATCCTGATAGCAATGTTTTGAATAGTCTGCATACTTCAATTAAGATATTGAGGTAATCCTAAGTAAGTTGTGTTAGAGTAATCCAGGTGAGAAATAAGAAGAGTAGGTAAAAAGGTGTAGCATGCTAGTGTATCAAGGAAAGAACGTAACTGTGAATCTGTCATATAACTGGAAAAGATGAAGGACAACAGAGGACATCTGTTTCTCGAAGGATAATTGGGAATCCATCCAGACCTTAAGATATTTGAAAACCTGTGTAAGAGCAATTGAATGAACAAATAATGGAGCAGCAGAGGGTTGGAAATCTGAGCCAGTTATCCAGGTAACGTTTTGGATGGATTTAGTTTTAATTTGTTTTTGTTTGTCTAACCTTGAAGAAATTATTTCAAGTCAGTTGTTCAAAGAAAAAATATCCAGGGATGTGAAGCTAGTGTAACATATCAAGAGGAATAGGATAAATAGAAGAAAGCCATCCGTATTTTTGAATATGTGTAGCTAGAGGATTAACAGCGATATTGAAAATAAGAGAGGGGCAAGAATAGAACCTGAGGGAAAACACATGAAACTGAATGGGTATGTGGGATGGATCCTGTACCAGGCAGGAAATTAATATGTCCAAGACCGTATTGGAGAAGAATGGAAGAAGCTCTCTCCAAAGTAACGGCAAGATCCCTTCAGCGGAAGAAAAAGCTGTATTCAAAGATGCCATTGTCTTTTCTAGGCTGGTCCAAGTTTGTAGGGAAAAGGAAGATAGGCCCTCCCTGATGCAGCTGGAAAGCTGCCCTGGCCAACCATGGAAGCCTGATGCAGAGACACAGAAAAAAAAAGAGATAGAAGGCAAAAAGAGAGAGACCCATTCTAGGAGAAGCTTTGCATAAATATCTGGGCAGTAGACTACTAGGAAGGTTACAAGGAGGCAAACAAGAGTCCTAACTGTCCTAAACAGTTGGTGAGGGCAATTGGTTTGGATAGACTGATATCAATTGTTTTCTTGACAATTTGACCTGTAGTTATCCTTAAGTCGATGACAGATCTGAATTGAGGTAGGAGTCTCCTCTTGAGTTGCCAATGGCATTCAACCACCCACATACAGGACTTGAACTACCTCAACTCACTTGTATACCAAGGATGGTGGGGTTTGTGTCTAAAAGGGTCTCTGTACAGTGGTGCAACTAATCCGAGATGTGACTTGGATGTATCTCCATTTGGATATGTGCATTTTTTTAAGCCCAGAAGATAAAATGAGTAGCAGCTTTATAAGTGAGCACCTACATTAAGCACTAAAGTAGACATTCATTTATGTGCAGTTTTATACAGACACATAGGCAATACTGGACTTGGTACTTATAAATGGGGAAGATGTTTCTAATGTTATAGTGGGTGATCATCTGGCGTGCAGAGATCACTAGATAGAGAGGATCAATATAGATCATGAGTGGAGATGGTTTATTCAAAAGCAAGGGTCCTAGACTTCAGGAAAACTAACTTTGCAAAGATGGGAGAATATCTCAAGTTAGTTGGATGGGAACATCTGGGGGAAATAAAATGGTAACATAGTAATTGATGGCAGATCAAGACCTGCATGGTCCATCTATGCCCAGTGAAGTGTTGAGGGTTGTACCTGCTGCCCTATGTAGGTTACCCCCACCCTGTACCTTTGTTTAGGGTTGTAGCTGCTGCTCTATATAGACTATCCCCTTTTGTGCCTTTGTTTAGGGTTGTATTTGCCACTCTGTGCAAGTTACCCTCTCTATTCTTTTTGAAGTCTAAAAGTTATTTTTATTTTGATTGTATCCTCTTGCTATAAAGAGGTCCTCTGTGTCTCATGCCTTTTTGAATTCAGTTATTGTTTTACCCCCCTCCCCATCGAAAGGGCATTCCAGTCATCCACCACCCTCTCTGTGAAAGTATTTCCTAATGTTGCTTTTGAGTTTACTTCTTTGCAGCTTCATTTCATGTCTTCTGCTTACTTATTTATTATGTAGGTCATGTCTTTCCAATAGTAGTTTGAGTTGCAATCAGGTACTGTAGGTATTTTCTCTGTCCCCAGAGGGCTTCCAATCTCAGTTTGTACCCTCAGGCAATGGGGGTTAAGTGACTTGCCCTAAGGCCACAAGGAGTGTCAGTGGAATTTGAACCCTTGTCTTTCTGGTCCTATGCTGCTGCCCTCTTTGAAAGCAGTAAAACTGGACAAAACTGAAAGGAAATATTTTAAGGGCAACAAACCTTTGTTAGGAAAGCAAATAAAAGTAAGAGGAAAAGGAGGCCGCTGTGGTTTTCAAAATTAGCTAAAAAAGGTAAGGAAAAGGAGGTTAGCCTTCATAAACTATAAGAGACTGCAGAAAGACGAAGACAAACAGCAATATCAATGTCATATTCTTAACCTATCACTTTGCACTGCAACTGTTCCCATGGCCTTCAAACATGCTCTGGTCCTCATAAAGCCTTCACTAGATCCTACCTTACCTTCCACTTACTTATCGGCCTCTCTCTCTCCTCCCCACTGCTTCAAAAACTACCTGAACAAATGATTCACCGCCACTCTTGACTTTTTCCTCGCAAGCCCGTCTGGATTCACTGCAATCTGGCTTTCATCCTCTACATTCCACAGAAATGGCTCTTGCCAAAGTCTCCAGTGACTTGTTCCTCACCAAATCCAAAGGCTTTTACTCAATCCTTATCCTTCTTTGAGATTGCTTTTGGATCCTGATGTTCCTCATTCTTTTGTCCATTACTTATGTGTATTGTAGCATACTCTAGTCCCCATTTTGTGATTTTGTTTTTAATCTTGATTAGATTGTAAGCTCTGATGAGCAGGGACTGTGTCTTCCATCTATGTGTACAGGGCTCTGTATGCCTTCTAGCGCTATACAAATGATTAGCAGTAGTGGAAATAATATCTGGAGAAGCTACTGGAAGCTTGTAAGAGACAAAAATTAAGCCCATATAGTAAAACATGGGGACAAGATTTTGTCATCTTAGATATATTAGTGACAGGATGATGTGTGGTATTGAGAGACTGAATGTTGAAGAGGAAGAATATGGAGAGGCTGGTGAAGATAAAGCGGAATTGTGTAAAGAATATTTCTGCTCTGTGTTCATAGATGAAGGGCTGGGAATGGGGCCTCAGAAAACACACAAATAGGAATAGAAGTCAGGTAGAACTCAAATGATTTTTAGAAGACTGTTCATGTGAAGCTAGCAAAAATGAAAGTGGACAAAATATTGGGTCTTTGACTGGGTGACCAGAGAACTTTGTCAGGGGAGAGTGCTACATATAGTATACTTAGATTTTAAAAAGGTCTTAAGACACCATTCCGCATCAGTGACTTATAAATAAACTCAGTGCCCTTGAGATGGACTCTAAAGTGACTGAGTAAGTAATGGGTTAAATGGGAGGCGCGATATGAAACTAGTAAATGGAATTCACTCTGAAGATAGGGGCATTACCAGTGGCGTTCCTCAGGGATCGGCCTTTGTTTCTATTCTTTTTAACAATTTTGTAAGTGATATTGCAGGTGGTCTGTCAGTAAAGGTATGCCTCTCTTTGCAGATCATACCAAAATCTGCCTCAGGGTAGACCACCATGGAAGATGAGGATGTTGTTGTTGTTAAGTGCCGTCGAGTCGGAGTCGACTCATGGCGACCCTCTGGATAGCTATCCTAAATTGTGTTCGGTCTTCAGTCAGGCGGCTCATTGTTGACAGACTGGTACCCGTAGCTGCTGTTATTGTATTGATCCATCTCATTGCTGGCTTTCCTCTTTTGCGTTGACCTTCTATCTTGCCAAGCATAATGTCTTTCTCTAATGATCTCTCTCTTCGCATGATTTGTCCAAAGTATGAAAGTCGAAGTCTTGTCATCTGAGCTTCTAAAGAAAGCTTAGGTTTGATCTCCTCTAGTATCGACTGGTTTGTTCTTCGGGCAGTCCATGGTATGCACAGTATTCACCGCCAGCACCATAATTCAAAGGCATCAATTTTCTTCCTGTCTATCTTTTTCACTGTCCAGCTTTCACATCCATATGATGTTATTGAAAATACCATGGCTTGAACAAGTCGAATCTTTGTATGGAGAGAGACATCTCTGCTCTTGAGAATCTTATCTAGGTCTTTCATAGCCATTCTGCCAAGAGCAATGCATCGTCTGATTTCTTGACTGCTTGTTGCTTCTTTATTGATAGTTGATCCAAGTAGGTTAAAGTTGCTCACAATATCAATTTCTTCTCCTTCAATGATGAACCTGTTGATTATGCCAGTTGTCATGATCTTTGTCTTCTTTACATTAAGGTGCAGGCCCATTTTGAGACTGTTCTTTGATTGTGAGAAGCAAATGTTTCAGATCATCTTCACTTTCAGCCAGTAATGTGGTACCATCAGCACAGCGAAGGTTGTTGATGAGTCTTCCACCAATCTTCACACCTCTGTTGTCTTCGTACAGTCCTGCTTCTCTGATGATTTGTAAGATGAGGATAGTATTTATTTATTTAATAGTGTTTATATACCGCTTTTCGAGAATCAAAGCGGTTTACAAATAACTTGAAAATAACGGAAAGTTACAGATAACAGTATAATAATAATTACAAAAAAATTTGAAAAAACAGATGAAAGAATTACATTTAACAAGAGTGCATAAATGTGAATTGAAACAAATGTTACAAATTCTAAAATATTCGCATATGAAAGTAACAATATTCTTAAATAAAATAATTATAAATATATTTAAGGATTTAAATCACCAAAGTAGTCCTTAAAAAGGAACATTTTTAAATGTTACCTAAAGGACTTTGGATCATCAGTAGTTCTAATTTGTTGAGGGAGCGAGTTCCATAAAAGAGGAGCAGAAAGAGAAAATGCCCTCTTTGACGTAGATGTGCTGCAAGATTTGAATTCAGAAGAGATTTTTAGATATGCTTCTACGCATTCTGTTGTTAGGAGTGATTTGTATAAGATCTTTTAAAGTAGAAGATGAATCTGGATTGATTAGTTTAAAAATTGTATGGATGACTTTGAATTTGGCTTCCTATTGAAAGCAGAATTAATGTAGATGTTTCAAGATTGGATAATGTGCTCTTTGATAGGGATTTGTAGAATAACTCTTGCTGCTGTGTTTTGAACCAGCTAAAGCCTATTAATAATTTGCTTCGGGAGACCCATAAATAAAGCGCTACAGAAATCCAAATGCGGAGAAATAATCGACCGCTTTGACCCGGTGAAAAGCGGGATATAAATACAGCTAAATAAAATAAAATAAATAAATAAAATAATTGCCTGAATTACCGTTCCTAAGCATCCCTCAAGTCCAGTCCCTTTCCACTGGGTTGTGCCCCCCTTCCAGCAGCCTGGAGACTGAGCACATCATCATCTTGATGACCCTTCAGTATAAATACCTCTGGCATCACCCACCAGATTCAGTATCCTATTGACAAAGCAGACTCAACGGAGAGACAAATTAAAATAAGAAACTAACAAACCAAGGATCACGTGATTTGGTAAGCCTGGGTAGACGCTGATCGCCTGGGCTCCGGATCCCCAACCCCTGTACCGATTTTTTGAGCCGTTTGGTGGAGACGGGAGACCTAAAAATAGCTCTCCCGAGGTGTTGAAGATAGGGGAGATTACTTTGGTAAAGAGATCGGCACCGCTAACCATGGCTTCGGCTGTGAAATCCGCACAGCGGGAGAAAGATCGAGCTGTGGGCCCACAAAAGATGGCGGATCCACCCTCGCCCAGTGGACCTACTACAGCCTTAGCCTCTGTGGAGGAGATTTTGGCGGCAGTATCAGGGGCCTTATTGGTGCAGTTTGATGCCCTCCACGGCAAAATGGACACCCTACAGAACTCCATGGATGGCCTGGGTAAGCGAATGCAGGCTGCGGAAGATAGAATTGTGCACACTGAAGAGGAGGTCGAAATTTTAAAGTGGGAGCTGGGAAGAGTGCAGGCTGTGCTCCAGACGCACGAGGCCAAACTCGATGATATGGAAAACCGCTCCAGGCGTAATAATTTGAGATTTCTAGGGGTTGCCGAGCGGATATCAGATAAGGACTTAAAATCCTTTGTGGAGACCTTGTCAACATCTTTGCTGGACGGTGCGGAGCTGAGGGGACAGATCCAGCTAGAGCGAGTTCACCGAGTCGGAGCTCGGCCGGTGAATGATCGTCGCCCCAGGATAGTCCTTGCTAAATTTCTACAATACCCACAAAAAGAGGCCGTCCTGAGAGCAGCTAAGACATCAGGTGTTATTGAGCAGGATGGAATGAGGATACGCATTGCACAGGATTACTCCGTGGCGTTAAGGCAACGTCGGAAGGCATTTGCACCTTTTGTGCCAGAAACTGATTGAAGCTCAGGTCCGGTTTTCCATGCAATACCCTGCTCGGCTGCACATTGTGAACAATGGAGTGCATAAAGTTTTTGATTCGGCGAGTGAAGCTGCCCCCTACATTGAAAATCTGAAGAGAGGGGACAAAGGCTCTGCGTCAGAGTACTGAGGTGGCACTATTCGAGGGCCTGGTGGTGATCAGTTACACTCCCTGATTGATGTACTCCAGCGGAGCCCGGTTGAGTCTTTTGCCTGGGGCCCTCGGATGAGCGCCTCTGCGCTACCCCCCGTGCATGCAGAAAGAACCTAGTTAATGACTGCGAGCTGGGGGGAGACGCACTGTGTCCCTACGGGGCACCTTTTATTGTCTCCTGAACAAGGCTGGAGCATTCTCCCACGATTGTTGGTTAAGGGCCTATCCCCATTCTTATGCGGAGCGTATTAGTGCAGGACCACCGCGGTTTACTGGAATTGTCTTTTTTTGGGATGCTTTCCACCGCTGTGTGTGCACTGACCGTGTTGTTGCCGACTTCAAGCTGGAGAGCTGATATCGGAGAAGAGACACTGGAGACATCGTGGCCTTCAAACCTCCCTCTTCTCAGTATACCGTGTTCAGTTGGGGAGGGGGGAGATACGAAGAAGCAGTCCCCCCCCTGATGTTAGTAACTGTGGGTGCTTCGGACATTGGGGGGGATGTGAATTGTGCATTGTTCCCATGAATGTATCATTTTGTCACATGTTAAGGCCATGTATGTTGGGTTGTTAACGTTTAGTCCCTTCCTAGGGACTGGAGTGGGTGGGGGGGGTGGGGGGTAGGCAAGTGGTGGTGTGGATGTATAGAAGTGGGGGGAGGCTGGGATATGGACGAATGGAGGTGAAGTATGGTATAGGTATGAGTGTGGTGTGAGAGGATGGGGTAAAGTAGGTGTATAGCAGGGGGGGGAGGGGGTCCGGAGCACATCAAGCGTGATCCCTATGAGGGGGAAACTGGGAGCGTGGAGGGGAAGGATAGGGTTTTTGGAGGCGGGGGGAGGGATGGGAGGGGAAGGGGGTTAAGGGGGTGAGGGAGGGTGGAGGGGGGCTGGGGAGGAGCGGATGGGGGAGGGAAAGGGGAGGGGGTGGTGGGGGACTGGGAATTGGGGGACTTGTACTCAGGATCTGCCAAACCTATGTATGTTGAGCCACATGTCTGAGCACATGGGGGAGCCCCAGGCTGGGGGGGGGGGTGACCCCTTGGGAATTGTCAGCTGTACTGCATGGGACGGTTTTGTTGTTGCATGCCACTTAAGATAATCTCTTGGAATGTTTGCGGCCTGGGGAGTCCGGTCAAACGGGCCAAGATTTTACAGGCTTTGGCTAGGCAGAAGGCGGACATAGCCATGCTCCAGGAAACCCACCAGACTGCCGAGGAGCACCGTAAACTTTGCAGGGAGTGGGTAGGACAAGTATGGGGGGCCCCGGCTCTTGGAAAGAAGAGTGTGGTGCTTCTGATACATAAGCGCTTAAGGCTGGAGGTTGTAAGGGACGTGGTTGACCCCTTGGGTAGATTTGTGCTCCTGCAGGGAGTTCTGGAGGGGAAGCCGGTTATCTTAGGCAACTTATATTGTCCTAACGTACTAGATTTGACCCTTTACTCTCGTTTTGCCTCTAAAATTGAGATGTTGTCGGAGCTCCCCATGATTCTGGGGGGGGGGGGACTTTAACGGTGTTTTGGATGTAGCTCTCGATACGTCTAAGGGGGGGGAGCCTAGGGACAGAGTATCGACAGCTCAGGCGCTGTGTCGTTTGTGCTCCCGGCTGGGGCTGGTAGATCCGTGGCGACTGTTACACCCGACCGAACGGGATTATACGCATCAATCTCGGGCACATGGTACTAGCGCACGCATAGATTACCTTTTGATTTCTACTGGTTTGTTTGCTAAGGTAGCGGATGCACAGATAGGGCCTGTAGAGATCTCTGACCACGCGTTTATTTGGTTAGCTGTCCACTGGAACGGAAACCCTATTCGGACGTCCTCATGGCGCTTCCCGTTTGAATTATATAGGGATGCGCAGTTCCGTTCGTTCCTTCGGAAGAGATGGCAGGAATTTGAGGCGGATCACAGCGGCCATCGGGATGACCCAGAGTTGATTTGGGAAACGGTGAAGGTTGTCTTGCGGGGGGACATTATAGGTTTTCTTGCCCGGAAGTGGAGGTTGCGGGCAGAACGTATTTGCTTAGAGAGATTGGTGACAAAGCTGAGGCGCCGTTGGGCCTCAAACCCGACAGTCGGGCTTAAAAGGCAGTTATGGGAAAGCCAAACGGAGCTGAATGAACTTTTACATCAAAGGGCAAGGAAGTCTGTGATATACTACCGATACCAACTGTACCGTCACGGGGATAAGCCCGGGAAACTATTGGCCAGGTGCCTTCGCGGACCAAGGGGCTCTAAATTGGTGCCCGCTTTGCGTGATGATCAGGGGACGCTCTATCGGGAGAGCCCAGCGATAGTGCGAGTCTTTTGATCCTTTTTCCAGAGACTCTATACAGCGGAGCCTCCCTGTCTCACGCAGATGACAGACTATGTGGGAGAAGTGGATCTACCCCACTTGTCCGCAGAGCAACGGGCTCAGTTGGATCGGCCGATTACGGCTGCGGAGCTGCAAGGCGCCATTTCTACAGCCAGCTGTTATAAATCCCCGGGGTCCGATGGGCTTGGGGCTGAATTTTATAAAATTCTTAATGAACTAATTTCCCCAACCCTGGCTGCGGTGCATAATCGGAGGGCACAGCAGTGGTATTTTCGATGGGGGGGCTAACCACACCCATATTGTTCTTATTCCCAAGCCGGCTAAGGACCCTCTCTCTGCAGCTTCATATCGTCCTATCTCCCTGCTTAACTTTGATCTTAAACTAATGGCAAAAATTTTAGCGGATCGCCTGGCGGAGCTTTTGGGGCGGTTGGTCCATGGATCCCAAGTGGGGTTCGTTAAGGGACGATATGCTGTCCGCAACCTGCGTAAAATCATCGCATCCCTAGAATGGGTCCGGCGCAGGCGTTTGTCCTCCTTACTTATCAGTTTTGACGCGGAAAAAGCCTTCGATAGGGTAGAATGGCAATATTTGATGCATCTTCTCCCGCACTACGGCATAGGGCCTTTATTTTGTAGCATGGTCACAAGTCTATATGCCGACCCGACTGCAGCGATTCTCTGTAATGGGGTGTTGTCCGAGGTGTTTCCGTTACAGAGGGGGACTCGTCAGGGCTGTCCCCTCTCCCCTCTTCTTTTTGTCCTGTCTTTGGACCCCCTTCTGCATAAAGTGGCGGGATCGCAAGCGATAAGGGGGGTCAATATAGGCGAGCAGGAGTTTAAGATATCGGCCTTTGCCGACGACCTGCTGGTACATTTGCTTTCGCCTAGAGAATCCTTGCCCAACCTTTTACGGGAGTTCCGAACCTTTGGGCAGTTTGCGGGGCTTAGTATTAATAAGGATAAATCTGTGGCCCTGGATGTTTCGGGCCATCTCCGGAGTGACTGGCCGGGTGCGTTCCCGCTTAAGTGGGCCAACGCTCACTTTCTATACCTGGGGATCGTCCTGCCCTGTCAGCCAACTCAATTGTATGAGTGTAATTTAAAGCGGATGCTGACCAAGGTGAGAACTCAGCTGCAGTCCTGGCGGCCCCTCCCCCTGTCTCTAGCGGGGAGAATAGCGGCGATTAAGTTGGTGATTTTACCGCGGCTATTATATTGGCTGCAGACGCTCCCTGTTTGGCTCCTCCGGCGTGATGTATGGCGTTTTGAAGCGGAATTTCGAGGCTTTCTCTGGGGAGGGGGGGCGAGAGCCCGTATCCCTTATAGTCGGTTGGTGGGGAAGGGGAGGGATGGGGGGTGGGGGCTTCCGGATCTAGGCGCTTACGCGCTGGCCTGTCAAGCGCGACACCTGGGGGATTGGCTTGGCAATACAGATCTCTATATGCCTAAAGGGCTGGAAGAGGCCTATGTGGCACCCCATTCTTTACTGGCTCTCTTGCACCTGGAAATCAGTAGGTGGCCTACTCATTTGGCTGATAGTGTGTTATTGGCTCCGGTATGCCGGACTTGGCGGCAGCTGAATGTCTATTGGGGCCGTAGTTGGAAGGTATCGAACTGGTTGCCTATTCGGGGGAATGCCGATTTTACCCCAGGTACTGAAGCTGCTTGGTTCCGTATCTGGGGGGAGAAGGGTATCCGGAATCTAGGCCATGTGGTTGACTTAGCGGGGAAACCTCAACCCTTTCCGGTATTATTGCGGGAGTACGAATTGGGGTCCTGCCACTCTTTTGCGTATATGCAGATGGCCCATTATGTGGCATCCCTTTCGAGGGATGAGCTGCACAGCGACCGATCGGCCCAGATTATCGAGTTTTTTGGTCTGGGTGGTGAGGAGCAGCCGTCCATTCGTGTCTTCCACTCCAGGCTGGCGCAGTTTCGACCGTGGCCGGATTATCGGAATGTGGAACAGGCTTGGGGGGCCGAAATGGGGCGGGAGATTCCCCATGATACAATCCTGGTAGCCCTTCGGAGAGTGGGGAACCTGGTGGATGGTGTTCGCTGGCGGGAAATACAAATTAAATGTTTAACTAGGGTTCACTTTTCCCCACGACGGGCCCTGCGGTGCCGCCTGACCTCGGATGGCAGTTGTCTGCGGTGTGCGGAGCCAATGGCGACTTTGTTGCACATGTGGTGGAGCTGCCGATGGATCCGTTCATACTGGAAAATAATTTCTCTTTTTATGGCTTCTCTCCTGGGCCAGCCCGTCTATTGGGATGCTGCCTTGGTCACCTTGGACCTCCTGAGCCTTAACTCTCCGAAGGGGAAATGGGGTCGTTGGTTAGTTCGGAAGGCTTGTCTGGTGGGTAAGGGGCCACTTTTACGTCGGTGGAGGGAAAGACACCCTCCCTCTTTCTGGGAGTGGCGGAATTCCTTCCATCAACTTATGCTCCTGGAGTGTGGGGTCGCCCGGGGCCATGTCAAGCGCTGGTCCGCCTTCTTGCTCCTTTGGGACCCCTATATTCATAACCTGAGTCCCTGGGCCCGTAATGCAGTTTTGCAACTTGGTTGTTAATTTGTAGCATGACATGTTTGTGGCAAAGAGTAGGGGTTAAGCAGAGCCTTCATGAGCGGTCCTGAGTGGAATTAACTTGGGATTGTTAGGGGGAGGTGGGGGGAAGGGGAGGTTGGGAATAGGAGGAGGGACTGGGGGTAAATATGAAAACCTTTGTGACCATCATTATGCTTTGTTCCTGGGGATAAGAATCCACCCCAGGGAGAGGTTGTTAACAGTTGTGTATACGAGGGGGTACCCAAAAAAAACAGGAATTATTTTTTAAAAGCTATTTATTTCAAATTCTTTACAAAACAACCTTATCCCCTTCAAAATACTCTCCATTACAACTGATACATTTGTCCCACCGGTGCTTCCACTGTTCGAAACATTTTTTGTAGTCATCTTTAGAAACGGCTGACAGCTCCTCCCTCTTTTTTTTCTTGACTTTTTCAATGTTGTCAAATCGGTGTCCTTTCATGCCCCTTATCATGCGTGGAAATAAGAAAGAGTCGCACGGAGCCAGGTCAGGCGAGTAAGGTGCGTGGGGCAGCGGAACCATGCCAGCGGTATGACCAGCGGTACTTCAGGCCGGAAGGTCGGGGGTTCAAATCCCACTAGAGGACAGCAACCTTGGGCCGGAAGGACTGGGGTTTCTAGTCCCACAGGTGCTCCTTGTGGTCTTGGGCAAGCCACTTAACCCTCCATAGCCCATGTTCCCTGTAAAATAGTTATCTCCAAGTTATAATGCCCTGTTCAATGTAATTTCAGTTTGTTCAATGTAAACCGCACTGATGCAGAATAGCGCGATATATAAGAAATGTAAATAAATAAATAAATAAATTTTTAGCCAAAAACTGTCTAACAGAGATGGCTGTGTGTGCAGGTGCGTTGTCGTGGTGGAAGAACCAGTCTCCTGTCTGCCACAAATCGGGTCTTTTTTGACGAACACTGTTGCGCAATCTTCTTAAAACTTCCAAATAAAAGGTTTGATTGACGGTCTGACCTGGAGGAACAAACTGAATGAACTACCCCCTTGGCATCAAAAAAGCAAATCAGCATTGTTTTGATGTTTGATTTGACTTGACGACATTTTTTTGGACGGGGTGACGATGACATCTTCCATTGGCTTGACTGTTGCTTTGTTTCTGGGTCGTAACCATAGCACCATGACCTTTGACAGAAAATCTGTATCAGTTTCAAGCTGTTGTTTCAAAACATGACATGTTTCAACTCGATGTTCCTTTTGATTGTCAGTCAGAACCCGAGGAACAAATTGGCAGCAACCCTTTTCATTCCCAAATCTTCCGTTAAAATTCGCTGAACCGAGCTCCAAGATAACCCACTAATCTCTGACAGTTGATCAATTGTCTGTCGACGGTCTGTGAGCACAAGCTCTCTAATTTTTTCAATATTTTCGTCGATTCGGGCAGTTGATGGACGCCCAGAACGAGGTTTGTCATCAATCGACATGTCGCCATTTTTAAATCAAGCAAACCACTGGTACACTTGACTTTTTCCCATAGCGTCATCTTGATAAGCTGTTTTCAACATTAAAACAGTTTCAGCAGCATTTTTACCGAGTAGAATACAAAATTTCACAGCTGCACGTTGTTCACTTAAACTTGTCATCATAAAAAAAGAAACAAGAACAAAACAGCGCTAGCAAAAACAATCACTGCAGATGAACAGAACAAGCCAGGTCGACAACACAGGCGGCACTGAACTGACAATGGAGTTGCACTATACACGCCTAGCAGCAGAAGTGCGTACTACACAAGCTCCGCCCACGGCAATGTTATTCCTGGTTTTTTTGGGTACCCCCTCGTATTCTGTTGTTTTTGGTGGTTTCTAAATAAACGATTGAAAAAAAAAAAAAAAAGAAACTAACAAACCTTAACTTAATAACTAGATAGCTAAATAACTTTAGCTCCCCACCTCTCTGTCACCCGAGGAGAGACCTCCCACCTCCCCAAGGATGAGAAGGAGAAGAAGTAGAAGCAGCAAGAGGCTTACTCAAAACCGCTCTCCCTCTACCCCACTCATTGCCCAAGGAAGCCTGAGCTGACCAAATCTGCCCCTGAATCAACAGCACGGCAATTCAATGTTATTCCTCTGCTTACCTGATGCTTTGGGATGGTGATGTCACCTCCACCTGAAAGACTGCAAATTGAGCAGGATCAGGGACTGGACTGGAGTTCCTTCAGGAACGCTAATTAGCAGGTAAGGACTAATTATTCTTTCCTAAGCGTCCCTCCAGTCCATTCCCTTTCCACTGGGATGTAACAGAACAGTTCAAATCTGTGAGGGGCCTGCAAGACCGGCCCAAACTACTGCTTCCTCAAACCCCTCATCTGCCGACACCTGAAGTCCAGATGGTAATGCTTGGCAAAGGTATGAAGGGAAGACCAAGTTGCCGCTCTACAAAGTGGCACCAGACTAAACTCTGCCCACTAAGCCTATCCATTAAAGACAACAGTAGAGTTTCTGCACCAGGCCCTATTCTAAATTCATGCTGTTGGAGTTGAACTGCTTTTTCTAATATTTTTGCCATAAAAGGTAAACTAGAAATTGGCCTGTATGAACTTGGCTTAGAAATGTCAAGCTTTTTACCTTTAAAAAGTGGAAGGATAGAGGCAGTTTTTAGGATGTCTGGAATGTAACCTTGCTCAAGTGATGAATTAATTAAATTGAATATGAAAGGAGCAAGGACATCACAAGACATTCAAATCCATGAGACTGGACAAGGATCTAAAGCAGTAGTAGTAATTTTTAACAGATTTATTATATTGTCTAGTTGTCTATTGGTTATAGTAGTAAAATTATTCCAACATGAAGGAGCTGATAAATTAAAATTAAAATGAGGTAAAGGTTTGATGCCCACCTTTTCTTTATAGAAATTAGCCATTGTATATGTGTCTGGAGCAAGCATGGAATTATCTTTAGGATTATTTGTTAATTTTTTAACTATGGCAAATAATTATAATTATTATAATTATTTTGGTTTATTCAAGGCAGACATAATTAACTTAGTATGAAATCACGTTTAATACTATTTATTAAAGATTTGTAATCTCTAAGTATTTTGTAGAATGATAATTTGTCAATTCAGTTTTTAAATTTCCTCCATTTCCTTTCTGACCTTCTAAGTTTTCTTTTTAAAAGATTAACCTCTTTCGTGTACCAAACTGCTCCAATCCTTTTATGAAGTTTGTGGTTTTCTAATTTAATAGGAGCGGAAGCTGCTTGGTATAAAATATTCCATTTATTAATGAGCGAATCAATGTCCTAGAATCAGTTTGAAGTTGAGGATAATTTCTTTCAAAAATTGATCCTTATCGAATTTATGAAATTTTCTACGTTGGTAAAAAAAATTTATTTATATTTGATCTACTGGGAAGAAAGGCGAAATTGAAATTGATAATGTGATGATCTGACCATGGTATATGTTGTATTTGAATGTTTGAATCAGAAGTATTGGTTGACATATCACGGAAAATAAAATTGAGATCTAAAATATTTCCTTTAACATGAGTTGGATGCTTAATTTGTTTAAAACCCATGGCATCCATAGATTCTAAAAAAGCTCTGCATTAAATGAGAGGACAAAGAGGGTAAATTGAAGTCGCCTAGAACAATTATAAACCTATTATCAGAGATTTTTCTGTAAAGAAAGTCAATTATATTAAAAAGATCTTTACCATTTGAAGAAGGAGGCCTATACGTATATTAAAAGAAATAGATCCTTGTTTTCAACCACGAGAACATCAATATTTTGAGAAAAATCACTTATACCTTTAGAAAGATGAAATTCCTTCTTAGATAAGATAGTTACTCCCCCTCCTCTTTTATTTAATCTTTGGTAATTAAATATATAGTATCTATCCTAATGGTTTTAATTGATTGATTAATACTGTGTCATTAACTGTTAACCAAGATTCCGTTATTGTCCCTAATAAGATCTTTAATCAGAGGTAATTTATTTATAATGGAACGAGGGTTAATGAGAGAAATTTTAATCTTGTTAAATTAAAGGTAAGATTTAAATCAGGGTGACTTCCTTCAAAAGGCTTGATCTTAATAAGGTGCTGTTTACATTTAAGGTTTCTGAATAGAGGATTAAAGAATTGAACACTTATATTTGACCGGCATGAGGAATGAATGATAGGTATAGGAAAAATGGTAAGCAGGAAACCCTTCAATGGAGAACCGTTTGGTGGAGAATTTAAGGAATACATTCCTAAGGAATCTATTTGGACACCTTTAACTGAGAATTACCATGATAATATAATAATGAAATAGAACCAAACACAGCATTAAATAAGACATTAAACAAGTAGAAAATAAAACAAATACTTAATTGAGGAACTGAAGGACAATATCTTGAATTATAAACCAAGCTGTAAAACATTTAGTTAATCTGAAAGACGGCATGTATGCCCTCAGGCGCGAGCCCGCAAGGCATGGGCGCACCCAATGGCACTTTCAGTTAAAAAGACCGTTGCAGCCAGTGATAAGGAGAAGGCTGGTAAGAGGGAGGAGCTGAATCGCTGATCCTATGCCTGAGTATGAGGACTGAGAATTTGGTAGCTAAGATTTATTGTTCAAAAAATTTAACGTCTTGCATTTGAGCTGCAAAAAACAAAGAAGTGGTACAGTATAGGAGGTGAAGTACTTCAATGCATGAAAAAAGTGTGGAACCTGGGGATGACTGTATCAGATGATCTTCAAAAGTTGCCAAATAGGTAGAAAGTGTAGTTGCTTACGTGCAACGGGGATTCTCTATAGACAGTAGAGGTATGCAGCCACACTCCATTGGCGATGTTTGAGACAGAATCATAGTACCGGATCTCCCCTAGCTCAGAAGTCTTTTTCGACTTCTCTAAGCATGCGTGCCATGCCCTATGCTATATCAGATCAGTTTGTATCACAGCAAGTCCTGAATGAAGCTATTTGATGTCTCCGATTGCCCAGTATCACAGGGCGATACATTGTTCTTGAGTTCTTGTACAGCTTAGCTGCGGTTGCTCAATTAGCATGTGTGTTTCTCTTATGTTCTTCTTTGGTTTGGTTTGTTTTTTGTGTGAGTTGGGATTTTTTTGGTTGCTTTTTTGTGTGGTGTCCTTGAACGGTGAGCCGGACAGCCGACCCTGGGTAGAAGGTTGTTGACAGTGTGGATAGACAGCTCTGTCCCCATCCAGATTGTTTTTCCTTTTTTTTTTTTTACTTTTGCAGAGTGGAAGGCAGGAGAGTGAATGTGGCTGCATATCCCTGCTATCTACAGAGAACCCTCATTGCAGGTAACCACATTTTCTCCAGAGACAAGCAGGGGGATGCAGACATACTCCATTGGTGAGTCCAGAGCTGATGGCTGCCTTTTGTTAATTCAAGTTTTGTAATCCAGGCCCCAGAGATGCAAACAGGTTTTGGAGGCCTGGCCAAAGGCGAGGTCCTGCGCTGAAGAGGTATAAACTGCGTGAACATGTGGATGGATGACCAAGGGGCTACCTTGCAGATGTCCTGTGGCGTGACAGAGGTTAGATTTGCTATCATTGCTGTGGTAACAGTCTGAGTGCTCCTATGCGCTATGGGGGTAATTATGTTGGATATCCACAAGGACAATGTTTGCTTTGAGGTCAGTTGGCCGGGATTATTAGAGTTAGTGTGACAAAGAGCTGTGATGGTGCCCGCAGAGATGTTTCTTGAAGGTAATACAAGAGGGCTCTCCTGCAATCCAATGAATGGAAAGCTTTCTTTGGAGAATCAGAGTAAAGTCTTGGGAAAAAGATCGGAAGTCCGAAACGACCTTAGGAATGAATATAGATGAGTACGAAGAACTACCTTGTTCCTTATCGTCCCTCACCTCTGGGTTGTGCACCTCTTCCTGCAGCATGGAGACTGGGCATGTCAGAACTGTGACACCACTGTAGATATCCTGCTGGCACCTCCCACCAGCTTCCAGTGTGTCCAGTCTCCATGCAGCTGGAGGTAGTAAGCCTAGGTGCTGGGCTCACTAGATGAACAGATAAGGAGCTTTAGGCAGCTTAGGTAGGGTTTTTAGTTTGGGGTGCACCTACTCCCTAAAGACATGGGAAGGGGTGCACCTACTCCTGCCGTATTGCTGGGCAGACTAGATTGACTATACTGGTCTTTATCTACCGTCATTTACTATATTACTATCTTTTCTCCCTATAATGTTTTTTCTTTTGATCTGTAGCTTTAAAGCTCATTAAAGCTTGTAAAAAAAAAAAAGAAGAAAGCAAGGGCTGACGGGATTGGAAGGGATTTAGAGTCGTCTCTTTTCTCCCTCCCATTTATTTTTTACCCTTTGCCTGCACTCCCCTCCTTGTTGGCACGGAGGGGAGTTCTTTAGCAGGCTTTTCATCTCCTTACCGGCTCAGTTTTCTGTGCTGCAGATTTCCAGTCAGAAACTGTCATCGAGCCTTGTTTCTCTGCTGCTGCTGCTGGCTGACAGACTTTCTCAGTTGTGCTGCTCACAGGAAGCCCATTATTTATATCAGGGTGCAGAGAGGATCCGAAGGTCTCGGAGGAAGAGGTGAGTGTTTAAATCTTTGCTGCTAGTGTTCTGTGAGCGTTTCTGAGGCCTGCTGCCGTGTGTGAAGCATGTTCTGTGGGTTAGCAGAACTCAGGATCTTTTTTCTTCACAGTGCTCTTTTTCTTTGCTGACAGCTTTCTTGAATTAATCCTTGTCGTTTTCTGGTTACTTGGATTTAATTTTGATTACTTTTAATTTTCAATGTTTTGGAGCTCTTAAAGGGCCAGTACAGAAAAGTAAAAAGAAAGAAAGAGAAGATTCTGCACATTGTTGTTTTGTTGCCCTTTTTGGTGGTCTGCGGGAGCCATTTCCTTTACTATCCAGTCTCTTGAATCCCATAGCGCTAATGCCTATGCAGCCACAGTGCCTGGTTTGTGGTGCCCGTAGGGGCGCAGTCTTGGACGAAGGGGTGTGTCCTGGCTGCGCATCTGAGATGCTTACTATGGAGCAAGAAATGCAGGATCGGTCTAAAGAAGGCACTGCTCTGGTGGCGCAGGGTGCTGCCGCTTCTGCGGAAGGAGAGTCTCCATGGGAGTCTCCGTCTGCTCTTCCTACTTCATATTTGGCTTTGCCCGATAATTCCGCCACTCCCATGGTGTCTGGGGCAGCTGTCAAGGGTTTCTTCCCAGATTTTGTGCTGCTGCTTCATCAGGTTTACTGTTGCAGCAGCAGGGGGCAGTCGCGGATGCCTCGCTTCTTGGAACGGCAAGAGGCCAAGCGGCCACCGAAAGGTTCAGTGGTAGTGATGGTAGACTGGTTAAGAGGGCCCAGTCAGTGGAAGATCAGCTTCTTGGTTCGGACTGGCCGGATGCAGAGGACCTTGAGCTGGAGCTAGAAGCCGGGATGGAGGATTTAGAGGAAGGTGAGATTCAGGAACCTGAAGATCAAACAAGGATTCCTATGCGTCTCTCCGGGCCAGTCCAGGTACATTAGGGTGATCAACCTCCTTCAGCAGCTGAGGACTGATCACTGAAAGTTTTGCTGACAGCCAATCCAGCTCCCTCTGGTGTCAGAGCCTCAGTCTTTCAGTCCTCAGCAGCTGAATAGGATGTGTGGCTGACAGGCTCCCAGGATATATGAATAGGATCTAGGCAGTAGGGCCTTAGAAGGGGTAAAAGGAAAACAAACCTAAACTCTAGGATAGACTTACATAGATAAAGGGGGAAGAAAAGAAAGAACGGAGATTCCTCTGTTGTCCTAGCAGGTCAGTCTATCAGAGAAGATCTATTTAAAGTTTTATTAAAAAAAAAAAAGACAGACAAGTTATTAGGAGGAAGACGATCTCCATCTGCCTAGCATTTTTTGGGGCAGCACGTGAGGCAGAGCCTGCCTCAGTGGAAGAGATTTGTCGCTCTGGGGACTGGGGAAGGACCTGGGAGCCCCAGGATTCACTTCGCCATTTTTGATCAGCTTCAGCTCCGGCTCCCCCTAGCAGCGAGAAACCGGAGATCGAGAGCTCCGATTCCCTCCTAGCACTGAGACAACATGCAGGTAGGTGTACAGGCAGAGAGCTTTAGTAGGTCGACGCGGGCATTAGTTCAGCATGGAGGCTGGTTTCGGCGACTTGGCGGGTGATAGGATACCGGCGTCGGCAACGGGCTTCCGGTTTTTAAAACCGCCACGCTGATTAGGAGAGAATCCGGTTGTCGTATGTTTTGAGTAAGAAGGGTAAGCAAGGCTAATGGAGCATAGTCTAACTTCACTGATGTAGTGGAGAGCCCTCAGGGCTCGGTTGAAAAGGCAGGAACGGCAGACATTTTCTCAGAGCTTGCTGTTTCTCCCGCGTGGCTGGTCAAATCAGGGTAAAAAGAAATCAAAATTGAGCAGGGCATCTTCTTCTGAGGTACAAGGTCAGCAGAAGTTGCCAGAGGTGCAGGGAGGCTTGCAGTCTTTGTTTTCTGCTGACTTTATTTTAGCAATGCATAAAGCTTATTGCTTGAAGGTGTCTTAGGCTGCAGGCGTGTCATCTGCTCCCACTTTGATAGAGACTCAAGGGGGGGTATCTCAGGAGTCAGACCCAGGGGAGGGGGTCTCCCAGAAGGATAAGAGTGTGGAAGCAGGCTTTGATAGCTTTGGGGCGCAAGTCTCTGTTCCGCAAGTAGTGGAAGAGGGGGAGATCCTTTCTGAAGCAGGGTTAGATTCTTGGCCAGTGGAGTTAGAAGAAGGGGAAATTGGGCCAGGAGAAGACCCAAATGTCTTCAGGGTGTTTCGAAAGGAAGAGCTAGGGGCTCTTATCACTCAGGCCCTAGTGGCATTGAACATTGTTACTCCCCCGGTACAACAGGAGCCTTTAGAGGACCCCTTGTTGCAAGGGTTTAAAGCAGAACAGCGCTGTTTCCCAATTTACAGAGTGATTAAGCAGATGATAGCTTCTGAATGGGAATGCCCAGAGGCTACCCTAAGAGGGAGCCGCACCATGGGGCGGCTTTACCCAGTGCCACAAGAGGAGAAGGAGTTGTTGCGCATACCAAAAGTGGATGCGCTGGTTGCGGCGGTCACTAAAAAAACGACGATCCCAGTTGAGGGGGGTACTGCGCTTAAAGATCTTCAGGACCGCCGGCTGGAGGCGCTGTTGAAGCAGGCTTTTGACTCCAGTGCTCTGGCTCTGCAGGCCTCTATTTGTGGAGCATATGTTTCAAGAGCCTCTATCCGTTGGCTACAGGGGGAACCAGGCCCGGATAGGGGGGAGGAGCCTTCAGCTGAAGGTGCGCCTTTTATGATTTCGTGAAGATTTCGGCAAAGGCCATGGCGTCGGTGATTGCTGCAAGAAGGTTCCTCTGGCTAAGAAATTGGGCAGCGGATGCCTCCTCTAAGTCACGTCTCAGTAAGCTTCCCTATGAGGGCAAATTGCTTTTTGGGGAGGCATTGGAGAAAATTGTGAAGGATCTGGGAGATTCCAAAGGGGGTTGACTTCCAGAAGACCGGCTGAGAGCTACAAGGCAGGGGCCTATCCAGAGAGGCAAGGTAGAGAGTTTCGCAGGTTCCGAGGGACTCGATTTTCGCCTTATCAAAGAGGTCGATTCGTGGCCAGGGGGCAGTCCTTTCGAGGAGCCAGAGGATTCGGTAGAGGCTATTTTGCCACTCAGCAGAACTCCTCTAAGAAACCACAATGAAGGGCGGCGGGTCCAGGTGGAGATCCCCGTAGGGGGACGGTTATGGGACTCTCTCCCCACCTGGATCGCCATAACTATGGATCGGTGGGTGTTGGAGATTATCCGTGACGGGTATCCGTTGGAGTTCGCCCATCCGGTGCCGGAAGCCTTTGTGATGTCTCCGTGTGGTCCTCAAGAGAAAAGGACTACAGTGCACAACACGCTACAGTGGTTATTGTGGCTAAAGGCGGTAGTGCCAGTGCCCCGAGACCAGTTCGGCTTAGGTCGATACTCAATTTATTTTGTAGTCCCCAAGAAGGAAGGTTCTTTTCGGCCAATTCTGGACCTCAAACATGTCAACCGCAGTTTGAGGGTGCCTCATTTTCGAATGGTAACTCTACGGTTGGTTATTCGAGCGGTAAAGCCTGGAGAGGTGCTCTCTTCTATAGACCTCACAGAGGCGTATCTGCACATTCTGATCAGAGGGGAGGCATCAAAGGTTTTTGCGCTTTGCGGTGCCCATGGGCCATTTTCAGTTTCGGGCGTTGCTGTTCGGTTTGGCCACGGCGCCTCACACTTTCACCAAGGTGATGGTGGTAGTGGCGGCGGCCCTACGGACGGAGGGAATTCAGGTACATCCCTACCTGGACGATTGGTTGATCCGGGCAGAGTCCTGAGCAGCTTCGGTAGCAACAGCAGCGCGAGTTGTGGAGTTCTTGGAGTAGCTCGGTTCGGTCATCAACTGAGCAAAGAGTCACTTGCAGCCAGTGCAACGACTGACGTATCTAGGAGCCTTATTCGATACAGAGATAGGAGCGGTGTTCTTACCCGAGGACAGGGTGCGCAAGATTTTGGCTCAGGTGGGAGCATTCTTGCGGATGAAGGCGCCAACAGCTTGGAGGTACCTACTGTTGCTGGGGTCAATGGTGGCGGCTTTAGACCTGGTTCTGTGGGCCAGGACTCATATGCGTCCTCTCCAGCAAGCATTGCTTTCCAGATGGTCCCCACAAGATCATCCTGTGTCGCGGAGGCTGGTATCTCTGCCAGTGGTGAGCGACAGTCTACAGTGGTGGTTGGTTCCAGGGCATCTTCAGAAAGGAATGCCGTTGGAACACCCAGACTGGGTGTTGGTTACAACAGATGCCAGTCTCTCCGGCTGGGGGCCTCATTGTCTATCTCAGGTGAAGCAGGGGACCTGGTCGACAGAAGAGGGCGCTTGGTCGATCAATCGATTAGAACTGAGAGCGGTGCGCTTGGCACTTCGGGAGTTGTCAGTCTGCTTGAGGGGCGAGCGGTTCGAGTGTTCTCCAACTATTTGGTAACGGTTGCCTATATCAACAGCAAAGGAGGCACGGGCAGTGTGTGTTTGCTGGAAAAGAGTCAGCAATTGTTTCAGTGGGCGGAAGTCCATCTGGAGGCACTGTCGGCGGCGCATGTAGCAGGGAAGGACAACGTCCAAGCCGACTATCTCAGTCGGAATGTGCTGGATCCCGGAGAGTGGGAGCTGAACATAGCGGTGTTTCATGACATCACGCTGCGGTGGGGTCAGCCAGTCATGGATCTCATGGCGACTCTCCAACACCAAAGCGGCCCGGTTTTACAGCAGGCGCAGAGAGCACATGTCGGAGGGGCTCGACGGGCTGGTGCAGCCCTGGCTGTCGGGCATGCTGCTTTACGTGTTTCCCCTGTGGCCATTGATAGGGAGGGTCATTCGGAGAGTAGAGGGATATGATGGGAAGGTGATTCTCACTGCTCCGGATTGGCCCAGATGGCCTTGGTACGCGGACCTAGTGCGGCTTCTAGCGGAACCTCCATCGAGGCTGCCCTCTCGAAGCAACCTGTTAAACCAGGGTCCGGTGCTGATGCCGCAGGTGGATCAGCTCTTGCTTACGGCCTGGCTCTTGAAAGGAACCGGTTGCAACGGCAGGGGTATTCAGCGTCAGTAATAGCCACCATGTTAAGATCAACGTCCCTGGCCTATGTGCATGTTTGGTGCATATTTGAGGCGTGGTGTGAGGAACATGCCGTTAGACCTTCTTCTGCAGGTTTGCCAGATATCCTGTTATTCCTCCAAGGAGGTCTGGAGAAGGGCTTGGCCCTCAGCACTCTTAAGGTGCACCTAGCAGCGTTGGCGTGTTATAGGGGAAGAGTGCAGGGAAGTGCGCTCCCGGCGCACCCAGATGTTCAATGGTTTCTAAGAGCAGCCAGGAACATTAGGTCTCCGCTTAGACAGATAGTGCCGGCTTGGGATTTGAACTTAGTGTTGGAGGCTTTGATGCGACCTCCATTTGAATCGGCGGCGGCAGTGAATCTTAGAGAACTGTTGTGGAAGACCGCTATTCTTGTGGCGTTGTGTTAGGCAAGGTGGGTTTCTGATCTGCAAGCACTCTCTTGTAGGGAACCATACCTCCAGTTTTAGACGGAAAAGGTGGTATTGAGGCCGGTGCCGTCCTTTTTGCCTAAGGTTGTGTCCAGTTTTCACATGAATCAATCAGTTTCGCTTCCGACCTTTCCTAGGCAGCAGGGAAGTAAGATGGATCGAGCACTAATGAAGTTGGATCTCAGTCGAGTGCTGCGGAGGTATCTCCGGGTAACAGAGCCACTTAGGCAATGAAATAAGTTGTTTGTACTTTTTAGTGGAGTCCGTAAAGGCAAAGTGGCTACCAAGGCTTCCATTGCGCGTTGGGTAAAGCGAGCTATAGGAGCGGCTTATGAAGCACAGGGAGTCTCCTCCGGAAGGGCTCAGAGCGCATTCCACTAGGGGACAGGCAGCATCTTGGGCGGAGATTGCGTTAGTGCCGCCAGTGGATATCTGTCGAGTGGCTACGTGGTCATAAGAACATAAGATATGCCATACTGGGTCAGACCAAGGTCCATCAAGCCCAGTATCCTGTTTGCAGCAGTGGCCAATCTAGGTCATATGTACCTAGCAGTTTCCACAAAAGAAACAGGTTCCAGAATGCTGGGTCAAGCATTGTACTGGGTCAAGCATTGATATCCTGGGTCCCTTCTTAATAATGGTTTATGGACCTTTCCTCCAGGAACTTGTCCAAATCTTTTTTAAACCCAGCTACACTAACAGCCTTTACTACATCCTCCGGTAACAAATTCCAGAGTTTGATTACACATTGAGTGAAAAAATATTTTCTTTTATTAGTCTTAAATAGTTTACCCTGTAGCGTCATTGCATGTCCCCTAGTCTTTCTATATTCTGATAACGTAAACAATTGATCTATGTTTACCTGTTCCATTCCGTTCATTAATTTATAGACTTCTATCATATCTCCCCTCAGCCATCTCTTTTCCAGGTTAAAGAGCCCTAACCTTTTTAGCCTTTCTTCATAGGAGTATCCTTCCATCTCCTTTACCATTTTGGTGGCTCTTCTCTGAACCTTTTCTAAAATCGCTATATCCTTTTTAAGATACAGCGACCAGAATTGCACACAATATTCAAGGTGCGGTCTCACCATGGAACGATATAGAGGCATTATAATATCTTTTTGTTTTATTCTCCATTCCTTTCCTTATGATACCTATCATTCTATTTGCTCTCTTGGCCGCCGCTGCACACTGGGCCGAGGGTTTTAACATGGTATCCACAATGACGCCTAAATCTTTTTCCTGGATGGTGGTTCCTAATGTGGAACCTTGCATCGTGTAACCATAGTTTGGGTTGTTTTTCCCTAGGTGCATAACTTTGCACTTGTCCACATTAAATTTCATCTGCCAATTTGATGCCTAGTCTTCCAATTTATCAAGATCCTCTTGCAACTTTCCACAATCCTCTTGGGTTTTAACAACTTTAAATAGTTTTGTGTCATCTGCAAATTTGATAACCTCACTCGTTATTCCACTTTCCAGGTCATTTATGAATATGTCAAAAAGCAGCGGACCCAGCACAGATCCCTGGGGTACACCATTGTTCACCTTTCTCCATTGGGGAAATTGGCCATTTAGCCATACCCTCTGCTTTCTTTTAACCAGTTCCTGATCCACAGTAGTACACTGCCTCCTATCCCATGACTCTTTAGTTTTGCCAAAAGTCTCTGATGAGGGACCTTGTCAAAGGCTTTCTGAAAGGCCAGATACACTATATCAACCGACTCACCTTTGTCCACCTGTTTATTCACTCCTTCAAAAAAACATAACAGATTAGTAAGACAAGATCTTCCTTGTCTAAAGCCATGTTGGCTGTCTCTCATTAGGCCATGACTATTGTGGTGAACAGCGCCCTCCTGAGCCTATGGAAACGGATGAAAATCCTGAGGTTCAGCAGGATTTATGCCTATTTGAGAAACCAAGGAAGAAAGAGACTCTATTCCACAGAGCTGAACATGGAGACCAGCCCAGGGGAGGAGTCCTGCAGTCCTGATTGGGCACACCCTGTCCTTGGAAGGGGCGTGTCCAGGAGAGAACGTGGTTTTAAACCAGAGCATGGCTTTGCTAGTCAGAATGAGAATGGGATTAAGACAGAGAAGAGAAAGAAGGAGAAGAGGAAGAATGATTGGAAGTCCAGAAAACAGTATGCTGATACTTGGGAACCTGGCATTGGAAGGAGACCTGCAAAGTTCTATTCAGAGGCAGTGAGTAGAAGTCCCAAGGAGAGAGGACCTAGCCCTGAATTAGACAACCGTTGGAAGGCACAGCCCTGGGAAAGGAAGCCTTCAAGGCAGGCACAAGAAAGAAAGCAATCATTCTCTGAAGTACCGTTTGAGCCAGAGAGCAACAAACATTCTAACAGCTGGAGAACGTTGGAGCCATCTGAAGTCAGAACGGCATGGCAACAAGTAAGTGAATTGCCACAAAGTTTCCAGGCTGAACGTAAAGCTAACTCTCCTGTGTGTGAAACATTAGCAAAAGAGACTAGCAGTTACTCTGACACAATTAATCTAAGAGAGGAGAAAATAAACAGCCTTAAGCCAGAGGGAAGTTGTATAGCTGATAGCAATTCCCTATCTCACAAACAGCAGGCTGAATTGCTCCTACAGAGTTTTAAGCAGTTTTTAGAGTTGCAAGCTAGAAGACAGCCAGTGTTACCAGAAGCCAGTAATTCCATACAGCTTGAAGAATTAACACAAGATAATACAGACTTACCAGATTGTGAGAGCATGGATTGCACGGTCTGCTGTGTAGAGATGCCAAGCTGAAGGAAACTGCTTTTTACCGTATGTGAATTGAATGCTACGGAGCTGTTGTATTGCCTTGCTGAGAAAGCTCTAATTATGTGCACCTGATTTTCCCCAGCACTGTGAAGGTAACAGTGGCTGAAAGAGGCTGCAGTGAATCTAACTGACCTCTTGGGGCAAAGTGAGTAATTTGCTGAGAAGTGAAAAGAAGCAGTTATACTTTAAGTTGCCTTTATCCTAAGTTTTTCTGTTAGCATTTTGAAGCACCTATTTTGTTTGCATTTATTTGCCATGTGATGGAACAATATCCTTTACTATAATAAATATACTGGAAACCCCATAACTACAACTCTTTATTTCGGAGCGAGGGGAGCAGGAACTACAATACCCAGCATTCCCTGGATACAGGTTACTCTCCTTCCTCACGAAGCATCAGACCGCCGCTCCTGTCTTTAGCCCCAAGGCCGGGCAGGAGCGCCGCACTATATACATGCTGATTAATTTTATTCTTTATGATTGTTTCTACCATTTTTCGCGGTACTGACATCAGGCTCACCGATCTGTAGTTTCCCGGATCACCCCGGAACCCTTTTTAAAAATTGGTGTTACATTGGCGATCCTCCAATCTTCAGGTATTAGAGATGATTTTAATGATAGTTCACAGATTACTAATAGCAGGTCTGCAATCTCATATTTCAGTTCTTTCAACACCCTTGGATGTATACCATCAGGCCCAGGTGATTTGCTACTGTTCAGTTTATCTAATAGTTGTAATACATCTTCCCGATGTATCAATATTTCAATTCTTCCGCACCTTTAAATACCACTTCAGTCATGGGTAACATCCCTACATCTTCCTCAGTAAAGAATGAAGCAAAGAATTCATTCAGTCTCTCCGCTATCGCCTTGTCGCCTCTTAGTGCCCCTTTAACCCCTCTATCATCTAATGGACCAAGTGACTCTCTCACAGGTTTTTTGCTACGAATGTACTTGAAAATGTTTTTATTTCGCGTTTTTGCTTCCGCAGCAAGCTTCTTCTCAAATTCTCCCTTTGCCTGCCTTATCAATGCCTTGCATTTGACTTTCCAGTGCTTGTGCTGTTTCCAGGTTTCGTCGTCTGGCTCTTTTTTCCATTTCCTGAAAGATGCGTTTTTGGCAACAACAGCCTCTCTGACCTCACCTTTAAACCATGCTGGCAGGTTTTTGGACTTCCTTCCACTTTTCTTAAAGCGTGGAATACAGCTGGTCTGGGCTTCCAAGATAGTAGTTTTCAACAACACCCAAGCTTGATGTACGTCTTTAACCTTTGCAACTGCTCCTTTTAGTTTTTTCTTAACTGTTTTCCTCATTTTATCATAGTCTCCCTTTCGAAAGTTAAAAGGTAGTATTGTGGATTTCCTTACTATCCCTCCTCCACTAATTAAATCAAAGGCGATCATGCTATGATCGCTGTTGCCAAGTGGCCCCAACAACCTTATCTCTTGCACTAGATCTGGTGTTCCACTAAGGACTAGGTCTAATATGGCTTCCCCTCTGGTCGGTTCATGAACCAGCTGCTCCAAGAAGCTTTCATTTATTTCATCTAGGAACTTTATCTCCCTAACATGTCCTGCCGTGACACTGACCCAGTCTATACCGGGGTAATTGAAATCACTATTTATTATTACTGTGCTGTAACTTTTGTTAGCTTCCTTGATTTCTTTGAGCATTTCATCATCCATTTGTTCATTCTGGCCAGGCGGTCGATAGTACACCCCCACTGCCATCGCCTTCCCCTTTTTACATGGAATTTCAATGCATAGAGATTCTACAGCAAATTTTGTTTCCTGCAAAACTTGAATCCTTTCTGAATCAATGCCCTCTCTAACATAGAGCTGATCATATCTAACCTCTCATTTAGTGCTATATATTCTAACTCTCCGATCTTATTTTTTAGACTTCTAGCATTTGCGTACAAGCATTTTAGAGACTGTATTTTATTCATATTAATTTGGCTATTGGTAGACATGGGTAATTTGGGATCTTTAAGCTCTGTCTGCTCCATACCCGAGGGCATTTGGGCTACTTTATTCTTTTTTGGAACCTCTCTGCTTTTGGTAGTATCCTTCAAGGATACATTCTTCCGAACCATCCGCTCTTGGGCGACTGTCGGCTTTCCCCTATTATCTAGTTTAAAAGCTGCTCTATCTCCTTTTTAAAGGTTAAAGCCAGCAGCCTGGTTCCATCCCGGTTAAGGTGAAGCCCATCCCTTCGGAAGAGCCCCTCCTTTCCCCAGAATTTTCCCCAGTTCCTAACAAATCCAAAACCCTCATCTCTGCACCATTGTCTCATCCACGCATTGAGACTCCGGAGCTCTGCCTGCCTTTTGGGTCCTGCGCGTGGAACGGGAAGCATTTCGGAGAACACTACCCTGGAAGTTCTGGATTTCAACTTCCTACCTAAAAGCCTAAATTTAGCCTCCAGAACCTCCCTACCACATTTTCCTATGTCATTGGTACCGACATGTACCAAGACAGCAGACTCCTCCCCAGCACTATCTAAGACCTTATCTAGGTGGCGCGTGAGGTCCGCTACCTTCGCACCAGGCAGGCATGTTACTAGGCGATCCTCACGTTCACCAGCCACCCAGCTATCTACATGCCTAATGATCAAATCACCAACTATAACGGCTGTCCTAACCCTTCCCTCATGGGCACATGGCCCTGGAGAAACTTCCTCGGTGCAAGAAGGTTTTACATCACCTGGAGGACAGGTCCTAGTTACAGGATCACTCCCTGCCACACCAGGGTGATGCTTTCCTGTCATGTGACCTCTCTCCTCCATGGCAAAAGGGATGCTGCCAGACTGGAGGTGGGACTTCAGGACTATATCCCTGTAGGTCTCGTCTATGTACCTCTGTCTTTCTTATGTTTTCCAAGTCTGCTACTCTAGCCTCTAGAGAACGGACTCATTCCCTGAGAGCAAAGAGCTCCTTGCACCTAGTGCACACGTAAGACCTCGCACGAACTGGGAGAAAATCATACATGTGACACTCAATGCAAAAGCCTGGAAAGCCCCCATCTCGCTGCTGGACTGCTGTCTGCATCTTAGTTTTAAGTTTGTGTTTAGATCTTTAAGTTCTTTACTTACTAAGGGTTGCTATGGATATTTATACTAATAAAACTGTACCTAATATGTTTAATATACCTTGTTCACCTTATGAACGGGAAGTCGAAGTCGATGTCCCGGTGGTCGGGGCAGATGCGCCAGACAGGCTGGCCATCAGTGCCCGCTGCTGCTCCATGAAGGCAGACAGTCTGCTCTCCAAGGCTGTCATCCTGAGACTCAGCTCGGGAGATGCAGCAGCCACCAACGTCGGCTCCTTGGGAGGAGAGTCCTCGAGGACTACGGGGCTTAGGTGTCCAGCAGACTCCGGCTCCACGTGAGGAACTTTGGCAGGCTTCTCATGTTCCACAGGCCCGGGGCAACGGTCGGGGGTCTTAGACCTGGCCCTCGAGGAGCCAGGGACCTCCTCCAACGACGCCCTCGCGAGCCGCTTCTTCCTCTTGCATTCCCGGTCAGAGGACCCCCTGTCCGAGGAGCTTCGACGGCGCTCAGGATCGGAATCCCGAGATGTCGAGGCCTCAGACAAGGTCCGGGCCCGGCCCGAGGCTGAGTCTGAGAAAAGCCTTTCTTTTTGCTGCTGTCGACTTCGGAGTGCCTTGGAAGACATCTTTCCACATGGCCCGCACGATTTAGGGTCGTGGTCGGGGCTGAGGCACCAAAGGCAGCAGTTGTGTGTGTCGGTGAGAGACATTAATTTCTTACACCGATCACACTTTTTAACACTGCTGGAAGCCATCGGGGAAAAAAGAGTCCCCGCGAGGTCAAAGGACCGCCCTTCCAGGGAAAAAAGGAAAAAATGGGCGCGAACGCCAGCCACGAAGGGCAAAAACCGAAAAAGAAGAATCGGGCTTCATACCGGTGTACCGAACCCGGCGGGAGGGGAACCAGCGTCGAACCGGAAGAAAAAATAGCGATAATCGCCGAAAAAATCTAATTTTTACCGGGAGAACAGGACACACGTCCAGTGGGCTTCACGGAAAAAAAGAAACTGAGGTAAGATGGCACCTTTAGGCGGGAAGGGAACCGCGCATGTGTGCCTGCATTGCCAAAGGCTTTCATAGAAAGCTGGGGAAATGCTCCGCTGGGGCTTCATCGGCGCTGATGACACCCATATGTGAGGACTGACTTCCTGCTTGGTCCTGGAGAATAACACTTATTAAAAGAGGGCTGCTACACTGTACCCTGTCTTGTGCTGCTGAGGTAAGCTATATTCTGATTTGATTTAAATTATAGCTCTTTGCTGCTGCTAGGCTCTAACTTATTATGAAATTTAAACTACAAGCTCTCTGCTGGGTTCTAAATTTAACCAGAAAGCTCTCTTCTGTGTTTTAAATTTAAACTAAAAGTACTTTGCTGATACTAGGCCCTGAGTGACTATTAAATTTAAACTACAAGCTCTCTGCTGGGTATGAAATGTAACCAGAATATTCTCGTCTGTGTTTTAAATTTAAACTTAAACTGCTGTTACTAGGCCCTGACTGTTTTAGCAAACAATATTGGGTTCACAGATTAATTACTTTAATACAAAGAATTCCTTTCAGAAAATTCCCAGAAGTATATACTCTCAATTGCAGATCTCTCTCCAGAAGTAACAGTCCCTTTTTCTAGTCCTTCAAGTCCTATGACTCTAGTCCTCGATTCATACGTTTGCAAGACATTATAGGTTAGATTTTCAGCCAAGGGGGGATGCTTCGGTGGGGGCCTCTGCCATTGTGGCGGGGCTCGCAGGACCCGCCCAATTTTAGGTACTTCCCTAATGTACCTGGACTGGCCCGGAGAGGAAGAAGAAATTAGACCTTACCTGCTAATTGTCTTTCCTTGAGTTCTCTCCGGGCCAGTCCAGGTCCCACCCAATTAGTCTGCGAGTATTCAAAATGTCTACTGGTTCGGTTTTTCTTTTTTCATGAGAAGGGTTTGTGCCCTAGGAGGCGTTGCTGGTGTTGGTTAGATATTGGAATCAAAGTGAATCTTGGGAGTTCCTCTAGGGTTAAGAGGAGTTCCTCTGAGTTTTGAAACAAAAAAAAAATTAGAGGAGTTTAAACATTTAGGAGTAATTTTTAGATAGTGAGAGCTATGGTGGAGTTTTGCTGCTTTGACAATAGAAGACTGAGGCTCTGACACCAGAGGGAGTTGGATTGGCTGTCAACAAAACTTTCAGCGATCAGTCCTCAGCTGCTGAAGGAGGTTGACCACCCTAATGTACCTGGACTGGCCTGGAGAGAACTCAAGGAAAGATAATTAGCAGGTAAGGTCTAATTTCTTCTTATCCTGGCCTTTCGAAGGGAGGAGCTGACAGCGCTCATTACGGAGTCCTTTCAGGCTCTCAACCTTTCGTCGGTGGTACCAGCGGAGGATGAGGGTTTGGAGGATCCTCTCATTCAGGCGGTACGAAAGTCCCAGGTGTTTTTTCCTGTTCACTTTGTGGTTAAGCAGATGATTCAGGATGAATGGGATGTGCCGGAGGCAGGCTTGCGTATTGAGGTCAATGAATCGTTTCTATCCCTTGGCGGATCAAAAGCGGGAAGTGTTTCGTTCGTGCGGCAGTTTCAGAGGTCACGAAAGACTACCATTCCAGTTGAACGCAGTGCGGCTTTGAAGGATGTACAGATTCAGAAGGGGGAGGCCTTATTGAAGCAAGCTTTTGAGGTTAATGCTCTGGATCTACAGGCCTCTATTTGTGCAGCTTGGGTGGCGAGAGCATGCCTTCGCTGGTCGCAGCGTTTGCAGCAGCCAGTTCAGCAAACGCAGGAGCAGCTAGCTGATTTGACAAGACTAGAGTCAGGTTCCGCATATTTGGCCGATGTCTATTATGATCTTATTAGAGGTTTGGCAAATAGCATGGCTTCCTTGGTTGCCACACGCTGGTATCTTTTGCTCAGGGACTGGACAGTTCCTCCAAGTCACGTCTTAGCAAGCTTCCTTTTAAGGGGAAGCTGATGTTTGGAGAAGATCTTGATAAGCTGGTCAAAGATTTGGGGGATTGTAAAGGAGGTTGCTTGCCGGAGGATAAACCGAAGCAGGGCCGTGCCCCGTTACCTGCCCGTGGGCAACCTCGGGATTTCAGGCGTTTTTATACCTCCCGTTTGGGAGGTTTTCAAAGAGGACGGTTTTCCTCTCAAGGTCAAAGTTTTAGAGGATTCCGGGGAGCGGGCAGAGGGTTTGCTAGTACCTCTTCCTTGGCTTTTCGGAAAGCACAATTAAGTGAATTGGACCCAGGCAGGAATTCAGCCAGTAGGGGGTCCAGATAACATACGATCAGTGGGTGTTGGAGGTCGTTCGCAAAGCTTATTCTCTCGAGTTTGCCCATTCGGTGGTGGACTCTTTTGTCATGTTGCTGTGCAGGGGGCGAGAAAGGACGATTGCAGTATGGGAGACTCTGGCTCATCTTTTGCAGCTGGGAGCAGTGGTTCCGGTTCCGTGAGAGCACTGTGGTATCGGTCGATACTCAATTTATTTTGTGGTGCCAAAGAAATACGGGGCCTTCCGCCCGATTCTGGATCTCAAGTGGGTAAACCGCTGTTTGTGGGTACCTCATTTCCGAATGGAGACCTTACGTTCGGTTATAGTGGCGGCTCGTCAAGGGGAGTTCTTGACGTCTCTTGATCTCACCGAAGCATATTTACATATTCCGATCAGGCCAGATCATCAGAGGGAACGGACAATGTGACAACAGACTTTCTCATCCGGGTTCCAGTGTATCCCGGAGAATGGGAGCTTCATCCGGAGATGTTTGCTCAGATTGTCCTGAAGTGGGGATCTCCGGTTATGGATCTCATGGTGATCTTTCAGTTGGCCAAAGCCAGTTGCTTTTACAACAGATAACGAGAACGAATGTCGGAAGGTCTAGATTCCTTACTCCAACAATGGCCCACTCACGGTCTCATCTGTGTTTTTCCCCCTTGGGTGCTCATGGGACGAATGGTGCAGTGCATCAAGACTCATCGGGGAAGAGTGGCTCTAGTAGCTCCAGATTGGCCTTGTCCGTGGTATGCCGATCTGGTGTGTCTGCTCGATGGGGAACCGTGGCGGATGCCGCTAAGGGAGGATCTGCTGCTTCAGGGTCCTCAACGAATGCCTCAGGTACATCAGTTCTCGCTTACGGCTTGGCCATTGAAAGGGCTTGGTTAAGGAAGAAGGGTTATTCCAAGGCGATGACTGACACCTTGCTTCGGGCCAGAAAGAGGTTCAGTTCCTTAGCATATGTACATGTCTGGCATGTTTTTGCGGACTGGTGTGCTCAACGTCCGTTTCGCCCGGCCTCAGTATCTGTACTGACAGTGTTGAGTTTCTTGCAAGATGGGTTCCATAAGGGATTGGCTACTAGTTCACTAAGGGTGCAGTTGGCAGCTATTTCTTGTTATCGAGGAAAGGTGCAAGGAGTTCCTTTGGGGGTCCATGCCGATGTTGTCCATTTCTTGAGAGCGGTATCCTGTCTACGTCCTTCGCGCAGGGTGTTTTCTCCTCCGTGGGATCTCAACCTGGTTTTAGGAGCCTTGACAAGGGAGCTTTTTGAGCCCTTGTATCAGGCTTCCCTAAAGGATTTGACTTTGAAGACAGTATTTTTGATAGCTATTTGCTCTGCACATTGAATCTCTGAGTTGCAGGCTTTGTCCTGTTGGGAACAATTTCTGACTTTTTCTAGGGAAAAAGTGGTGTTGCGTCTCTTAACTGTCTTTTCTACCAAAGGTAGTTTCGACATTTCATGTGAATCAGTCGGTCTCTTTGCCCATTTTGGGTGTTTCGGGGGAGACCGCATTAGACCGTAATTTGTGTTCGTTAGAGATTAAGAGGGTACTTCGGTGATACTTGAAGGTCTCAGAGTCCTTCTGCAAGTCTGACTGTTTGTTCGTTCTCTTTGGTGGGCCGCGTAAAGGTGAAGCGGCGGCCAAACCTTCAATTTCCAGATGGGTTCGTGAAGCAATAGCGTCAGCTTATATCTTGCAAGATCATCAGGTGCCCTTGGGGCTGGGGGCTCATTCTACTAGCGCATAAACGGCTTCGTGGGCGGAGCATAGCTTAGTTCCACCAGTTGAGATTTGCAGAGCAGCCACTTGGTCTTCCTTGCATACTTTTAGTAAACATTACCGCCTGGATATTCAAGTGGCGGGAGATGCCTGTTTCGAGTTGGCAGTTTTGCGGTCCGGATGGGCAGGTCCCTCCCAATAGTTTACTGCTCTTTTACATCCCAGAGGTGAGGGACTGAACTGAAGGGACGATAAGGAAAGAGAAATTATACTTACCTGCTAATTGTTGTTCCTTGAACTCCAGTTCAGTCCCGATTCCCGCCCAGGGGTCTTTTGGTCAGTTTCCACAAAGCCTGCTTTGTGATGCACGGTAACTACAATCCATTAGGAGAAGTTCAGCAAATGTGGTCTGTATTCAGGCAAAGTATACCTTGTATTCTTTCTTCTCTCTCCTTTCTATCCTATTTTTGCAAACGGGAGAGGGAGAGTTATCCTCTCATTTACAGGGTTTTAGTTCAGTGTTAGAGTTAAATTGTATTTAATATTATAGCTACTTATTTGTTGCTCCTTTGATTCTGCTTTGTCATTAGATCACTGGAAGATGGTGGGTGGTATCACAGTTCCGACATGCCCAGTCTCCATGCTGCAGGAAGAGGTGCACAACCCAGAGGGACTAACCTGGAGTTCTCAAGGAACAACAATTAGCAGGTAAATCTAATTTCTCTTTATGGAAGAATAGAGTATAGGGAGAATAGTAGACAAGAGACCATAGTTTATTTACTTTCCTTCCAGAGGTTATAGCCACGAGGAACCCTGTCTTCCAGGTAAGGTGCTTCAGAGAAGCAGAGCTCAAGGGTTCGCAGGGGGCTTTCATAAGCTCTGTGAGAACAATGTTGAGGTCCCAAGCTGGCGTTGGCTTGATGGGAAGCTCTGTTAGGAAACATTTCATGAAGCAGCCTATGAGAGAATGCATAGAAATGGGTTTCCCTTCGATGGGGGTGTGGAAGATCACTATCACTGAGAGGTAATATCTCACTCAAGTGATTTGTAGGCTGGAATTTGACAGAAAAGATAGGAGAGGACCCAATTGAGAGGGTAGGAAACTGGGTCCTGAGCATGTGAGGCAGCTCACTGAGCAAAACTGCTCAATTTGCGCTGGTAGGCCCACTGGGTCATTGGCTTCTTGGATGATGCGATGTACCTGTCTGAGAGGAGCTCCTCTTGGGTCAGCGACCGTGCAACTTCCAGGTGGTTAGTGACAGTGCGGGGAGGTTAGAATGCAGCAACTGGCCATTATTCTGCGTGAGGAGGAAGGAAGGGGAGCCCAGTGGCAGGGGCCCCTAGACTGCCAGAGCAAAAGGAGGTTGAAGGTACAAGGGTTCTCCAGGACCAAGCAGGAAGTCAGTCCTCACTTATGGGTGACGTCGGCGCCGACGGAGCCCTCGCGGAGCAATTTTCCCCAGCTTTCAAAGAAAGCCTTTGGGAATTGCAGCGCGCATGCGCGGTCGTCTTCCCGCCCGAGGGTGCCATCTTAGCCAGTCTTCTTTTTTCCGCGGAGCCCTACAGACGTCCCCGTCTTGTCCCCGCAAAAAAGTCGATTTTCTTCATTATTTTATTCTTTTTCCTTTCGGTTCGACGCCGATCGCTTTCCCGACCGGACTCGCGACGCCGGTCTCGAGTCCGCTTACTTTTTTCGGTTTTTCTGACTTAGTCAGCTTTCGTTTTCGGTTTCCCTGGCAGCCCGGTCCTTTGACCTCGCAGGGGCCCTTTTTCCCCCGATGGCTGCCAGTGGGTTTAAGCGGTGTGGTCGGTGTGACCGAAATATGTCACTAACCGACACACACGACTTTTGCCTCCGCTGCCTGGGCCCGGATCATGAGGAACTGATCTGTGGGCCCTGCAGCAAACTGTCCTCAAAGGCGTTGAGGAGTCGGCGGCATCAGCGTGAGAGAATCTTCGCTGACCCCAGCCGTACCCGGACCTCGTCGGAGGCCTCCGCGTCGAAAGGCTCCAGCTCGGACCGTCGCCGGAGCTCCTCCGACCGGGGTTCTCCCTCTGGGGACCATCGTCGGAAGGAAAAACCCGCGAGGGCGGCGTCGGTGGACGCTCCTGGTTCCGCGAGGGCCAGGTCGCATAGCCCCGACAGCCGCCCCGGGTCCTTGGAGAAGGAACACATCCCGAAGCGACCTCGCCTGGAGTCGGAGATGCCTGCCCAGGTAAGTCCTGTGGTCCTTCTGGACTCGCCTCCGCGACAGCCGACGTCGGGCCCGACGCCGTCGGGGCCCGAGTCGGGGGCTGCTGGGTCACCTGAGCTCGGACTCAGGTTGACGGCCTTGGAGAGCAGACTGTCTGCCTTCATGGACCAGCAGCGGGCACTGCTCGCTGGCCTCGCTGGCGCCGCTGCCCCGACCGCCGGGACGTCGACGTCCAAGTCGACCCCGGAGACCGAGCCGATCCTCGAGTCAATGAGAACTCGAGTCGATCCTCGGTCGAGGTCACCCTCGGCCTCCCGTTCGGGACCGAGGTCGCCGACGCCGACTCCCTCGACGTCAGGACGGCTGGCGCCGCACCCTGCCCGGGCCGACCCCACCGAGTCCTCGTCGGAGTCGGTCTGGGAGTCTGAGGAGGAAGAGTCACCTGATTCTTTCCGGACTCGGTGTGTCCCATCGGACTCACCGGGGTCCGAGCCTCGGAAGCAGTCCCCCCCGGAGGATGCCCGGTTCTCGGACTTCGTTAGGGATATGGCCAAGGCTTTGGCCTTCCCTGCGGATCCCGAGGAGGAGCCTCGAGCCGAAGAGCTCGACGCCCTCCAGTATGACTCTCCCGCGAGGGAGCACTTTACTGTGCCGGTTCCTCCTATGCTGGAACGACTACTCTTCCGCATGTGGGAGAGTCCGGCCTCCTCGCCGGTCCTGAGCAAGCGGGTCGATTCTATCTATCGGGTCCGCAAGAGCCCTGGCTTTCAGAAGGCACAGCTGCCACACCATTCCATGGTAGTGGAATCGGCCATGCATCGTCTTAAGAGCCAGAAGATGCACTCCTCGGTGCCTCCTGGAAGGGAGGCCCGTAACCTGGATGGCCTTGGCAAGAAGTGCTTCCAGGGCTCTATGCTCGCATGTCGTGTCCAGACTTACCAGCTCTACATGGGCATGTATCTCCGGGATCTGGCTAAAGAGCTAGCCGGATTCTCCGCTGGTCTCTCCGAGGAGCCCTTGCGGAGGTTCCTAGCCTTGTCCACGGGCATTCGGGAATGCTCAAAGTTCATGTCCCGAGCAGCCTATGATGGCTTTGAGGCCTCGGCTAGAGTGGCCGCAGCCGGCATCGGTGCCCGCCGACAGGCTTGGCTTCAGTCGTCGGACCTTGAGCCCTGGGTACAGGACAAGTTGGTCGATGTCCCCTGCCGAGGCGAAAACCTCTTTGGCAAGCCCATGGCGGAAAAGGCTGCACAAATTGAGACTGAGACTCTCACCAGGACCAGGCTTTCTAGGAAGACCTCCGCCCCTTCCCAGAAAAAGAAGGGCTCGGGAAAAAAGTCCTTTTACCCGAGGAAGGCGGCTGCCTACAAACAGTACCCCCATTATCAGGCCCCTGCAGCTCCCCAACAGGGCCAGCAGGCCAAGGGACGGGGTAACGGGTCCCGTAGGCAGCAAGCCCCCAAGCCTGCACCACCAGCCCCTGCTCAGCAGGGTGGGGGTTTTTGACTCGCTCAGCATAGCCTCTCCCCCCCCCGCTGGTTCCTCCCAGCACCGGAGGCCGGCTGGTTCACTTCGCCCACAGGTGGTCCAGCATCACCGCAGATGCCTGGGTACTTCAGGTCGTGCGAGAAGGCTACCTTCTCCACTTCCATCAGGTCCCTCCCTCCTATTTTCCGGGAGAGCCTTCGCGCCCCCCTCTGCACAGGGAGTTGCTCCTTCAGGAGTTAGCAGGTCTTCTGCAGGAACAGGCGGTGGAACCGGTGCCCCACCACCTGAGAGGTCAAGGCTTTTATTCAAGGTATTTTCTGATACCAAAGAGAACAGGGGGCCTCAGACCCATCCTGGACTTGCGCAACCTCAACAAGTTCCTTGTGCGGGAGAAGTTCAAAATGCTTACCCTTGGAATCCTTCTGCCCTACCTCCAGCAGGGAGATTGGCTATGCTCCTTGGATCTAAAGGATGCCTACACGCACATCCTCATCCACCCAAGCCACCGCCAATACCTAAGGTTTGTGGTGGCAGGAAATCATTACCAGTACAGAGTACTGCCCTTTGGCCTATCCTCCGCACCGCGAGTCTTCACAAAATGTCTTGCGGTCGTGGCGGCCCATCTCCGGCTTCACGGCCTCTATGTCTTTCCGTACCTCGACGACTGGCTCATCAGAGCAGCGTCCGCTCAAGAGGTCACCAACGCCACGTGCCGCACGGTGACTCTGCTGCAGCACTTGGGCTTTGTCATAAACTTCGCAAAGTCCACTTTGCTCCCCTCACAGGATCTCGAGTTCATCGGCGCAAGGCTGCACACTCCTCGGGCACGAGCGTACCTACCGCTCGACAGGGCTCAACGGCTCATGGACCTAGCCGACCGCTTTCGCAGCCAGCCCCTGGTCTCCGCCAGGCGCTTCCTGAGACTGCTCGGCCATATGGCTTCCACCGTCCATGTGACCCCCAATGCCCGCCTGAACATGCGGTCTGCTCAATGGTGTCTCCGCCAGCAGTGGCGACAAGCCACAGGCGGCCTGGCGGACCTAGTGCGCGTCTCCGAGCCGCTGCTCTCGTCTCTCCGGTGGTGGCTCCGGCAGCCGAACCTGATATTCGGAATGCCTTTCCAGTCACCTCAGCCGACCCGGGTGCTGACCACCGATGCATCCCTCCTGGGCTGGGGAGCACATTGCCAAGAGGCACGTACTCAGGGCCTCTGGACCACGTGGGAGTCTGCTCAGCAGATCAACTTCCTGGAGCTCAGGGCGATCCGCCTAGCTCTCAAGGCCTTCTCCCACCTGACTTCCCAACAGTCCGTCCTTGTCCAGACGGACAATCAAGTTGCCATGTTCTACGTGAACAAGCAGGGGGGCACGGGCTCCTTCCTCCTCTGCCGGGAGGCACAGAAGCTCTGCTCTTGGGCCGTCAGTCACGGCATTCTCCTCAAGGCAGTTTATCTCCCGGGCCAAGAAAATTGCCTTGCAGACAAACTCAGCAGGGTCCTCCAGCCGCACGAGTGGCGTCTGGATCCCTTGGTAGTTCAGAAGCTCTTCCTCAAGTGGGGTCTCCCCACGGTGGATCTCTTTGCCAGTCCTCACAACCGGCAGCTTCCTCGCTTCTGCTCTCGTCAGCCACACCCCCTTCGGGTTGCGGCGGACGCCTTTCTGATCTCGTGGTCGGGGAGCCTTCTGTACGCTTTCCCTCCCATCCCGCTGGTCTCTCGGACTCTTTTCAAGGTTCTCCGAGACAAAGCCTTCATGATCCTGGTGGCCCCTCGCTGGCCCAGGCAGCCGTGGTTTCCGCTCCTGCTGCAACTGGCGGTGGAGGATCCAATCCCTCTGGGGGTACAACCGGATCTCCTCACTCAGGATCAGGGGTCCCTTCTGCACCCCAACCTCAGGTCTCTCAACCTCATGGCCTGGCTGCTGAGAGGGTAGTCCTTGCTCCCCTTCTCCTGCCGGCGGAGGTGGAGGAGGTCGTCTTAGCTTCGCGACGGCCTTCTACCCGCAAATGCTACGCCCTTAAATGGCGTCGCTTTGCAGTCTGGTGTACCCAACAGTCTCAGGATCCCTTCTCCTGCCCGGTGTCGGTGATCTTGCAGTACTTGCTGCACCTCTCTAATCTGGGACTTAAGTCCAACTCCGTCAAAGTTCACCTCAGTGCTCTTTCAGCACATCATGTGCCAGTGGACGGCAGACCTCTCTCCAATGACCCTCTCGTAGCGAGGTTTCTCCGAGGTCTCCTTCTACTTAAACCACCTCTGCGCCCGCCAGCGCCTGACTGGGACCTGAATGTGGTTTTGCAGCGGATCACCTGTCCGCCTTTTGAACCTATGGCTACCTGTTCTCTCCGTTTTCTGTCTTGGAAAACACTGTTCTTGATAGCCCTCACTTCCGCTAGGCGCGTAAGTGAATTGCAGGCCCTCGTGTCTGATCCCCCTTACACTAGGTTCTACAAGAATAGGGTAGTCCTACGGACTCACCCAAAATTTCTGCCTAAAGTGGTCTCCCCTTTTCACATCAATCAGGAGGTGGTACTTCCAACCTTCTTTCCCAGACCACACTCCAGCCGCGCTGAAACGGTCCTCCATACCCTGGACTGTAGAAGGGCATTGAACTTCTACCTTGACCGTACGCGGGAGCACCGTAAAGCTGCTCAGCTTTTTGTGTCTTTTGACCCCAATAAATTGGGGCTCCCGGTCTCCAAGCGTACTCTGTCCATCTGGGTTGCGGACTGTATCTCTTGGGCTTATGGGGCAGCCGGACTCTCCTTAGAAAGTCGAGTCACGGCTCATTGCGTTCGGGCAAAGGCCACGTCAGTGGCTTACCTCCGCTCTGTTCCGCTGGCAGACATCTGCCGGGCCGCTACTTGGTCTTCGAGCCAGACTTTTGCGGTCCATTACTGTCTCGAGAGGGAGTCCCGTAGGGACAGTGCTTTCGGACAGGCAGTCCTCCGTAATCTCTTTGAGGTCTGAGCAACTCCTACCCTCCATCCCGGATGTGGGCTACCGGTGGGTGATAATTCAGCGAAGATTCTATCCTTCTGTGCTGCTGAGCTAGAGGGAGCTCATTTTTGTGCTTAGGGTCTCCGGTAGCCTTGAGCTTGGGAGTCCCATAAGTGAGGACTGACTTCCTGCTTGGTCCTGGAGAAAGCGTAGTTACTCACCTGTAACAGGTGTTCTCCAGGAGCAGCAGGAATCAGTCCTCACTACCCTCCCTCCTCCCCTTGGAGTTGCAATCGTCTGCTTATGTTCTTTTTTGCAAATTTTTATGCTGTCTTTTTTAGCTATGTCATCTGACTGGCTAAGATGGCACCCTCGGGCGGGAAGACGACCGCGCATGCGCGCTGCAATTCCCAAAGGCTTTCTTTGAAAGCTGGGGAAAATTGCTCCGCGAGGGCTCCGTCGGCGCCGACGTCACCCATAAGTGAGGACTGATTCCTGCTGCTCCTGGAGAACACCTGTTACAGGTGAGTAACTACGCTTTGCCTGGGCTACTGGGGGGCTATTATGATGATGGAGGCAGTGTCCTGGATTTTGAGAACTTGACAGTACTTGTGATCTGGATTAGCCGTTGTTGGAAACAGGATACTAGGCTTGATGGAACCTTGGTCTGACCCAGTTTGGCATATCTTATGTTCTTAATGTTGAGAGGTGAGTTAACAAGGTGGTGGTGGTATAATGTTAGGGGGAGTTGGAGGGCCGCAAACCAGTCAGGTTTTCAGGATGTCCCTAATGAATATGCATGAGACAAAATTTGAATACCTGACTGGTTTGTGGCCCTTCAGGACTGGAGTTGGAGATCCCTTTAAAAGGGGAGAAACCAACCAGATTAACATGGGAAGGGACCGTGTTAGTGATTGTACTGCATCATGAGACTGTGTTGGTTGTTGTATTGCAAGTAAGTTCACTTGGCCTGTTTGAGTGGGGCTATGTTACATTTCCAAAATGTTCTTGAAATAGGTGGGTCTTTAGCTCCTTGTGAAAGCTAGTGATATCTATGCTGGCATGTATTCTATTTGGGAGTGCGTTCCAGAGGCTTGGTGCATACAGTGAGAATGCTCTGAACACGCCGTTTGGCTGCTTCTAGTTCTTGTGGTTGGGATGGCGAGAGTATTTTGTACACTGTACTTCCTCATTCTGTTCTCAGGTTTCTTGTGTAGGATGGTCTGGAGGTAGCTCGAGGAAAGATTGTGTGAGATTTTAAATATCGTTATTAGGACTTTGTATTTAATATAGCTTGCTGTAGGTAACCAGTGAAGTTGCTTTAGTATGGATGTTATGCGCTCTGATCTTTGGGTTTTATGCAGAATTCGGGCAGCAGTGTTCTGTGTCATCTGTAAAATATATAGAGATTGCTTTGATAAGTCCTGGTAAATGATGTTGCAGTAGGTCTGTGAGTACCATAGCCTGAAAAACTGTGCGGTAATTCTGAGTGTCAAGCAGTGAGCATAGTCTGTGGAGAATTCTTATCTTTGGTGGTTTTATTAATGTGTGCTTGAATGGATAGTTGATGGTTAAAGGTGATTCCAAGTTATTGGTCCCTCTGATTTTGCTTCCAAAACTCTGCTCTTTGCTTTTATATCTTTTTTGGTGTAGTGAAAGTTGCATCTCTGATTATAAAGACGACCTGTTTTTCATGAGTCAGTGTGATACCTCATTGAAAATCTATAGCGTTATTAGAAAAGGTACATAGAAGAGCCACCAAAATGGTAAAGGAGATGGAAGGATACCCCTATGAAGAGAGGCTAAAAGGTTAGAACTTTTTAACCTGGAAAAGAGACGGCTGAGGGGAAATATGATAGAGGTCTATAAATTAATGAATGGAGTGGAACAGGTAAACGTAGATCGATTGTTAAAGTCAGCAGAATATAGAAAGACTAGAGGACATGCAATGAAGCTACAGGGTAAATTATTTAAGACCAATAAGAGAAAAGCGTAGTTACTCACCTGTAACAGGTGATCTCCGGGATCAGCAGGAATTAAGTCTTCACATATGGGTATCGTCGGTATCGACGGAGCCTGCGCAGGAACGCTCCCCAGTGTCCAATAGGACAGCTTTTGGGAGCATTCCACTGCGCCTGCGTCACTGCCTTCCCAACTCTCCCTCTTCAGTTGAGTTTATAGCTGAGACAAAGGAGAGAAGGAGAGATATATATAGAGAAAAACAACTCCTAGGGGAGGTGGGTGGGTTGTGAAGACTCAATTCCTGCTGTTCCCGGAGATCACCTGTTACAGGTGAGTAACTACGCTATCTCCAGGAAAAAGCAGGAATGTAGTCTTCACATATGGGGACTCCCCAGCTGAAAAATGCCAGGGAGATGACCCCAGAAAGCTGCGAAACCAGGTTGAGATGGGTCATGCTTCCTCCCATGGATCTCTGGCATTGAACCCCAGGACGGCGGGTAGGAGTTGCTCTAAGTCTGAAAGAGATGATGGAGAACAGCCTGGCCAAACAAGGCATCCCGACAGGAGTCCTTGTCTAAGCAATAGTGGGCTGCAAAGGTGTGTACTGAAGCCCAAGTGGCTGCTCTACAAATGTCATCAATGGACACTGAGCGAAGGTTAGCCATAGAGGCTGCCATTGCTCTCACATTATGAGCTGTGACATGACCTTCGAGAGAAAGTCCCTTACTCTCATAGGCAAAGGATATGCAATCTGCAATCCATTTAGACAAATTTCGCTTGGAAACTGGTAATCCAAGATGACTAGAGTCAAAGGCAACAAAAAGCTGGGAAGACTTTCTATGTTGAATAGTTCTCTGAAAGTAAAAGGCCAAAGCTCTTTTACAATCCAGAGTGTGAAGATTCCTTTCTGCATTGGAGGCATGAGGCCTAGGGAAGAATACAGGAAGGTAAACCTATTGGTTTAAATGAAAAGGCAAAACCACCTTTGGCATAAAATGAGGGTGAGTTCTAAGAACTACTTTATCATGCTGGAACCTTGTGTAAGGAGGATCAACCACTAAAGCCTGGAGCTCACTGATGCGTCTTGCAGAAGTGAGAGCAATTAGGAAGATTACTTTCCAGGAAAGAAACTTTAGAGATGTAGTGGCCAAGGGTTCGAAGGGCGGTTTCATGAGCTGCCCAAGGACAAGATTCACAGGTGGTGGTTTAATGGGAGATTTAGTCAAGATTAGACCTCTCATAAACCTTGCTACAAGTGGTTGAGAGGAAACAGGTTGTCCATGTAAGAGCTTGTGGAAAGCTGCAATGGCACTAAGGTGGACCCTTACTGAATTGGTCTTAACGCCTCCACTGGCACTGAAAAGGGATTAAGTTCCTTTTTAGAACACCAGATAGAGAATCTTTTCCACTTAACCTTCCACAAGGCGGGCCTACGCCTTTTTCTTGAAGCCAAAAGGATATGCTTAACCTGTTGAGAAAGGATGATATCCTGGAATTTTAGGCCCTCAGCCGCCATGCCCTGAGGTGTAGAGATTGAGGATTTGGGTGCAATAGCGTCCTGGGAAAGAAGATCTGGAGCACATCCCAACTCCAGCGGTCTGGCTTGAGAGAGACGTAGAAGCAGAGATACCATGTTTGTCGGGCCAGCATGGGGCTATGAGGATCATATGGCCCCTCTCTCTCTCTGAAGCTTGAATAGTTTTGGGAATGAGGGGAATGGGTGGGAAGGCATAGAGGAAGTCCTGATCCCAGTGAAGGTGGAACGCATCCCTTGCCTGTCAGTTTTGAGCCGGAATTCTGGAACAGAACCGGGGAAGTTTGGCATTCTGATGACTTGCAAAGAGGTCTATATCTAGAGTTCCCCAGATCTGAAAAATTCGAGCAATTTGCTCTGGATGAAGAGACCACTCGTGTGGCAGTCGTACTCGACTGAGTTTGTCTGCCAAGAGATTTTGTGTGCTGGAAGATACACTGCTAGTATCCCTGGCGAATGCCCAGAGGCGTAGAGCTTCGTTGCACAATGCTTGAGACCCTGTCCCACCCTGCTTGTTCACATAGAACATGGCTACTTGATTGTCGGTCTGGACCAGAACTGTCTTGTAGCTGAGGTGGGCCTGAAATACTTGAAGAGTATAGAAGATGGCTCTGAGTTCCAGGAGCTTTATAAGAAGACAAGCCTCTTGCTGGGTCCAGAGACCCTAAGTGGACAAATTGTCCAAGTGAGCCCCTCAGCCTATCTTGAACACATCTGTTGTCAAGATGGCTTGGTGTAGTGGCTGCTGGAAAGGAGCACCTATGAGAAGGTTTTCCAGCGATTGCCACCACTGTAGGGACGAAATGAGATGTGTCATTTCTGATTTTTGTCCGTCAGGCGACCCGAGGCCTGTGTCCACTGAGAGGATAGGGTCCACTGGGCTGCCCGCATGTGAAGGCGAGCATAGGGAACCACATGGACAGTGGATGCCATATGCCCCAGCAGCTGAAGCATTTCTCGAGCAGGTAGCAGAGTTTTCATAGCTGCTTGAGATGCCAACTGCAATATTTGAAGACAACTTGGCTGTGGCAGGAAAGCCTTTGACTGCCTTGTGTCTAGTCGAGCCCCTATGAACTCTAGCGACTGAGAAGGGGTGAGATGAGATTTTGGGAGATTTATGACAAGTCCCAAGTACTGCAGGATTTGCATTGTGCGGGAGAGAGCGAAGCTGGCTTCTGGAGCTGTTGATGCTCGGATGAGCCAGTCGTCTAAGTACGGGAAGACAAATATTCCCAGAGTTCTCAGGAATGCTGATACTACTGCCATGCATCTTGTGAAGACTCTTGGAGCAGAAGCCAGTCAGAAGGGTAGAACCTTGTACTGGTAATGTCTTCCTTGAAAAAGGAATCAAAGAAACCTCCTGTAATCTGTATGGATGAGAATATGCATGTATGCATCCTTTAGATCTAAAGAACATAGCCAATCCTGACTCTGAATGTAAGGAAGAAGTGTTCCGAGGGTGATCATCTTGAATTTTTCTTGGATTAGATACTTGTTCAACTCTCTGAGGTCCAGTATGGGTCTGTATTCCCCTGTTTTCTTTGGCATGAGGAAGTAGGGGGAGTAGGAACCCATGCCCTGTTGGGATATGGGTAGCTCTTCTATTGCCCCTTGAGCAAGTAGTGAGGTGACCGCCTGACACAAGAGTGGTGGAAGGGCCCTGAAAATTGAACTGTGTTGTTATGGTGGAAGGGGGCATACTGTGAAAATGGAGTTTGTACCCCTCTCGTACAATGGAAAGAGTCCAGTTTTCTGATGTTATGTTATTTGTTGCCATCTTCTGGCAAAATGACAAAGTCTGCCAGGAATGGTGAGGAGGCTCTGGACCTTTCAGGCTCTGTTTTGCCGGTATGTTTTCCTCGAGGGCAATGCTAGTAGCATCTCGATGCTTCGAAGGAGATCTATCCTTTGAGAACCGGCCAGTCTTGGAAGACCTGGGTTTAGTTACCTGAGATCCATGGGAGGAAGATGAAGCCCTGGAAGACGTCGATGCAACAGACATCGCATCTGCGGTAAAGAGGGTACCGAGTTTTGCAGCTCTGTTTTGCAGGCTTCTTGGTCATCATTCTACAGAGGAGACACTCCGATGGTAAATGGTCAGGGTGGCGGTAGCAGAGATGGTACCGCTACACTTTGAACATTTTTTTTGAAACCACTAGATGGTTTCTCCATTTCAGAAGAAAAGAGGGCCTAGTGCCCAAAATGGCACCTAGCACCTAGAGGGGACAGACCCTTCAAAAAGAAGAGTTTTTTGCTTTTTTTTTTTTTAAGAAGTAAAAAAATGAAGAGGAGACCGGTGGTACCGGTATAGGCGTCGACGGTGAAGGCAGACATGACCACAAAAAGAAAATTTTCTGCGGTGACAGGGTTTGCTGCCTGTCGACTCTGTGGAAAACGAAAAACTGAAGAGGGAGAGTTAGAAAAGTGGGAAAGCAGCGACGCAGGCGCAGTGGGATGCTCCCAAAAGCTTTCCTATTGGATGCTGGGGAGCGTTCCCTCACAGGCTCCGTCGGTACTGACGATACCCATATGTGAAGACTACATTCCTGCTTGTTCCTGGAGATATATTTTTTCACTCAACGTGTAACCAAACTCTGGAATTTGTTACCGGAGGATGTAGTAAAAGCTCTTAGTGTAGCTGGATTTAAAAAAGGTTTGGACAAGTTCCTGGAGGAAAGGTCCATAAACCATTATTAAAAAGGACCGAGGATATCACTGCTTGACCCAATACAAGCTTTGTGGAACCTCTGTCTTTTGGGGAAACTGCTAGGTATTTTTGACCTAGATTGGCCACTGTTGGAAATATGATACTGGGCTTGATGGACCTTGGTCTGACCCAGTATGGCATATCTTATTTTCTTATGGTGTAGGTCAGCTGTATAGTGGAGAAGGGTGACATATATACAATATATAATATATATATATAATAAAATGTGGGACAAACACAGAGGATCTCTAAAGGAAAAAAGGGGTCTGTTGTAGTTGTTGATATGGAAGGACAGACTAGATAGGCCATGTGGTCTTTTTCTATCGTCATATTTTTATGTTTCTATGTATATTTATTTATTTAGCGTACAATTATATCCCGCTGCTTCCAGTGATCAGCAGCGGTTGTTACACATGGTAAGGTTGGCTGTACCGGCCAGAATTAAGGATGTATACAATCTGATTAGGGATGGGGGAGGGGAAGCACAGCAAAAACACGGGTTACAGGCTTACAGTTGATTGTTGTTGGGGTTCACACAGGGAACTTATATACATATTTACAATTGACAAGACTGTTAAAACTTTACAAGTGATCCGTATCTACATATTTACACGCGGCCGCGTGTAATTCATGAGGTTAGGTTGTAATGAGATTGGAAGAGGTGCGTCTTAAGTTCTTTTCTAAAGTCCTTTAGATCACAGATTTCACGCAGATCACTTGGCAACCGGTTTCCAGAGTGCAGGAGCTATAAATGAGAAGGCTCTGTTACTGGTACAAGCATTAACCTTTGTGAATGACTTCGGGAGGCAGAGGGTGTTGAGGTTCGCTGCTCTCCTACTTCTGTTGTTGGGTGGATTGGAAATCAAACTGTTGAGGTGAGAGGGCGCTACATTATGGATAAGTTTGAAAGTAGTGACTAGCATTTTGTATTGAATGCGGGCCGTGATGGGGAGCCAATGAAGCTCAATTAGGTGTAATGTGGTCAGAGAGTCCTTTTTGCATGATGATTCTGGCTGCAACATTTTGTGCCATTTGCAGAATATTTGTAGTTTTCTTTGGCAGGCCTTGCAGTATGGCATTGCAGTAGTCTAGGTGTGGAATGATGAGGGCCTGAGCGACAGATCTGAAGTCATCATGATCGAGGATGGTACGTAAAGGCTGCAGTACTTTTAATTTGTGGAAAATGGCCCGATTGGTATTTCGAAGGTGCCTGTCCATATTTAGGTTGCTGTCAAGCATCACTCCTAAATATTTTATCTCTGACTTTATATTGTAATTATTGTTGTTCATGGTGACAGTTTTAGGGGGCTCAAATCCCGGTTTCCTGGAGATACACATTGCTTCTGTTTTCTTGTGGTTAATGAACATATTTCGTTGGAGCCAGATTTGCAGCTCGTGTAGGCATTTTTCAAGCTTGCTGATGTTCGGGTTGTTTGTGTCTAGTTGTGTGTAGAGCATTAAGTCATCAGCGTAGATATGGTAGTTGATGTCGTGGGCCTGGAAGATCTTGCACACTGGTTGCAGGTATAGGTTGAATAGGAGGGAGGAGAGGGCGGAACCTTGCGGAATGCCTTGGGTTTGCGGGAAGGGGGTTGCTTTGGCATTGTTGAAATTGACCTGCTGCATTCTGTTTGTTATATAGGAGGAGAACCATTTTAGTGGGGTCCCTGCAATGCCTATGGACTCGAGTCGTTCTAATAGTGTTGGGTGATGCACCGAGTCGAAGGCAGCTGAGATATCAATGAAGATAAGCATATACATCTTGTTCTTGTTCTCCAGACCCTTAAGTAGGTTGTCCAGCAAGGCTAGCAGGAGGGTTTCTACGCCATGATGTCGTCGAAACCCGTATTGATGCACATCAAGGGCATTTGTGTCATCAATGTGGTCCTGTAGCTGCTGCTGCACTGCCTTTTCAATGATTTTAGCGAGGAAGGTTATGCTTGAGATTGGGCGGTAGGAGGTAGGGTCATCTTTGTTGAGTGCTTTGTTTTTCAAAATGGGGCGTATGAGTGACTTCTTGAGGGGTGATGGCATGAGACCTTGCAGAAGCGATAGGTTCACTATGTGGGAGATGTGCTGTGCTAATTCCTCTTTGGTTGCCTTGATCCAGGAGGCTGGACAGGGGATGTGTGTATATATCTATATATAAAATAAATAAATGGTAGCAAGGCTAGTAATGAGCCTTGTGGGGTGGGGATTTGTGTGGTCTTTTTTTTCATCTGCTTTTGGCATCCTGTTTGGGTATGATTTGAACCAGTCCAATGCAGTATTTTGTATTCCTATTGTCTGGAGGCATGATAAGAGGGAATTGTGATAGACAATCAAATGTAGCCTCTATGTCCAGGAATCTTAAAACAAATTCTTGTTTTGGCTTTCAGTGCCTTTAAAGGAGTGTGTCTAAGAGTGCAGTTAGAAGTGTCTTGACTCTATGGTGTTGTCTGAAACAACATTGCACCACCGGATCCACAGCATGTGTCGATGTGATGCTGGACTGCCTTTTCTATTACCTTGTTAGGAATGGTAAGCTGGATATAGGGTTGTAGGAACTTGAGCTCATGGTGTCCAACTTTTACTTCTTCAGCATGAGGCACAGGGAGGTGCCTTTTGAGGGAAGTAGCACTATATAAAGGAGCCAATCCCCCCCTACCCCCCCCCCCCCGAAAAATCAAAACCCCAAACTAGGCAAAAAATCTCCAAACCCACCATGTGAGAGAAAAAGAAACCAAACCAATCAGGGATTCATTCATATATAGAGAGAGAGGAAAAAAGACCTCAGCCAACCCTACTACCAACACTTTTTTCCTTTTTTTGGAGCACGGGAGTTGTGTTTTTGTACTTGTTTTGGACTGCCAGCTAGCTTGGGTATAAAGTCTGTGACGCAGTGGCAAATGCAGAAGCCATGGAAACTGATACTGACCCTCTGGTTAGTTCAGGTACTGCAAGAAAAGACAGAGTTTTCCACTCTCAGCATAACTTACAGGCAACCAATCAGCTCACCTCAGGGGAGGAGAGAAGCAGAGCTGTGGATTGGGCACGCCCTAGTAGGAGGCGGGCTTCCCAGAGCAGGGGCCCCTTGTTAAGCAGAGAGAGTGAAGACACAGATGGATGGAGAATCAGAACAGGAAGAGGAAAGGGAATGAGAAGGAATGGAGAAGTGAGCACTACAAACGGATTGAGAAGAAAAGGTGGTTTGAATCCACAAGAGAGAAGGCAAAAGGCATTGGGAAGGCAAGAATCTCTTTTGATTGCAGAACCCTTTGACCCTGCTACAGAAACAGTGCCCAGCTGCAACAGAAGGGGAACTGATCCTGAACCAGGAGTAAAGCCTACGTTGTGGGGAAACAGTTTTTACCCTTGGAGAGAAAGGCACGCTGGCAAGGCATTTTCTGACCGGTCTCATTTTAAGGTACCTGCTGCACTTAATTCCTTTCATAAGTTTTACCAGCCAGAAAGAGAGAGTCCTGATTTTAAAGTACAGGATAGTTTTAGGCAACGTGAGAGACGTTGGTTACAGCCTGAAAGCTCTCTAAATAAGCCAAGCTTTTCTCAGCCAGTAATTCCTGCTTTTAACAAGCAAGCTGACGAAAGAAACCCAGCCAAATTGTGTACAAAGAGATTAGGCTATATTGATACTGAAGGTCCTACCTTTGAAGCTTTTCTTAAAAGCAGAGCTTGTGCAAAGGAACCTCTGATTACACCACTCACTAATGGAGATAAGTGGGGAGGGGTAACTCCACCACGGGCACAGAGTGTCTAAAGAGGGAGAGCAGTGTTTGCTTACCAGGAGCAGATAATTACCTGCCCAAGCCAGGAGAAGATTTACCCAATAGTCCTGCTAGGAGACAGGCAGAGCAACTCCTGAGTGAATTTAGACAATTCTTGAATAAAAGAGCTGTTTCAGAAGAGGCTAGCATTCAAGCAGGGAGTAATCCTGGAATAGGAATTCCCACATCGGCTCCACGGCCCATGCTTGAAATTAACCAGCCGATGGACTGCTCAATTGGGCTAATTGAGAAAACTGATAAATGCAAAGCTTGAATGTTTATACCTGACAGTTGATTCTGGTTATGCTAACCCAGAATATGTGAAAAGCATATGAAAAGAAATACTGTTCTGAGCAATTGAAAGGGAAGCTTATTGAAGCTTTGAAATAAGCTGGACTGTATCCTAATTGCAAGAGAAACAATATTATTCCTTACCAAAGCATTTTTGTGAAAACAGCACAGAGAAGACACACATGCGGTAATGTGTTTCCTCAGAGAGCATAAGTTGAAGCACAGCATTGAAAGCCTTTGTTTTGTATAATTCCTGATTGCTTAACCTTCTCACCTGTTCCTGACCACCAAGGAGCGGGGAAAATAAAATCCTTGTGAATATAAATTTTCTTGTTCCCGACTTTAATTGGCCCCCACAACTACACAAGGCCCATCCCTCCTTAACCCTGTGATGCAGTGGCAAGTGCAGAAGCCATGGAAATTGATACTGACCCTCTGGTTAGGTCAGGTAATGCAAGAAAAGACAGAGTTTTCCACTCTCAGCACAACTTACAGGCAACCAATCAGCTCACCTCAGGGGAGGAGAGAAGCAGAGCTGTGGATTGGGCACGCCCTAGTAGGAGGCGGGCTTCTCAGAGCAGAGAGAGTGAAGACACAGATGGAATGAGGAGCACGAGTGGAATAAGCAAGACGCTAATGAGAAGGAATGGAGAACTGAGCACTACAAATGGATTGAGAAGGAATGGTGGTTTGAATCCACAAGAGAGAAGGCAAAAGGCATTGGGAAGGCAAGAAGCTCTCTTGATTGCAGAACCCTTTGACCCTGCTACAGAAACACTGCCCAGCTGCAACCGAAGGGAAACTGATCCTGAACCAGGTGGGAAGCCCACGTTGTGGAGAAACAGTTTTTAACCCTTGGAGAGAAAGGCACGCTGGCAAGGCATTTTCTGACCGGTCTCATTCTAAGGTACCTGCTGCTCTTAATTCCTTTCCTAAGTTTTACCACTCAGAAAGAGAGAAGCCTGATTATAAAGTACAGGATAGTTTTAGACAAGCTGAAAGACGTAGGTTACAGCCTGAAACCTCTCTAAGTAAGCCAAGCTTTTCTCAGCCAGTAATTCCTGCTTTTAACAAGCAAGCTGACGAAAGAAACCCAGCCAAATTGTTTACAGAGAGATTAGGCTATCTTGATACTGAAGAGCCTACCTTTGAAGCTTTTCTTAAAGGCAGAGCTTGTTTAAAGGAACCTGTGATTACACCTCTCATTAATGGAGATAAGTGGGGGAGGGGGTAACTCCACCACGGACACAGACTGTCTAAAGAGGGAGAGCAGTGTTTGCTTACCAAGAGCAGATAACTACCTGCCCCAGCCAGGAGCAGATTTACCTATTAGTCCTGCTAGGAGACAGGCAGAGCAACTACTGAGTGAATTTAGACAATTCTTGAATAAAAGAGCTGGTTCAGAAGAAGCTAACATTCAGGCCCGGACTAATCCTGGAATAGGAATTCCCACATTGGCTCCACGGCCCATGCTTGAAATTAATCAGCCGATGGACTGCTCAATTGGGCTAATTGAGAAAACTGATTAATGCAAAGCTTGAATGTTTATACCTGGCAGTTGATTCTGGTTATGCTAACCCAGAATAGGAGAAAAGCATATGAAAAGAAATTCTGTTTTTGGAGCAATTGAAAGGGAAGCTTATTAAAGTTTGAAATAAGCTGGACTGTATCCCAATTGCAAGGGAAAACAATATTGTTTCTTACAAAGCACTTTTGTGAATACTGCACGGAGAAGACACATGAGGTAATGTGTTTTCCTCAGAGAAGCATAATTTGAAGCACAGCATTGAAAGCCTTTGTTTTGTACATATCCTGATTGCTTAACCTTCTCACCTGTTCCTGACCACCAAGGAGCGGGGAAAATAAAATCCTTGTATATAAATTTCTTGTTCCCGACTTTAATTGGCCCCCACAACTACACAAGGCCCATCCCTCCTTAACCCTCAAGGTTAGGGAGTGGGTGTAAGGGTGACAAGTGGCGTAGCACCAGGGGCGGCCCAAGGGGGGTGCGGGGCCATGTGCGGAGACTCGGTGCGGGGCCTCATTTGCATAAGGGTCCTCATTTGCATAAATATTTGCATAATGTTACCATACACGAACTTTTAGTAAACATGCCTCTTAATGAGTGTATGAATAAAGAAAGACTAAAAGACTTCTACATTACTATAATCCAGTGCCAACCGCCAGACACATTAGGAACTACTACAAACACTGCCCATTTAGAACCCATAGCAAACCCGCCGTATCCTAACAGCACTACCAGGACTCATAAAGCACCATACCCTAACTATCAAAAGGAAACGCTGCAAATATTAAACCAATACATTTCAGAGAACAACAATACATGACCTACTGGGGAAAGAGAACAAGTGGCAATGTCAAATAGGAATTACATAAACAGAATACCTCAGCTCAGTTACACATGAACAGAACATAAACCATCACCAAACAAGGAATCACAATTTAGAAACAGGAAGACAATAATTAAACTGGGAATCCCAAAAGCCAAACTTGGAATGTACAACACTGTAGAAATAAAACTATACATTAATTTGCTCTTGTACTAAACAAAGCGCAGACGTTAATGATGCACATTTCCCAGAGCTGACATATTCCAATTAATAAAATTCAAAATAAAGAGATATTTTTCTACCTTTTGTGCATTTTTTTTCAGCTGCAATTGCTCCAGCCACTTTCTTCTGGTTTCTTCGTGTCTTCCGCTAATTCTTCATCGTCTGCTGTCCATTTGTCTTTTCTTCTCTCTTCTAGTTTTTTTCCATTCTCTCTCTACATCTGCTTTAACATACTAATCTTTCTCCTTTTCCTCTTTCCTCATTCCTATTTCATCCACTCAAATTTTACCCCTCCATCCTCAATCCCCACTTACTCTCCCAATATCCGGACAATTGTAGATTTGTCTTCCCTCCCACACAAAATATTTTTTCCCTCTCCATTTCACTCTCCCAGCTCCATCCCATTCTAATCCTCCCCCAACATCAGCTCCATTCTAGTTCCAGTCCCACCCAGCATCCGCTCCCTTCTAGTCCCCGCATCAGCCCATTTCCAGTCCTAGCCCCCCCATAAGCCCATTTCCAGTCCTAGCTCCCCCATCTATTTGCAGTCCCATCCAAGTCCCTCCATCAGCTCATTTCCAATCCCAGCCCCCCATGAGCCCATTTCTAGTCCTTTCCTAGCCCCACCATCAGCCCATGTCAAATCCTAGCTCCCCTCCACTCAGCCCATTTCCAATCCAAGCCCCCCATGAGCCTACTTCCAGTTCTAGCCCCTTCATGAGTCCATTTCAATCCAAACCCCCACCACAGCCCATTTCCAATCTTAGCACCCCCAACAGCCAATTTCCAGTCCTATTCTAGCCCCTCCATCAGCCCATTTCCTGTCCTAGCCCCCCCCTCACCCATTTCCAGTCCTAGCTCCCTCCCCCTCACAACCCATTTCCATTCCAAGCCCCCGTCCCCATCAGCTATTTGCAGTTCAAGCCCTCCTTCCACTCAGCCCATTTCCAGTCCTAGCCTCCTCATAGCCCATTACTAGTCCTAACCCCCCATCAGCCCATTACGTCCTATCCCCCAATCACCCTATTTACAGTACTAGCCCCCCATCAGCCTATTTCCAGTATTAGCCCCCCTCCCATAGCCAATTACCAGTCCTACCCCCCCATCAGCCCATTTCCAGTCTTAGCCCCCCATAGCCCATTAACAGTCCTAACCCCCCCATCACCCTATTTCCAGTCCTAGCCCCCCCATCAGCCTATTTCCAGTCTTTTCCAACACCTTAGCCATTTACCATTCCTAGCCCCCTCCATCAGCCCACTTCCATTCTTAGCCTCCCCCCCCCATGGCCCATTACCAGTCCTAACCCCCCCCCCCCATGGCCCATTACCAGTCTTAACCCTCCCTCCCCCCATCAGCCCATTACCAGTCCTAACCCCCCCCCTGGCCCATTACCAGTCCTAACCCCCCCCATGGCCCATTACCAGTCCTACCCCCCCCCCAACAGCCCACTTCCAGTCTTAGCCCCCCCATAGCCCATTACCAGTCCTAACCCCCCCATCAGCCCATTTCCAGTCCTACCCCCCCACTTCCAGCCTTAGCCCCCTCCCCATAGTCAATTACCAGTCCTACCCCCCCACCCGCCCATTTCCATTCTTAGCCCCCCCATCATCCCATTTTCATTCCTACCCCCCCCCTTACAGCCTTAGCCCCCTCCCAATAGCCCATTACCAGTCCTAACCCCCCCATCAGCCCACTTAGCCCCCCCCATAGCCCATTACCAGTCCTAACCCCCCCCATCAGCCCATTACCATTCCTAGCCTCCCCCCCCCATGGCCCATTACCAGTCCTAACCCCCCCCCCAGCCCACTTAGCCCCCCCCAGCCCACTTAGCCCCCCCCCCCCATGGCCCATTACCAGTCCTAACCCCCCCCCACCCCACTTACCCCCCCCCCAGCCCACTTAGCCCCCCCCCATTGCCCATTACCTCTGCTAGCCTCCACCCCCCATGGCCCATTACCAGTCCTAACCCCCCCCATCAGCCCACTTAGCCCCCCCCATAGCCCATTACCAGTCCTAACCCCCCCCCCCCCATCAGCCCACTTCCAGTCTTAGCCTCCCCCCCATGGCCCATTACCAGTCCTAACCACCCCCCCCTGACCCATTACCAGTCCTAACCACCCCCCCCCCTGGCCCATTACCAGTCCTAACCACCCCCCCCCCTTGCCCATTACCAGTCCTCACCACCCCCCCCCCCATCAGCCCACTTCCAGTTTAGCCTCCCCCCCATGGCCCATTACCAGTCCTAACCACCCCCCCCCTGGCCCATTACCAGTCCTAACCAGCCCCCCCCCCCCGGCCCATTACCAGTCCTCACCACCCCCCCCCCATCAGCCCACTTCCAGTTTAGCCTCCCCTCCCATAGCCCATTACCCGTCCTAACCACCCCCCCCTATCCTTCCAAATTAAAATAAAAAAAAACCAAACTGGCTGCTTCTGCCGCGGCAGCATCAAGAGCTCTGCCGCGGCAGCATCAAGAGCTCTGCCGTGGGGCCCCCCCTGCCCGGCAGAGCCTCCGTGCATCCTCAGCAGCTTTCTTCATGTCCAAAACGCAGGCTTCTTTCAGAGCCGCGAGAGTTTCTTTTCTCGCGGCTCTCTTAATCCCGCGGGGCTGATGGGAAATCCCATCACCCTCGGCGGGATTAACAGAGCCGCGAGAAAGGAAACTCTCGCGGCTCTGAAAGAAGCCCGCGTTTTGGACATGAAGAAAGCTGCTGAGGATGCACGGAGGCTCTGCCGGGCAGGGGGGGGCCCCGCGGCAGAGCTCTTGCTGCTGCCGCGGCAGAAGCAGCCGGTTTGGTTTTTTTTTTTAAAACTTGGGATGCTGAAGAATGTTTTTTGCGCGGGGCCCCCTGAAACGCGGGGCCCTGTGCAAAAAACATTCTTGCTCAATGGACGGGCCGGCCCTGCGTAGCACTGAGGATTTCAGCGCAGGCGCAGAAGGAGTTGCATCAGGAGCTGCAGAGAACCTCTTCTTTCCAGTGGACCCTGGCTGAAGAGCTGACAAGGCCCAGCAGTGGAGGAGGGATCGCAGAGGGCTGCAGGAGCCATTTCCTGAAGGCTTGATACACACCTGAGCCAGGTAACGGGTACAAACCCTGGGGTTGTGTGGATACCGAGGCAGAGGGTGACCCCTAGTGATAGCTGGGGGAGGAAAAAAAAAAAAAAGGTTTATTTCTGGAGGAAATCCCGGAGAGTGTCAAAGATACCGCACTTGGGTTCCTGTTTGTTTCTGTTTGCATTCCAGTGAATCCCAAGGATGGCGATGGATCCAAAATACATCATCCAGTGGATGGCGACACAATTTGAGCGACAAGCCGAGCTAGCGCTGGAGGCGCAGCAGAGAGCCAACGCGTCCTTAAAGGAGCAGCAAAAACCGCTTCTTGCTCTGTTGGAGGAGTACGTGAAAGGACAGAAGCAGGACACTGTTCCAGCGTCGGAAGCAGGTTCCTTAGGGGCTAATATGACACCAGCTGTTAATATGCCAACAGGAACTCTGTTCAATTTTGGACCTTTATCTAGTCAGGATGACATAGATGACTACTTAGAGAGCTTTGAAAGGGTGGCACGCCTGAGCTTATGGCCAAGAGAGCATTGGGCCTTAAGGCTAGCTGCATCCCTTACTGGGGAAGCGAGAGCAGCATACAGAGCCATGCCTCCAGACTTAGCTGGAAACTTTGAGGAGTTGAAAAAAGCCATTCGGGAAAGATTGGGTCTCACTCCACTCGTATATCACACTCTTCTAAGGAATGTGAGACTCGGGCCGAGTGAAACTCCCAAATCTCTATACCACCGAATAAGAGCTTTATTATACAAATGGTTGACTCCCGAAGGGAGATCTGTAGAATCTATATTAGATGATTTAATATTGGAGCAATATATGGAAGCACTGCCACAGGAAATTCGCACCTTCCTGATTCTGCAGAACTGCAAGAACCCCCAGGAAGCGGTTGCTCTCTCAGAGAGATACATGGAGGCAGAGTTAATGGCCCAGAGAGCTAGCAACCCCTTCTCTGAATATGGCAGTAGCGGATCAGAAAGGCGGCGAAGGGTCCCAGAGGATCCAGTAAAAATGTCCATGCCTGGTAGAAAAAGTTCTATAGGTAAAATGCGATGTTTTAAGTGTGGGCAAGTAGGCCATATGCAAAAGCATTGCTTGATAAAGAATGCCTTAGTAGCTGATACCTATGTAGAGGACAGGCCAGGTTTTCTACTAGCCGTGTGCGTGCAAGGTATAACCACTCAAGCTTTGCTGGACTCGGGTGCTGAATTAAGCATGATATCCGAGGAATTCTGGAAGGCCATAGAAGCTAGAGAAGCCCCAGAGATAATACACCCCATAGATGAGGTAAAGATAAGGTGCGTTCATGGGGGAACATCTTCTTACCCCGTCTATAACCTACATATAGCAGGCTTAGGGGCACAGAGAGATATCCCACTTGCTGTTGTCCCACGCCTCCCACATGCAGTGATTCTAGGCAGGAACTGGCCCCAGTTTTATAGGGAAATAAAGAGAGAGTTACAGGAGAAGGGAGCCATGGTCTCCACAAGAGCCCAGACCTCAGCCCTAGATCCACAGGAAGGTACATCAGAGGATACGGGAGAAGCCCTTCCTGCTGATGACGAGTTAGTGACCCCTCCTGATCCCAGGGTGAAGAAGGGCAAAGCGGAGAAACGGAAAGAAAAACAGTCCCGCTCTAGAAATAGGTCTGAAGTGCAGGCAGGGCAAGAGCTGCCATGGGTACCGGAAGAATTGATGCAAAAATTTCCATCATTCCCGAAAGAGCAGCAAGCAGACCCCGCTCTCACACATGCTTTTAAGTGGGCCCAGGACCCTAGGGATACACTACCTAGATTTCTCCTCACGTCAGGGATCCTTTATAGAGAAAGTAAGAATCCTTTTACGGGGGACAGTAGAAAACAATTGGTAGTACCCACTACTTTCAAGAATATCGTACTACGGTTGGCCCATGACCATCCGGTAGGGGGACACAAGGGCAGTCAGGGGACCCTTGATCAGATATTGGCCCGATTTTACTGGCCGGGGTTTTTTAAAGAGACGACCCGGTTCTGTGAGGCTTGCCCCACGTGCCAACGTGTCTCCGCAAGCCATCCCAGGGATGTCCCAATGATACCGTCACCGGTGATCAAAGAGCCCATCCAGAGGATAGGGATAGATATAGTGGGACCCTTGATCAAAACTCCGCGAGGTTTTCGTTATATCTTGGTGGTAGTGGACCACGCCACACGGTTCCCGTGGGCCATGCCACTCCGCTCCACTTCGGCAAAAAATAATAGCTACTGAGCTAATCAAGCTATTTTGTGAAGTCGGGTTTCCAAGGGAAGTCCTCACCGACAGGGGGAGTAACTTCCTTTCGAACTACCTCATGCAAGTATGGGATGCCTTCGGCATCCAACATATTAAGACAGCCGCATACCACCCCCAGACGAATGGTTTGGTTGAAAGACAAAACCAAACAATTAAACAGATGCTACGTAGGAGTCTGGAGGGTGAGTCGGACCAGTGGGATATAATGCTCCCTTTTGTTCTCTACGCCTGTAGGGAAAGGAAACAGGCTTCATTGGGAACAGCACCCTATGAGCTGTTGTATGGGAGGTCTCCCCGGGGGATTTTGGACATCTTAAAGGAACAGTGGGTGGAACCAGATGCCAGGGAGGTAGAGGTCCCCGAGTTCCTAAGGGACTTGAAAAAGCGGCTGCGCCGAACTTCAAAGGTTGCGGTAGAAAATTTACAAAGAAGTCAGGGCAAGCAAAAATCCTATTACGATAGGAACACTAAGGAAAGACAGCTTTTGAGTGGAGAGAAAGTAATAGTGATGGTGGCTGGGACAGAGCCCAAATTTGAAAGCCAATGGAAGGGCCCAAGTCGGGTTATACGTCCCGTAGGACCCGTTTCTTACTTAGTGGAGAACAGAAAGGGTCGAAGGCAAGTCTATCATATTAATTTGTTAAAGCCCTGGCATGATAGGGTAGCCGTAGCCCAAGTAGCCACGATAGCCTCTCCGAGACAAATGCATTCAGTGCCGCGTACTAGCCCGGAGACTATAGGTTGTATTGCGTGCTGTCCGGATTCTCCTAAAACAGCCCGTGATATCTTAAGGGGGGGGGGGATCTGTGATGCAGTGGCAAGTGCAGAAGCCATGGAAATTGATACTGACCCTCTGGTTAGGTCAGGTAATGCAAGAAAAGACAGAGTTTTCCACTCTCAGCACAACTTACAGGCAACCAATCAGCTCACCTCAGGGGAGGAGAGAAGCAGAGCTGTGGATTGGGCATGCCCTAGTAGGAGGCGGGCTTCTCAGAGCAGGGGCCCCTTGTTAAGCAGAGAGAGTGAAGACACAGATGGAATGAGGAGCACGAGTGGAATAAGCAAGACGCTAATGAGAAGGAATGGAGAACTGAGCACTACAAACGGATTGAGAAGGAATGGTGGTTTGAATCCACAAGAGAGAAGGCAAAAGGCATTGGGAAGGCAAGAAGCTCTCTTGATTGCAGAACCCTTTGACCCTGCTACAGAAACAATGCCCAGCTGCAACCGAAGGGAAACTGATCCTGAACCCTTGGAGAGAAAGGCACGCTGGCAAGGCATTTTCTGACCGGTCTCATTCTAAGGTACCTGCTGCTCTTAATTCCTTTCCTAAGTTTTACCACTCAGAAAGAGAGAAGCCTGATTATAAAGTACAGGATAGTTTTAGACAAGCTGAAAGACGTAGGTTACAGCCTGAAACCTCTCTAAGTAAGCCAAGCTTTTCTCAGCCAGTAATTCCTGCTTTTAACAAGCAAGCTGACGAAAGAAACCCAGCCAAATTGTTTACAGAGAGATTAGGCTATCTTGATACTGAAGAGCCTACCTTTGAAGCTTTTCTTAAAGGCAGAGCTTGTTTAAAGGAACCTGTGATTACACCTCTCATTAACGGAGATAAGTGGGGGAGGGGTAACTCCACCACGGACACAGACTGTCTAAAGAGGGAGAGCAGTGTTTGCTTACCAAGAGCAGATAACTACCTGCCCCAGCCAGGAGCAGATTTACCTATTAGTCCTGCTAGGAGACAGGCAGAGCAACTCCTGAGTGAATTTAGACAATTCTTGAATAAAAGAGCTGGTTCAGAAGAAGCTAACATTCAGGCCCGGACTAATCCTGGAATAGGAATTCCCACATTGGCTCCACGGCCCATGCTTGAAATTAATCAGCCGATGGACTGCTCAATTGGGCTAATTGAGAAAACTGATTAATGCAAAGCTTGAATGTTTATACCTGGCAGTTGATTCTGGTTATGCTAACCCAGAATAGGAGAAAAGCATATGAAAAGAAATTCTGTTTTTGGAGCAATTGAAAGGGAAGCTTATTGAAGTTTGAAATAAGCTGGACTGTATCCCAATTGCAAGGGAAAACAATATTGTTTCTTACAAAGCACTTTTGTGAATACTGCACGGAGAAGACACATGAGGTAATGTGTTTTCCTCAGAGAAGCATAATTTGAAGCACAGCATTGAAAGCCTTTGTTTTGTACATATCCTGATTGCTTAACCTTCTCACCTGTTCCTGACCACCAAGGAGCGGGGAAAATAAAATCCTTGTATATAAATTTCTTGTTCCCGACTTTAATTGGCCCCCACAACTACACAAGGCCCATCCCTCCTTAACCCTCAAGGTTAGGGAGTGGGTGTAAGGGTGACAACCCTCAAGGTTAGGGAGTGGGTGTAAGGGTGACAAGTGGCGTAGCACTGAGGATTTCAGCGCAGGCGCAGAAGGAGCTGCATCAGGAGCTGCAGAGAACCTCTTCTTTGAAGTGGACCCCGGCTGAAGAGCTGACAAGGCCCAGCAGAGGAGGAGGGATCGCAGAGGGCTGCAGGAGCCATTTCCTGAAGTGCTTGATACACACCTGAGCCAGGTAACGGGTACACACCCTGGGGTTGTGTGGATACCGAGGCAGAGGGTGACCCCTAGTGATAGCTGGGGAGGAAAAAAAAACCAAACGTTTATTTCTGGAGAAATCCCGGAGAGAGTGTCAAAGATACCGCACTTGGGTTCCTGTTTGTTTTTGTTTGCATTCCAGTGAATCCCAAGGATGGCGATGGATCCGAAAGACATCATACAGTGGATGGCGATCCAATTTGAGCGCCAAGCCGAGCTAGCACTGGAGGCGCAGCAGAGAGCCAACGCGTCTTTAAAGGAGCAGCAACAACCGCTTCTTGCTCTGTTGGAGGAGTACGTGAAAGGACAGAAGCAGGACACTGTTCCAGCGTCGGAAGCAGGTTTCTTAGGCGCTAACATAACACCAGCTGTTAACATGCCAACAGGGACTTTGTTCAACTTTGGACCTTTAACTAGTCAAGATGACATAGATGACTACTTAGAGAGTTTTGAGAGGGTGGCACGCCTGAGCTTATGGCCAAGGGAGCATTGGGCCTTAAGGCTAGCTGCATCCCTTACTGGGGAAGCGAGAGCAGCATACAGAGCCATGCCTCCAGACTTAGCTGGAAACTTTGAGGAGTTGAAAAAGGCCATTCGGGAGAGATTGGGTCTCACTCCACTCGTATATCACACTCGTCTAAGGAATGTGAGACTCGGGCTGAGTGAAACTCCCAAGTCCCTATACCACCGAATAAGAGCTTTATTATACAAGTGGTTGACTCCCGAAGGGAGATCTGTAGAATCTGTCTTAGATGATTTAATATTAGAGCAATATATGGAAGCACTGCCACAGGAAATTCGCACATTCCTGATCCTGCAGAACTGCAAGAACCCCCAGGAAGCGGTTGCTCTCTCAGAGAGATATATGGAGGCAGAGTTAATGGCCCAGAGAGCTAGCACCCCATTCTCTGAATATGGCAGCAGCGGATCAGAAAGGCGGCGAAGGGTCCCAGAGGATCCAGTAAAAATGTCCATGCCTGGTAGAAAAAATTCTATAGGTAAAATGAGATGTTTTAAGTGTGGGCAAGTAGGCCATATGCAAAAGCATTGCTTGATAAAGAATGCCTTAGTAGCTGATACCTATGTAGAGGACAGGCCAGGTTTTCTACTAGCCGTGTGCGTGCAAGGTATAACCACTCAAGCTTTGCTGGACTCGGGTGCTGAGTTAAGCATGATATCCGAGGAACTCTGGAAGGAAATAGAAGCTAGAGAAGCCCCAGAGATAATACACCCCATAGATGAGGTAAAGATAAGGTGCGTTCACGGGGGAACATCTCCTTACCCCATCTATAATCTACACATAGCAGGCTTAGGTGCACAGAAAACTGTCCCGCTAGCCGTTGTCCCACACCTCCCACACTCAATGATCTTAGGCAAAGATTGGCCCCAATTTCATCAGGGTTTAGTACAAGGAATAAGGGAAAGAGAGAGTTCCCATATAGAAGAAGGCCCTGAGGAAGTGCAGGCCCTGGCCACGCAAAAAGTAAATTCAATACTCCGACCCTTAGTGCCCCAGGTCAAGAAAAACAAAGGGGGAGAAACTCCGAAAGATAGCACTATCGAGAAGCCCCGGTTTGTGTTAAAATATTGTAAGATGACCCCTAGTGCTCAAGCCCCCAAGAGAGCCACGCCTAAAGCCGCAGGGTTGGACTTCAGCAGTGCAGAGGATGTAATTGTTCCTGAGGGCGGAAAGGCGCTAGTAGATACGGCCCTGCAGATAGAGCTGCCTGTGGGGTGTTATGGCCGGCTAGCTCCCCGGTCAGGCTTAGCACTGAAACACTTCATAGATATAGGGGCAGGTGTAATTGACCCGGACTACCGAGGTTCCCTGAAAGTGCTTCTTTTCAATTTTGGAAAAGCTAACTTCCAAGTAAAAACCGGAGACCGCATAGCCCAACTCATTTGTGAGCGCATTGGGATTCCCCCATTGGAAGAGGTGCCTGCTCTGTCCACGATCATGCGTGGGACGCAAGGCTTTGGGTCAACAGGAACTAATAGCCTGCAAGGATTGGCGGCTTCAGTGGAGAGGGAGGACATGGAAGAGGAGGACCTCGGACCCCAGCTGACCGACTGCCAGAAAAATCCGGAACCCCGCTTAGATGAAGGACTTTCCTGGGCCCAAAAGCAGGAGTTGGGGCAAGTCTTGTCTAGGTATAAAGATGTCCTCACCTTGCTGCCAGGCGAAACTAAATTAATTGCCCATGAGATAATGACAACCCCCGGTGAAGTAGTTAGGCAGCGGCCTTACAGGCTTCCAGAGGCCAAGAAAGAAGAAGTGGTCCGGCAAGTAAAGGAAATGCTCGCCATGGGGGTTATTGAAGAGTCCCGGAGCCCTTGGAATAGCCCAATTGTAATGGTTCCAAAACCGGATGGGTCGATCCGTTTTTGTATAGATTTTAGAAAAGTAAATATGATATCTCGCTTCGACTCCTATCCCGATGCCAAGAATTGAGGAGCTGCTCGACCGCCTAGGGCAAGCCAAGTACCTTACCACCCTTGACATGTCTAAGGGGTATTGGTAGGTTCCCCTCACGAGAGAGGCTAGGCCGAAGACTGCCTTCAGCACACCTATAGGCCTCTACCAATTTCGAAGGATGCCCTTTGGCCTGCGTGGCGCCGCAGCTACGTGCCAGCGCCTCATGGATATGGTCCTACGGCCTCATCACGCATATGCTGTGGCTTACATGGACGATGTGGTGATCCACAGTGAGACCTGGACCCAGCATGTCCAAAGAATTGAAGCAGTACTTATGTCAATTCGGAAAGCGGGCCTTACATTGAACCCAGCAAAGTGCCTCTTTGGGGGACAAGAGGTGAAATACCTGGGTCACGTGGTTGGCCGAGGGATGGTAAAACCTCTCCTTAGTAAAATCGCCAGTGTGCAGGCGTTCCCAGAACCTGCTAACAAAAAGCAGTTACGCAGCTTTTTGGGGCTAGTGGGCTACTATAGGAGATTCATCCCGCATTTTTCGGAGAAAACAGCCCCACTGACAGAGATGTTAAAGAAAAATGCCCCCAACAAGTTAAAATGGAGTACAGAAGCGGAAGGAGTGTTCAACCTTCTGAAGAAACAGCTGTGTGAAGCACCTGTGTTAAAAGGAGTGGACTTCTCTAAGATGTTCATTGTACAAACAGACGCTTCCGATACGGGTCTCGGAGCAGTATTATCACAGCGTCACGAAGGGGTAGAACACCCGGTCTTGTTCCTGAGTAGGAAGCTGACACCGCCGGAACGAAATTACTCTACAATAGAACGCGAGTGTTTGGCCATCAAGTGGGCTATTGATGCGCTGCGTTTCTATCTACTGGGGAGAAAATTCACCTTAATTACAGACCACACACCCCTGAAGTGGTTGAACCAAATGCACAACCATAATTCACGGCTTACACGGTGGTTCATGGCACTACAAGCTTTCGAGTTCCAGGTAGAACACCGTGCGGGAAAACTCCACCAGAACGCGGATGCACTGAGTCGTATCGCGTGCTGTCCGGATTCTCCTAAAACAGCCCGTGATATCTTAAGGGGGGGGGATCTGTGACGCAGTGGCAAATGCAGAAGCCATGGAAACTGATACTGACCCTCTGGTTAGTTCAGGTACTGCAAGAAAAGACAGAGTTTTCCATTCTCAGCATAACTTACAGGCAACCAATCAGCTCACCTCAGGGGAGGAGAGAAGCAGAGCTGTGGATTGGGCACGCCCTAGTAGGAGGCGGGCTTCCCAGAGCAGGGGCCCCTTGTTAAGCAGAGAGAGTGAAGACACAGATGGATGGAGAATCAGAACAGGAAGAGGAAAGGGAATGAGAAGGAATGGAGAAGTGAGCACTACAAACGGATTGAGAAGAAAAGGTGGTTTGAATCCACAAGAGAGAAGGCAAAAGGCATTGGGAAGGCAAGAATCTCTTTTGATTGCAGAACCCTTTGACCCTGCTACAGAAACACTGCCCAGCTGCAACAGAAGGGGAACTGATCCTGAACCAGGAGTAAAGCCTACGTTGTGGGGAAACAGTTTTTACCCTTGGAGAGAAAGGCACGCTGGCAAGGCATTTTCTGACCAGTCTCATTTTAAGGTACCTGCTGCACTTAATTCCTTTCATAAGTTTTACCAGCCAGAAAGAGAGAGTCCTGATTTTAAAGTACAGGATAGTTTTAGGCAACGTGAGAGACGTTGGTTACAGCCTGAAAGCTCTCTAAATAAGCCAAGCTTTTCTCAGCCAGTAATTCCTGCTTTTAACAAGCAAGCTGACGAAAGAAACCCAGCCAAATTGTGTACAAAGAGATTAGGCTATATTGATACTGAAGGTCCTACCTTTGAAGCTTTTCTTAAAAGCAGAGCTTGTGCAAAGGAACCTCTGATTACACCACTCACTAACGGAGATAAGTGGGGGAGGGGTAACTCCACCACGGGCACAGAGTGTCTAAAGAGGGAGAGCAGTGTTTGCTTACCAGGAGCAGATAATTACCTGCCCAAGCCAGGAGATGATTTACCCAATAGTCCTGCTAGGAGACAGGCAGAGCAACTCCTGAGTGAATTTAGACAATTCTTGAATAAAAGAGCTGTTTCAGAAGAGGCTAGCATTCAAGCAGGGAGTAATCCTGGAATAGGAATTCCCACATCGGCTCCACAGCCCATGCTTGAAATTAACCAGCCGATGGACTGCTCAATTGGGCTAATTGAGAAAACTGATAAATGCAAAGCTTGAATGTTTATACCTGACAGTTGATTCTGGTTATGCTAACCCAGAATATGTGAAAAGCATATGAAAAGAAATACTGTTCTGAGCAATTGAAAGGGAAGCTTATTGAAGCTTTGAAATAAGCTGGACTGTATCCTAATTGCAAGAGAAACAATATTATTCCTTACCAAAGCATTTTTGTGAAAACAGCACAGAGAAGACACATGCGGTAATGTGTTTCCTCAGAGAAGCATAAGTTGAAGCACAGCATTGAAAGCCTTTGTTTTGTATAATTCCTGATTGCTTAACCTTCTCACCTGTTCCTGACCACCAAGGAGCGGGGAAAATAAAATCCTTGTGAATATAAATTTTCTTGTTCCCGACTTTAATTGGCCCCCACAACTACACAAGGCCCATCCCTCCTTAACCCTCAAGGTTAGGGAGTGGGTGTAAGGGTGACAAGTCTCTGCACGGTTGATCAGTTTTTTCATCGATTTTAGGCACAGGGCTTTTCAGCTGTTTTCCCCGAGTGCTCTCTAATCGGCCTTTGAGTTAGCCGGGAGTTCGGAGGTTTCCTTTGATGTCATCGGTCATGCCTTTTTTAATCGCGCATGGCCGGTGTATTCTTCCTTGGCGTTTTTTTGATTTCCAAGCTGGCTTTGTATGCAGCACTTCTCCTGCTTTTCTTTTTTTGCGTATTCCTCTGCCGCCTCCTATGCTTTTACTTTTTTCTACTTTGGACTTGTCATTTTGTTTTTCCATGTGAGTTTCTGATTTTGATTTTGTTTTTTCAGGACCAGCAACGTTACTTTTATCTTCATCTTGTGACCAGCAATGTTACCTTTTAGAGCTCCCTGAAGAAGCCATTGGGCGAAACACCTGGTGTCGGGGCTCCAGATAGTGATCTTTAAGCCGTGCACTGCTTAAATAGCCTGCTAATCTTCAGATAAGTTTTCTGGCCATCTTTTATGTCTGTGGAGTTGTTTTTTCATCTATGCTGCGATGCTGTAGTTGCTGAAGTTTTCTGATTGTTTCCTCAATTTGGTTTTTTTTCATAGAGGGGTTTTTGACTACTGATGTCTTTTTGAGTTTGTTTCGATTGTTGTGGCATTCTTGTCCATCAACTGGCTCTTCGTCCTTACTGGTATATATGAACTAATCCCTGATTGGTTTGGTTTCTTCTTCTCACATGGTGGTTCTTTTTTTTTTTGTCTAGTTTGGGGTTTTGAGTTTTCTGTTTTTGAGGGAAGTAGGCATAAGGCCTTGTGTTATTGAAAAGTGCAGGATATCAGATCTGTCAAACTGGCTTACCAATAAAGTATAGTTACTCACCTGTAACAGGTCTTCTCCGGGAACAGCAGGAATCAGTCTTCACATATGGGTAACGTTGGCACCGACAGAGCCTGCGCAAGATCTCTCCCCAACGTCCAATAGGAAAGTCTTTGGGAGCACTCCACTGTGCCTGACTTCCCAACTCCTCTCTTCAGTTGAGTTTGTAGCTGAGAGGAAGCGAAAAAATTAACCCTGCAACTCCTGGGGAAGACAGCAGGATGTGAAGACTAATTCCTACTGTTCCCGGAGATCACCTGTTACAGGCTAGTAACTATGCTATCTCCAGGAATAAGCAGGAATGCAGCCTTCACATATGGAACTCACTAGCTTCCAGAAACTAGATTGGATTGGGGGCGGGAGGGGCATCCCGAATTCCCTCCTGTTGCTTGGAAGACAGGTCCACTATTTAAGACTAAGAGAAAAGCGTAGTTACTGACCTGTAACAGGTGATCTCCGGGAACAGCGGGAATTTAGTCTTCACATATGGGTATCGTCGGTACCGACGGAGCCTGCGCGGGAACGCTCCCCAGCGTCCAATAGGAAAGCCTTTGGGAGCATCCCACAGCGCCTGCGTGCTGCCTTCCCGCCATTCCAACTCTCCCTCATCAGTTGAGTTTATAGCTGAGACGAAGGAGAGAGAGAGAAAGAGAGAGATAGACAACTCCTAGGGGAGGTGGGTGGGTTGTGAAGACTAAATTCCTGCTGTTCCCGGAGATCACCTGTTACAGGTGAGTAACTACGCTATCTCCAGGAACAAGCAGAAATGTAGTCTTCACATATGGGGACTCCCCAGCTGAAAGATGCCAGGGAGATGGCCCCAGGAAGCTGCAAAGCCATTGTGAGATGGGTCATGCTTCCTCCCATGGATCTCTGGCATCCAACCTGGATGGTGAGTAGGAGTTGCATTAAGTCTGAAACAGATGCTGAAGAACAGCTTGGCCAAACAAGGCATCCTGACGGGAGTCCATGTCTAAACAGTAGTGGGCTGTAAAAGTGTGCACTGAAGCTCAAGTAGCTGCTCTGCAGATGTCGTCTATAGACACAGAATGAAGGTTAGCCATAGAAGCTGCCATGACTCTCACACTGTGAGCTGTGACATGGCCCTCAAAAGAAAGTCCCCTGCTCTCATAAGTGAAGGATATGCACTGTGCAATCCAGCTAGAGAGCATTCTTTTGGAAACTGGAAGTCCTAAATGACTAGAATCAAAAGCAACAAAAAGTTGAGAAGATTTTCTATGTCGTTGCGTTCTTTGCAGGTAAAAGGCTAAGGCTCTTTTGCAGTCTAAGGTATGAAGGTTCCTTTCTGCATTGGAGGCATGAGGCCTCGGAAAGAATAAAGGAAGGTAAACAGCTTGGTTTAAGTGGAAAGGCGAGACTACCTTTGGCATAAGTGAGGATGAGTTCTAAGAACAACCTTATCATAGTGAAATCTTGTACAAGGAGGATCAGCTACTAAAGCTTGTAACTCACTAATGTGTCGTGCAGATGTGATTGCAATTAGGAAGATGACTTTCCATGAAAGGAATTTTAGAGCTGTAGTGGCTAAAGGCTCAAAGGGCGGTTTCATGAGCTGCCTGAGAACAAGGTTCAAATCCCATGCCACCAGTGGTGATCTAATGGGAGGTTTTGTTAGTAGAAAAACTCTCATAAATCTTGCTATGAGAGGAAATAGGTTGTCCATTTAGAGGCTTGTAAGAGGCTGCAATAGCACTAAGATGAACGCTTACTGAATTTGTCTTAAGACCAGAATTTGACAAATGAAGGAGATACTCCAGTAAAGATTCCAAAGGTATGGCAAGAGGGTTAAGTCCCTTTTGAGAACACCATATGGTAAACTGTTTCCACTTGAATGAGTCTGATCGCATTGTGGAGGGTTTTCTGGAAGCCTGAAGGATATCCTTTACCTGTTGAGAAAGGTTGAGATCCTGAAGTTCTAGGCTTTCAGTAACCAGGCCCTGAGATGCAGGGACTGGGGACAATGTTCCCTCTAATTTTCTGTAGGCTGTGTGCGCATAAACTATCAGCTGTGCAGCTTTTGAAGGAAGGTTAAATTTTTATGCGCCACATAACGACACTCGGAGTTATATACTTTAAAATTTGACTACACGTCAGAATACAGTATGTACACCACATTGATTGCACTAGAAAATATTGTAGAACTTGTGAAAACCGTAAATACACAACAACGTTTAAATTTTAAGATGTCTGTGTTGTTTTCTATCAGAATCAGAACCGTAATTTTTGTGCGCTCTGTTGTAAAGTATGTGTGCTCACTCGGCGAGGTGTGTGCGCGCGCACACGCGCACAGCTTAGAGGGAACAGTGACTGGGGATTCGGGTGCCATAACGTCCTGTTCTCTTTGGAGAGAAGATCTGGAGCCCATCCCAAGGTGTCGCCTGAGAGAGATGTAGAAGCAGAAGATACCACTTTTGCCGTGGCCAACGTGGAGCTATGAGTATCATACGACCTCTGTCTCTCTGAAGCTTGAACAATGTTTTGGGGATGAGGGGAATGGGTGGGAAGGCATAGAAGAAGTCTTGACCCCAATGAAGAAGGCAAGCATCCTTTGCCTGACAGTTTTGAGCCGGAATTCTGGAACAGAACCGGGGAAGTTTGGCATTCTGTGGACTTCCAAAGAGGTCTTTGTCTGGGGTTCCTCAGATTTGGAATACTTGGGCAATCTGGTCCGAGTGGAGAGACCATTCGTGTGGCAGCAGTCCTCGGCTGAGTTTGTCTGCCCAAAGGTTTTTAATGCCTGGAAGATATACCACAAGGAGGTGAAATTGATGCTCTCTGGCGAGGGCCCATAGTCGTAAAGCTTTGTTGCATAATGACAGAGAGCCTGTTCCACCCTGCTTGTTCACATAGAACATGGCTACTTGATTGTCGGTCTGGACTAGGACTGTCTTGTAGCTGAGCTGGGCTTGGAATACTCAAAGGGTAAGGAAGATTGCTCTGAGTTCTAGGAGCTTTATGTGACGACAAGCTTCCTCTGGGGTCCAGAGACCCTGGATGGAGAGATCGTGCAGGTGGGCCCCCCATCCCAACGGGGATGCATCTGTTCTTAGAGTGGCCTAGAATAGGGGCTGCTGGAAAGGAAAGCCTATGAGAAGGTTTTCCAGCGATTGCCACCATTGGAGGGCTTGATGGACCTTGGTCTGAGCCAGTATGGCATATCTTATGTTCTTATGAAATAAGACGTTCTGAGTTTCTTATTTTGTCCAACAGGCGACCTGAGGCCTGTGTCCACTGAAAGGATAGGGTCCACTGGGCTGCTCGCATGTGAAGACGAGCATAGGGAACCACGTGTACAGTGGATGCCATATGTCCCAGTAGCTGAAGCATTTCTCGAGCAGTTAGGGAGGCTTTTACCGCTGCTTGGGAAGCTAGCTGCATGATACGAACAGCAGGGCTGTGGAAGGAAAGCCCTTGATTGTCTGGTATCTAGGCGAGCTCCTATGAATTCTAGGGACTGAGAAGGAGCGAGATGGGATTTTGGAAGGTTTATGACCAATCCCAAGTATTGCAGAACTCGCATTGTGTGAGTAAGAGCAGTTTTGGCTTCTGGAGCTGTGGGTGCTCGAATGAGCCAGTCGTCCAAGTAAGGGAAGACGAATATCCCCAGAGTCCGTAGAAATGCAGCCACTACTGCCATGCATTTTGTGAAAACTCTTGGGGCAGAAGCCAGGCCAAAGGGAAGAACCCTGTATTGGAAGTGTCTTCACTGGAAAAGGAATTGAAGGAACTTCCTGTGATTTGGATGGATGAGTATATGAGTATAAGCATCCTTTAGATCTAGAGAACATAGCCAATCCTGACTCTGAAGGTATGGCAGAAGTGTTCCAAGAGAGAACATTTTTAATTTTTCTTGGAACAGATATTTGTTCAATTCTCTGAGGTCCAAAATGGGTCTGTGTCCCCCTGTTTTCTTTGGGATGAGAAAATAGGGGGATTAGAACCCTGTACCCTGTTGAGGTATGGGTACCTCCTCTATTGCTCCTTGGGCAAGACGTATTGTGACCTCCTGACTCAGAAGATTGGCGACAGGGGTTTGAGAATTGAACTGTCTTATGATTGTAGGAGGGGGCATGGTGTGAAAATGAAGTCTGTATCCCTCTCGTACAATGGACAGAGTCCAATTTTCTGATGTTATTTGGTGCCATCTAGTGGCAAACTGACATTATCTGCCGGGGATGGTAGAGGGTTCTGGACCCTGCAGGGGCAGGAAGGCTAAGTTCTCTAGAAAAGAGTCAAAGTCCCTGACGAGGCTGAGTCTGTTGAGCTGGCTGAGCTCTTGGGACCTTTGGTTTCTTCTGTTGTCTAGTTTGTTGCTGTTGTCCCTTTAGGGCATCATGAACTGGACAGTGACCCTGCTTGGTATAAGAAGGATACAACTTATTTTTCTTGCTGAAAAATGGTTTTTTATTGTCTTTTCTTTGCTGGGTTGGCTGTAGACTTTGACAACCTGTCCAAGGTAATATTGTCAGAGTTAATCTCATTAGCTTTTTCTTGCCAATTCTTGCCAAAGAGATTTTCTCCTGTGCAAGGAATGTTCCCCAGTTTATCTTGTACCCAAATTTCCAAGTCTGATGCCTGAAGCCAGGCAATATGACGTGCACCAATGGAGATAGCAAAGGTTCTGCTGATGCATTCAAAGCAATCAAAGGCTGCACGGTTGACAAACTTGGAAACATCTTGGGCATGTCTGACTAGAGCAAGAAAATCCTGTCTTTTATCATCAGGAAGAAGGGGGCTCATAAGCTCCAAGTCTCCTGCAACCTCTTTGAGGAACATCCCCATGTATAGGATATATGAGCTGATTGTAGCTGAGAGCATGGAAGCATCGACACCCAAAAGCATCGAGAGTCCTGGATTCGCGGCCTGGAGGATTAGAAGAATGTCTTTTTACACTCTTTATCCTACGCATCGCTGATTCCACTACCATTGAATGGTGTGGCAACTGAGTCTTCTGAAAGCCAGGTGGAACTCGGTACATGGTATCGAGTCTGCGAGAGTGTGGAGATGTAGTTAAAGGAGTCTCCCACATTCTCAGCATGAGATTATGAAGAATCTTATGAATGGGCAGAGTAGCTGCCTCTTTAGGAGCTGTAGGGTATTGAAGAATCTCTAACTCTTGTGCCCTAGGCTCTTTTTCAGGAGCCACTGTGATTGCAAGGCCTCGAGCCACATCACAAATGAAATCCTGAAAGGACATGTCCTCTGGAGGAGACATTCTATACGGAGGAGAAGGAGATGGATCCTCCGGAAGAAGTGCTCTGGTATCGGCAGAGTCATCGGAGTCATCGGAATATTCAAATATCTCTGATCCCAATGTTCGTGCAAGGCACGGTACCGGTATCGATTGAAGTCGGTATCGAGGTGTCTCGGTACCTATCCTTTGATACCGGGGATGGACTCTAGACTCGGCATGGGGGGTATACCTACCAAGGCCAGTGCCGTTGGTACCGGTACCAGTGTCAGTATCGGTGCCTGTTGAACGGTCTGAAGCGGTTTCAACGATACCGAAGCCGTTAGAAGGGCCGATAGACTGCGTTCGATAGCGAGAAATCTTTGATCTATCGCTCTTGCCGATGCTTGGGTGTCAGTACCGGTAGAAGCGGCCGGAAACCCAGAGCATGGTGCCAGTAGTTCTGCAGAGGTGGAAGCCTCGAGAACATCCTGGAGCCCCGCTAGTGCTTTGGAAGCCGAAGCCTCCCGCTGGGGCTGTTTTGCCGGTGAACTTTCCTCAAGGGCAACACCGATGGCATCTTGATACTTTGAAGGAGATCTACCCTTTGAGGACTGGCTAGTCTTTGCAGACTTATGTTTAGGTACCTAAGATCCATGGGAGGAAGATGAAGCCCTGGAAGACGTCGATGCAACGCACATCACATCTGCGGCAAAAAGTAAATTAGACTTAACTGCTAATTGTTGTTCCTTAAGGAACTCTAGTCCAGTCCCGGAACCATAGAGTTTAGAATCTCCTCCAGCAGCCTTGGAGACTGAATGACATCATCGCTTTACCAACAGGGGTATAAGTAGGCAAGGACTGCCCCCTATCTCCAGTACCTATTGACAAAGCAAACTGAGCAGAGCAACAAATAAGTAGCTTAAAAATTTCATCAAAGCAACAAAATTAGGAACAGGACACTTGTGATGTAGCAGGCTCTTATGAAGCAAGAGAAACTAATAGTGATCCGGTGGAGAGAGCCGGTACTGCAGGGGAATGCAGGATTTTCTCTGAGAGGAAAAAAGAATGCAGAGCTAATCGGGAACCACTCCTCACTTCAAGGCAGGTGAAAAGCCAAGTCCCTGATTGGGCACGCCCAAGCAGGAGGCAGGCAGTGCAGCACTCAGCCAGCTTGTTAAAAAAAACCCAGAAACAGAAACAGTTAGCGAAGCCAGGGAAGCAGCAAGTGGACCACCAGGATTGGGAAGGAGGACACAAGCACCTGGACGAGGACAGGTCAGATGACCAGGAACAGGAACCGTGGGAGAGAGAACCACTAAGCAGCTGTGATCCAAGAAGGAGCAGACAGAAGCTGGGAGACTCAGGGGCAAAGAAAGATTTCTGGAAGCAGAAGAATTCTAAGGCACTGAGAGACCCAAGGCTGCAGCTCAGGAGTTTAAAGGACCCAGAAGAACCTTGGAATAGGAGACAAAGGGATAAGGAATTACCCTGGAAGAAGCCCAAGCACAAGGTATCTGGTGGGAGTGGCACGGCTAGCAAGCTTAACAATGGAAAGCCAGAAAGAGTGAATTTTAATTGTGAAAGACAGGATAAAGGCAGAAAGTTTGATACTAACTGGTTAAGTCAAGAAAAGCCTTACTATTTTCCTTTTAACACTCTGAGAGATTCTCTAACCACAGCTGAAGCGTTTTACCCTGCACTGCCATGTGGAGATAGGTGGGGGAAGGGAAATGCTTACACGCTGAAATGTTGTCCAAGTAAAAGCACTGATAATTGCCTAGAGATAAGAAATACAAACAAGCATTTACCTGAAGGAGGATTTGCTCAGCCTAGCTCCGAAAATACACAGGCTGAATTACTTCTCACTGAATTCAGAGAGTTCCTTAAGAGCAGAGCAGTTTCTACTCAGAACGTAGCAAAGCCATTGATCAGCTGGCAAGAAGAAATGCCTTTAATTTCTTTGCCATCTACGGAACAGGAAGTCCCGATGGATTGTTCTACTTGTATGATTCCAAAGGACATTTAAATGATTTGCTTGCCAGTGTTGTATGTAAGAAAATAGCAAAGTTACCTCACTGTTTGCTGTGATAAAAGAGCTTATGTGAAGGGAATAAGTGGAAGCATATTCTGTGCAATTCAGGAGCAGTGCTGGTATAAGAGTTTTCAGTTACCTTAATGAAAAGGAGATCACATGACAGGTGAATGTGATCAGTAATGGACATTCAGTCAAGCAGTGAAAAAGCCTTGTTTAAGTTCAGTTTCTCAACCTTGTTTTGTGCCATATTATTTCATTTACGTCTGCTGCATTTGAACTGCGAAAGCGGGGAATAAACCTCACAAAAAGAAATATTCTTTGCCTTGCCTTATCACTTGAGCACCAACACAACTACAACATTAACCCTCAAGGGCATTCAAGGCCAGCCCCTCCCTTAACCCTCAAGGTCCAGGGAGTGGGTGGGTGGCACACTGTCCCCGCTATAACAAAGGGTTCCCACCATGGCTCCACACCACGCCCTCCAAGAACCCTCTCCACTGCCACCCAAGCCTGGGTTAAGCCTGGGATAAAGAAAGTATAGGTTTCTTTTCAATCTCTTTTTTTTTTTTTTATACTGTTGCAGAAACAGCAAAAACGAAAACGACCCACTTCAGGCCAACGAGCTGATAACCCCAGGGAGGGCTCCGGGACTGGACTAGAGTTCCTTAAGGAACAACAATTAGCAGGTAAGTCTAATTTACTTTTCCTTTTCGTCCCTCTAGTCCAGTCCCGGAACCATAGAGGATGTAACAGAGCAGTAAACCTCAATGGGAGGGACCAGCGAGCCCAGCCTGAAGAACCGCCGAGCCAAAACGTCCAACCCCGGCCGCCTGCACATCGAGCCGATAATGCTTAGCAAAGGAGTGCAGTGACGACCAGGTTGCCGCCCGACAAATGTCCCCGACGGGAACCAAACTGAACTCCGCCCAAGACGCTGCCTGAGCCCGAGTCGAGTGCGCTTGGAGACTGTCCGGCACGACCTTCCCGTTCAACACGTACGCAGAAGCAATAGCTGCCTTCAACCAATGCAAAATGGACGCTTTCGCCGCCGCTTCCCCTTTGCGCGGCCCCCCGAAAGCCACAAACAGCCTATCGGACTTCCGAAAATCCGCTGTCCGACGAAGGTACTTACGCAGAACCCGACGCACATCAAGGAGGTGCAACCGCCTACCCGACACACCGTCCGGAATACCAGAAAATACTGGAAGCAAAACCACCTGGTTAACATGAAAAGGCGTAACGACCTTAGGTAGAAAGGCCGGCACCGTCCGCAGCACCACCTTGTGTTGGAAGAAGGAAAGATAAGGTTCCCTACAAGATAAGGCTTGCAATTCGGAAATGCGGTGCGCAGAACAAATTGCCACCAGAAAAACAGTCTTCAACGTTAGGTCCTTCAAAGAGGCCTTATCCAAAGGTTCAAACGGCGCTCTGAGCAAAGCCTCCAACACCAAATTCAGATCCCATGTCGGCACTGCACTACGGACCAGCGGCCACATAAGCAACACCGCCCGCAGAAACCGCCGGATGTTGCCATGAGCACCCAACGACTGACCCCGAACCTTTCTGCGGTAACAGGAAATGGCCGCCAACTGAACCCGCAGGGAACTAGCTGCCACACCCTTGTCTACGCCATCTTGCAAAAACGACAGAATTTGAGCTACGGAGGCCGCCAAGGGCTGAACAGCGCGCTCTGCACCAGGCTTCAAAAATACACCAAACGCGAACATATGCCAACGAAGTGGAAAGCCGGTGTGCCTTCAGCAAGGTAGAAATGACTGTAGTCGAATACCCCTTGGCCGTCATCCGAGCCCTTTCAAGAGCCAAGCCGTAAGCGAGAACCGACTCACCTGGGGCATGCGCAACGGCCCCTGCCGTAAGAGATCCGCCCGCTGCGGCAATCGGAAGGGACTGTTGGCCAGCAACCATATCACGTCCGCATACCAAGGCCATCGGGGCCAATCGGGAGCCACCAACACCACCAGGCCGTGATGCCTCTCTATGCGCTGCACCACCCGGTCTATCAGAGCCCAAGGGGGGAACACATAGAGAAGACCGTCGTCCGGCCAGCGCTGCGCCAACGCATCGAGCCCTTCCGACATCCGTTCTCGGCGCCTGCTGAAGAACCGAGGTACCTGTGCCGACTTGAAGGCCGCCATGAGATCCATCTGCGGAATCCCCCAACGGCGCACCAACAGCGCAAACACCTGAGGGTGAAGACTCCACTCTCCCGGGTCCACCCTGCGACGGCTCAGGAAATCTGCTTCCACATTGTCCACGCCGGCCACGTGTTGCGCCGAGAGAGCTCCCAGGTGCCGCTCGGCCCACCCTAAGAGCTGACTCGCCTCGGCTTCGAGGGCCGCACTGCCCGTGCCGCCCTGGCGATAGATGTAAGCCACCGTCGTGGCATTGTCGGACAGAACGCAAACCGCCTCCTGACTCAACGCCCCCTGAAACTTGCGCAGTGCCAAGAAAACCGCTCTCATCTCCAACCGATTGATGGACCAAACCGACTCCTCCGGAGACCAGCTGCCCTGGGCAAACCGGCCTTCGTAATGCGTCCCCCACCCCACCAGACTGGCATCCGTCGTTAGCAACTTCCAGGAGGGGGGCCCGAGAGGCATGCCGGCCTCCAAGCTCTCCGGACGCAGCCACCACCGAAGCTCCAGGCGCACCTCTGGAGGACACACCAAGCGCTGCGACAACGCATCCTGCTGATGCAACCACCGACGAAGCAGTGCTCTCTGCAAAGGCCGCATGTGAGCTCGGGCCCACGGTACCACCTCGATGGAAGCCGCCATCGTGCCCAACAACTGAAGATACTGCCACGCCGTCGGCGCCGGAGTCGACAAAAACCACCTGACCAGGACACGCAGCCGCCTGATGCGTGTCGAAGCGGACCCCCAGAAAGACCAGGGACTGAGACGGAACCACACTGCTCTTCGCAAAGTTGACGACCCAGCCCAGGCTCTCCAGCATCTCCACCACTCGGGCGGTCGCAGTCAAACTCTCATCCCTGGACTTCGCCCGAATCAGCCAATCGTCCAGATATGGGTGGACCAGCACTCCCTCCTTGCGGAGCGCCGCCGCCACCACCACCATGATCTTGGTGAAAGTCCGAGGGGCCGTGGCCAGCCCGAAAGGCAACGCTTGAAACTGAAAGTGTCCCATAGGAACCGCAAATCTGAGATATTTCTGATGTTCCTGCCGTATGGGGAGGTAAGGAATACCCCCGCGTGGACCGCCGCTATCACGGATCGCAGAGTTTCCATCCGAAAATGGGTTACCCGGAGACACCGATTCACGCGCTTCAGATCCAAGATCGGACGAAATGAGCCTTCCTTTTTTGGCACGACGAAATAGATGGAGTATCGACCGTACCCGCACTGATCTGCCGGAACCGGCACCACCGCCCCGAGCTGAAGCAGTCGCCGCAGAGTATCTGAGACCACCCGCAACTTGGCCGGAGCCACGCAAGGGGATCTGACAAAGGAATCTAAAACAGGCCGGTGGAGTTCCAACGCGTACCCATCGCGAATGACTTGGAGGACCCACTGGTCCGATGTTATCCGGACCCAGGCAGGGTAAAAATCCCGCAACCGACCTCCCACGGGAACCACCCCCGCCTGAGCCCGCCGCATTTCATTGCGGCTTTTTAGGGCCCGAGGACTGGTAAGGAGCGAACCCCCTTCCTGCTCCCCGGAAGACTCAAAACCCTTGCCCTCTAAACGGGAACTTCCCCCGTTGTGACGGGCCAAACCGAGAGGAACGAAACCTACGAAATTCTCTAGCGGTCCCCCGGAACCCTGCAGGAGCCCGACTTTGCTTAGGCTTATCCTCCGGGAGCCGACCGCCCTTGGACTCCCCCAGATCCTTGACCAACTTCTCCAAATCCTCTCCAAACAAAAGTTTCCCCCTAAAGGGCAACTTACTAAGACGAGCCTTCGAGGAACTATCGGCCAACCAATTACACAACCAGAGGTACCGCCGAGCCGCCACCACTGAGGCCATACTTTTAGCTAACCCGCGGATGAGATCATAATGTATATCCGCTAAGTACGCCGTACCGGACTCCAGACGCAAAACATCATCCAAACGGCCCTCCAACGGCTCCCCCTGCAAGCGTTGGGACCACCGCAAACAGCCCCGAGCCACCCAGGCCCCCGCAATGGACGCCTGTATGGAAAGGGCGCAAACATTGAAAACCTGTTTTAGTACGGAATCCAGCCGCCTGTCTTGCACATCCTTCAGCGCCGTGGCCCCCTCGACAGGAATCGTAGTCTTCTTTGTAACCGCCGACACCGCCGCATCCACCTTCGGGGAGCGAAACAAGTCCTTATCCTGGTCCGCCAGCGGATAAAGGCGCGCCAAGGCCCTGGTACCCTTGAGAGCCGCCTCCGGAACATCCCATTCCTCCTGGATCATTGACCTAAAGACCCGATGTAGGGGAAAAACCTTTTGGGACAACCGAACCGCCTGCAAAAGCGGATCCTCCAAGACCTCCTCAGCCACCGGCTCTCCCACGGGCATGTTGAGGGTCTTGAGAGTCTCCGAGATCAGGGCCGGGAGCTCTTCGCGACGAAACACCCTGACCACCCTACTCTGCGGCTCGGAGCTAGGCAGTTCCCCGTCTTCCAACTCCTCATCCGACAGGACCTCCAGTTCCTCATCCAACTCCACAGAGTCGTCCCTGAGGAGCGAGGGCGCACTACCAACGCCAGCGACCTTGCATTTCTTAGCCGCGGGAGCGCCCTCCGCTGGACTGCCCAAGGACCCTAACCTCTTCTGCCCCTGGGCATCCGGTGGCGGAACCGGCAGAGCTGGCTGCAACAAGGCAAAGGCCTGTTGCAGCAGCGTAAAGAAGCTCGGCGGAATTCCCGGAGAAGCAGACCCCTGAACCAGGCCTAACGGCAGCGAGGAACCCTCTCCTGAGGAAGGCCCCGCCACAGGCTCCTCCTGTTCCAGGACCGGAGGCACAACGCCCCCAACTTCCGCCACAGGCTTTCCCGGCCCCTTATCCATGCCGTCCGCGGCCAGCGTACAAGCAGAACACACACCCGAGTCCTGCACCGTACTGCGCCTCAAGCCACACACCAAACACCGGGGCTTGGAAGGCATAGCCAAACAATGAGAAGCAAAAAACCCCCCAACTGACGGTAGGCCTGCTGATAACCTCCTTAAGCGGCCTGGAAGCCCCCTCTGAACACACACCTGTACCCCCGGCGAGGGAAAAAAGGGCAGCCACAGCTGCAGCCTAGAAGCTAGGCCTGGAGCCCCTGCTCTGTCCTCCGGGTCTGAAGTATTTATGCAGTGGGTTGTTTTTTGGTTTTTTTTTAAAGAGCAAAGCCACCCCACAGAGGTGCCCAGACAGGCAGGACTAGGGTCCTGCAAAAACGAGGCCTCTAATGCTGTGAAATCACCAGCAGCGGAGAGGCTAGAAAGAACCGCGGCTCCTAAAATGGCCACCGGCTTCTTTCCCACACGCGCACACGCGGCTGAGGCAAGCACCCTTCAAAAAGCTAAACCCGCCGAAACGGAACCCAAAGGAAAGAAAACAACTTAAGAAAAGCAAAGAAAAAACAAAGAAATCAAAAAACAAATGCCCAAACAAAAACGGCGCTCCTACTCACGGTGCTTGCCTGATGCAAAGTGTCTCACCGGCGTCGGAGCTCAGCCTGCCACAGCTTCGACTCCGACGCTGCTCACAGCTTAACTGCCTCACCCGGACCGCTCCACGGGCCTTCGGGACACTGCGAGCCCGCCTGCTACCTGCTCCTCACCCTTAATATCGGGTTTGGGAGCAGGGAGGCTAACACTGCAACTTCTCCCCCGTTGCTCGTTTAAACGCTGGGGAAAAACTAGCACAGAAGGGAGGGGGAGGAAGGGGGGGACCAGGGAGCAGGATGGAGCCAAAACAGAACCTGCAAACCAAAAGAAAGAACCAAAGTTAAAAGTTAAAAGTTAATTAAAAGTTAAAGAGAAAGAGATGGGACCTATAGAACCCAATAAAGACTAACAGGAGCTAAACCCCCAAGCTCTGCTTATTTGTACTGAGCCCAGTCCCAGGCTCAGAATCTCCTCAGCTGCTTGGAGACTGAAGTACTGGAGATAGGGGGCAGTCCTTGCCTACTTATACCCCTGTTGGTAAAGCGATGATGTCATTCAGTCTCCAAGGTTGCTGGAGGAGATTCTAAACTCTATGGTTCCGGGACTGGACTAGAGGGACGAAAAGGAAAAGGGTACCGAGTTTTGCAGCTCTATTCTGCAGGCCCCTTTTGGTCATCTTTCTACAGGAGAGACAATCCAATGGAGAGTGGACAGGTCCTAAACATTTGAGACACCAGTCATGGGTGTCTGTGATGGATATAGTACCGCCACACTTAGAACATTTTTTTAAAACCAGTAGCTGGTTTTTCCATTGTAAAAGAAAAATGGGCCTAGTGCCCAAAATGGCGCCTAGCACTGAGAGGGAAAAGGCCTCTGAAGAAAGTACTTTAGAAAAAAATAGATTATTTTTATTTTTTTTAGGAAAGAAGAAAAGAGAATTGTCAGTACCAGTAGGCGTTGAATGAAGGCAGACGTGACCACAAAAAACCAAAGTAGTAAAGAATTTTCTGCGGTGACAGGGTACGCGACCTGTCTGCTCCGCAGATAACAAAAAATTGATGAGGGAGAGTTGGAATTGCGGGAAGGCAGCATGCAGGCACTGTGGGATGCTCCCAAAGGCTTTCCTATTGGACGCTGGGGAGCCTTCCTGCGCAGGCTCCGTTGGTACCGACGATACCCATATGTGAAGACTACATTCCTGCTTGTTCCTGGAGATAGACATAATAAAATAGCGTGCCTCATCCATTGGAAACTCTAAGTACTACAACATCACTGTGCCCGAAAAGCATTGGGATCGTGACCCCAAGAGAATTACAGAGAATGAAGATGTTATGATCGCCTGGGATACTCCCATTCCGATTGATAAAAAGCTGGTTGTGAGGAAGCCATATATAGTGGTTAAGGAGAAAAACACCAGAATGGCATTGATAAGAGATGTCGGTTCCAAGCGACTACTCTGTGAATCATGTGGAGAGGCAGAAGATCCTGAAATACTAGGAAATGCAGTCAGAGACCAAGAAAATGTGGCAGATACAGAAATATTTCCCATCGTATTGGGTGTTACAGGCTTGATAAAGAAGTATTTCCAAGCACATCTTGGCAAACTACCCATACTTGTTACATCTTACGAACTCCAGCAGGAGGCTCTCTTTAGCACGATGCAAGTACTACACTGAGCCTTAGCAGTAAATTTGAGAGACTGAGATCATACCCCCCATGCCCTGGCTTAGAAGCGAGGTTCACAACTGTCATGGTATGTGCAAAACTAACCCATTTGGAGAAACTGCCCCTCAAAGCTTCCGAGCATACATGGATATTCTCACATGTAGCACCAGTATCTCAGTTTCCTTCTTTCTTTCAGCAGACTGGATGATGTGAGAGAATTTAAGGCTCAAGTCAGGCTCTTAAATTTGTGCCCTATTTTCAACCAAAACTTATGAGCCTAAGTTCTCAGCTGAAAATGCATTTTAATTTCAGAGATTAAAAGTTATGGGACTGATTCACTGTTGGTGGCCAAGCTATTTAAAGTGCCTAGCTGCTGCCACTAACTAAACTGGATATTCAGTGTTGTAGCCTATCAGACACTGAATCTCTGGTTTCGCTGGGCAGTGTGGTCACTATCCGCTCAGCGGTGATATTCAGCCACTAACCGGATATGAAAAAAATGGATAAAGTTAGGTCAAAGGCAGTCCTAACGTCACCTGGTCTAGCTAACCAGTTAGGAGCTGAATAGTGACTGGAACCACTCCCAATCCACTGACAAACCACCTCAGTTTTAACCAGGCATTTTTTAAATTTAATTTATTTATTTAACTGTATTTATATCCCGCTTTTCACCGGGTCAAAGCGACGCGACACTCAAGGGTGGGGGTAATTAAGTATAAGGGTGGGGCCATCACCAGGTAGGCAACATTGATGATTTTGACATAGGACAGACTTTAGACATGGACAGTATAGTTCAGTTTTCGATCAGAGGTCCATAGTGGGTGCGATTAGGGGTTGGCGCACTTTTCGGTGGTAGTTGCTTTGAAGCATTCTTGGAATAGGATGGTTTTTAGCTGCTTTCTGAATGACGTTAGATCGCATTTTTTTGCGGTCTGTGGTGATATCGGGATCACTGTGATTTCTCCAGGACCAAGCAGGAAGTCAGTCCTCACATATTGGTGACGTCGGCACCGACGGAGCCCTCATGCGGAGCATTTCCCCAGCTTTCAAAGAAAGCCTTTGGGAATGCAGCGCGCATGCGCGGTCCCCTTCCCGCCCAAGGATGCCATCTTGCTCAGTCTTCTTTTTTCCGCAGAGCCCAATGCAAGTGTGTCGTGGTCACCCGTGAAAAAGTTGATTTTTTTCGGTGTGGATCCATGTTTTTCTTGGTTCGACGCCGGTTTCCCTTTCCTGCCTGGGCCCGGTACACCGGTATCGAGCCCGGATTTTCATTTTTCGGTTTTTGTCCTTAGAGACTAGCGTTCGCACCATTTTTTCAATTTTCCCTGGCAGCCCAGTCTTTTGACCTTGCAGGGGCTCTTTTTCCCCCGATGGCTGCCAGCGGGTTTAAAAAGTGTGATCGGTGTAAGAAACTGATGTCTCTCACCGACATACACGACTGCTGCCTCCGATGCCTCGGGCCTGATCATGACCTGCTGGTCTGTGTCCCGTGTGGCAAAATGTCCTCCAAGGCATTGAGGAGCCGGCAGCATCAACGCAAAAGGATCTTCTCTGATTCCGTGTCCGGCCATGTCCGGACCTCGTCAGAGGCCTTGACGTCTCGAGAGTCCGACCCCGAGCGTCGTCTAGGCTCCTCTAAGAGGGGATCTCCTTCGTGGGAGCACCGCAGGAAGAAGAAACCCACGAGGGCGTCGTCGGTGGACGCTCTTGGCTCCTCGAGGGCCAGGTCGCATAGCCCCGACCACCGTCCCGGGTCTTCGGAGTCGGAGAGGCCTGCTAAACAACCTCGTGTAGAGACGGAGGCCCCAGGTCATGTGAGTACTGTAGTCCTCGTAGATTCTCCTCAGGGGGAGCCGACGTCGGGCCCGGCGCCGTCAGGGCCCGAGTCGGAGGCTGCTGGGTCTCCTGAGCTCGGACTCAGGTTGACAGCCTTGGAGAGCAGTTTGGCTGCCTTCATGGAACAGCAGCGGGTACTGATCGCCGGTCTCACCGGTGCATCTGCCCCGACCACCGGGACCTCGATGTCCAAGTCGACCCCGGAGGCCGAGCCGATCCTCGAGTCCATGAGATCTCGAGTCGATCCTCGGCCAAGGTCACCCTCGATCTCCCGTGCGGGACTGAGGTCGTCAACGCCGGTGCCCTCGGCGTCAGGGCGGATGGCATCGGTGCCCTCCCGACCAGAGCCACTCGACTCCTCCTCGGAGGGGTCGGGATGGGAAACTGAGGACGAGGAGTCCCCGGACACTTTTCGGACCCAGTGTGTCCCTTCGGATTCACCGGAGTCTGAACCTCGGAGAAGGTCCCCTCCGGAGGATACCCGGTTCTCAGATTTCGTGAGGGACATGGCCAAGGCTTTGGCCTTCCCCACGGACCCCGAGGAGGAGCCTCGAGCCGAGGAGCTCGAGGCCCTGCAGTATGACTTTCCCCCCAAGGAGGCCTTTACTGTACCGGTTCCTCCGATGCTGGAATGGTTGCTCTTCCGCATGTGGGAGGCGCCGGCCTCGATGCCGGTTCTTAGCAAGTGGGTCAATTCCATCTATCGAGTCCGCAAGAGCCCTGGGTTCCAGAAGGCACAGCTACCGCACCACTCCATGGTTGTGGAATCGGCCATGCATCGTCTAAAGAGTCAGAAGATGCACTGCTTGGTGCCCCCCGGCCGGGAGGCCCGGAATCTGGATGACCTCGGTAGAAAGTGCTTCCAGGGCTCTATGCTTGCTTGCCGTGTCCAGACTTACCAGCTGTACATGGGCATGTACCTTCGAGACCTGGCAAAGGAGATTGCCGGGTTCTCTGCTGGTCTCTCTGAGGAACCTTTGCAGAGGTTCATAGCCTTGTCAACTGGGATCCGAGAATGCTCGAAGTTTATGTCTCGAGCAGCTTATGATGGCTTCGAGGCTTCAGCCCGAGTAGCCGCGGCTGGCATCAGTGCACGCCATCAGGCCTGGCTACAGTCATCGGACCTTGAGCCATGGGTGCAGGACAAGTTGGTCGATGTCCCCTGCCAAGGTGAAAACTTCTTTGGCAAGCCCATGGTTGAAAAGGCTGCAGAACTCGAGTCCGAGACTCTCACCAGGACAAGGCTGTTCAGAAAGACCTCTGCCCCTTCTCAAAAGAAGAAGGGCTCGGGGAAAAAGTCCTTTTACCCAAGGAAGTCATCTGCCTACAAAACCTCCCCCTCAGTACCAGGCCTCCACAGCTCCCCAACAGGGTCAGCAGGCCAAGGGGCAGGGACATGGGCCCTGTAGGTAGAAACCCCCCAAGCCACCAGCTCCGGCTCCTGCACAGCAGGGAGCGGGGTTTTGACTCCAGTGGCATAGCCTCTCCTCCTCAGCTGGCCCATCTCAGCACAGGAGGCCGGCTGACCCTGTATGCCCACAGGTGGTCAGCCATAACAGGGGATACCTGGGTGCTCAGCATAGTCCAGAAGGGCTATTTGCTCCACTTCAACCAGTTACGCCCCTCCTACTTTCCAGGGGAGCCTCCAAGACTCCCTCTGCACAGGAACTTACTCCTTTAGGAGTTGGCAAGTCTTTTACAGGAGCAGGCGGTGGAACCGGTGCCCCACCACCTGAGAGGGGAAGGCTTCTACTCCAGGTACTTTCTAGTACCAAAAATGACAGGAGGCCTCAGGCCCATCCTCGACTTGAGAAATCTCAACAAGTTACTGGTGAGGGAAAAGTTCAAGATGTTTACCCTTGGAATACTGCTGCCCTACCTCCAGCAGGGAGATTGGCTATGCTCCTTAGACCTAAAGGATGCTTATACTCACATCCTCATTCATCCAGACCAAAGACAATGTCTCAGATTTGTAGTGGGAGGAAATAATTTTCAGTACAGAGTACTTCCATTTGGCCTAACCTTCGCACCCAGGGTTTTCACCAAATGCCTGGTGGTGATAGCGGCCTATCTCAGAGTCCAGGGCATATTTGTCTTTCCATACCTGGATGACTGGCTCATCAGGGGTCAGTCTCCACAGGAAGCCAGACAGGCCACCCTCCGCACTGTCTCCCTTCTACAGCATCTGGGGTTTGCGAAGTTTATGACAAAGTCCACTTTGCACCCGTCACAGAACACAGAGTTCATAGGAGCAAGGCTGGATACCCTTGGCCAGACAGTTCCACAGCAATTCCCTGGTTTCCGCCAGGCAATTCCTGAGACTATTAGGCCACATGGCATCCATGGTCCATGTTACTCCAAATGCCCGTCTGCACATGTGGCCTGCTCAGTGGGGCCTCAGAACTCAGTGGCTGCAAGCCACAGGACACTTGGGAAACAAAGTAAGGATGTCCAAACAACTGGCGGCCTCCCTGCAATAGTGGCTGCATCTCCCGAATCTAGTGCAAGGGGTGCCTTTTAAGCCACCGCCACAAACATAAGTGCTGACAACAGATGCTTCTCTTCAAGGTTGGGGTGCACATTGCCAGGGGGCCTGCACCCAAGGCCTCTGGTCTCCTTGGGAGGCCGCACAGCAGGTCAACCTCTTGGAGCTGAGAGCTATCCGTTTGGCTCTCAAAACTTTCTCTCATGTCCTCTCTCACCAGTCTGTTCTGGTTCAGACAGTCAAGTTGCCATGTTCTGTGTGAACAAACAAGGAGGCACAGGGTCCCTACTTCTGTGTCAGGAGGCTCAAGCCTTGTGCTCATGGGAGGTCAAACAGGGCATGCTTCTCAAGGCAGTTTATCTGCCCGGCCAAGAGAATTACCTGTCAGACAGGTTGAGCAGGATTCTGCAGCCACACGAATGGCAGTTGAATCCTCTGGTGGTACAGCGGATCTTCCTAAGGTGGGGTCTTCCCACCATCGATCTCTTTGCCAGTCCACTCAACCGTCAACTACCCCGGTTCTACTCCAGACAACCGCATCCTCTGAGAATAGCAGCAGATGCGTTTCTAATCTCTTGGTCTACCAGCCTACTATATGTGTTTCCTCCTACGCCTCTAGTGGCTCGGACTCTTTTCAAAGTACTTTGGGACAAGGCCTCGGTGATCCTGGTAGCCCCCAGATGGCCGAGGCAGCCGTGGTTTCCACTCCTTCTGCAGTTGGCTGTGGACACTCCACTCCCTCTAGGGGTGCAACCCGATCTCCTATCTCAGGATCAGGGATCTCTCTTGCACCCCAACCTCCAGTCCCTCAACTTGATGGCCTGGATACTGAAAGGGTAGTTCTAGCTCCCTTACTGCTACCTAGGGAAGTGGAGGAGGTGGTCTTAGCCTCTAGGAGGCACTCCACTAGGAAATCTTATGCCCTCAAGTGGCGTAGGTTCTCCACCTGGTGTGCTCAGCACAAGGATGATCCTTTTTCGTGCCTGGTGCCAGTGGTGCTGCAATATTTGCTTCACCTGTCTGACCTGTGCCTTAAATCCAACTCTGTTCGGGTCCACTTCAGTGCTCTGTCAGCGCACCACTCACCGGTAGAAGGTCAGTCTCTGTCAGGCTACCCTTTAGTGGCCCGCTTCCTCAGAGGCCTCTTTTTGCTCAAGCCTCCAATTCGTGCACCTGCACATGAGTGGGATTTGAATGTGGTCTTGCAAAAACTTACTTGTCCACCTTTTGAGCCTATGGCTACTTGTCCTTTACGCTTTCTTTCCTGGAAGGCGTTGTTTTTGGTAACTCTTACCTCAGCCAGGCGAGTCAGTGAGCTACAAGCTCTGGTCTCAGAGGCACCATACACAAGGTTCTATAGGAACAGGGTGGTCTTACGGACTCACCCAAAGTTCCTTCCAAAGGTTGTCTCCTCCTTCCATCTCAATCAGGAGGTGGTTCTTCCGACTTTCTTTCCCAGGCTGCATGCCAGCCAGGCTGAAATGGTCTTGCGTACCCTGGACTGTAGGAGGGCGTTGTCCTTCTACCTTGACCATACGCAGGGACATCGAAGGGCTGTTCAGCTCTTCATATCTTTTGACCCTAATAAGCTGGGGTTGCCTGTCTCCAAGCGTACCTTGTCCATCTGGGTGGCAGACTGTATCACCTGGGTGTACAGGGCAGCCGGCCTCTCCTTTCAGGGTCAAGTCACGTCCCACCATGTCAGGGCAAAAGCCGCGTCAATAGCTCATCTCCGCTCTGTTCCGTTGGCAGACATCTGCGGGGCCGCTACTTGGTCTTCAAGCCAGACTTTTGCGTCCCATTATTGCCTCGAGAGGGAGTCCCACAGGGACAGTGCTTTCGGACAGGTGGTACTCCGTAATCTCTTTGAGGTTTAGGCAACTCCTACCCTCCAGCCCTGGTGTTGGGCTACTGTTCAGGGGCGTTCTCAGAGAAGATTCTTATCTCGCATGCTGGGGCTCTAGAGGGAGCTCATTTTTTCAGCTTTGGGTTCTCGGTAAGCCTTGAGCTGGGGAGTCCCATATGTGAAGACCGACTTCCTGCTTGGTCCTGGAGAAAGAGTAGTTACTCACCTGTAGCAGGTGTTCTCCAGGAGCAGCAGGAATCAGTCCTCACAACCCTCCCTCCTCCCCTGGGAGTTGCAGTCATATAATTTATTTTGTTTTTTGCTGTCTTTTAGCTATGTCATCAGATTGAGCAAGATGGCACCCTTGGGCGGGAAGGGGACCGTGCATGCGCGCTGCATTCCCAAAGCTTGGGAATGCATTTGAAAGCTTGGGAAATGCTCCGCATGAGGGCTCCATCGGCACCGACGTCACCCATATGTGAGGACTGAATCCTGCTGCTCCTGGAGAACACCTGTTACAGGTGAGTAACTATTCTTTATCAGCAGGTCCTACTAACTGGCTAAACTGTTTTGAATATGTCCCACTTTAGGCCTCCCCCTAAATCTGCCCCTGGTGCCTTCTACTTTTTATGCTCTTAAATTTAGGAGCTTGGTGAAATTTCAAGTATAACTTTAGGAACTTATCCATAGTAAATTTTCAAAGATGACATTTTAGGACCCTAGCATAAATCCTTTAAATATTGCCCTCCTAATCTTTTGTACATTTAAAGAAACAAGAGAAATTTAAATTACTAGCCTGTATTTTTATTTAGACTAATGCAAAACTAAAAATTCATGAGACACGTAAGAAAAGAATGACAAGAATATATGACAGATATTCAGTAATAAAAAATTAAAGTAATGGTAGCCTTTTGGTACCCACATAAGGCTATTTAAACATACTTAGATAATACCAACATAAAACAAATCAATTCCAGAACTCGGTATCATTAATGCTGATCTTAAGACTAAAATAATGCAGAATGGGTTGTATGAAAAAATTAAACATCCGGATCCTGGTACTGGTAGCCAACCTGCAATAAAACAAATCTCATCAGGCACATTTTCACAAATAATAAATTCAGGAATTCAAATAATATGCTATTGTAACACATACTTGTAACATCATCTCGTTTTTCATTTCCTAGAGAGAAAAAAGAAAGAATGAGCATGTTTGTAAATCAAAGTAATTTTTATACTTATGTGGGCTAATATTGGATCGCCAGGAATCAGCATTGACTTGCAGGCAGACATTGAATTTTGCATTCAGCCCACAGCGTTCAGTTTTCAAATGCCAACCACCACAGGTATAAAAAAATATGCATATTCAGCATCAGTATCCAGAGAGTAATTGGCACTGAATATCAATATTAGCACTGCCACCTAAGTGCTATCCTGATAGCAGCATTTTTCAATGTACTATCTAGATAGCTATCTTCATAGCACTTAGGACAGCAAAAAAGCAAATAAGTTCCTACTCTGCTCCGACTCCTCCCCAGCACAGTCTGGATAGCTAAAATATTTAGAAGAACTATTTGGACTGTGCTGCCTATGATACTTTCAGAAATAATCAGGGTACATATATATCACTATTGGTAAAGGTCTGAGAATTAATAAGAATCAGTCATAACCACTGCTAGCACAGACTACACTAAAGGAGTATCCCCAGAAAAGCCTTCCATAGAAAATCTCAAAGAGAAGTATTAAATTTATTTTCTGAGTACACACTAGAAAGCAGTATAGCACAGTTACTTACCTGTAACAGGTGATCTCCGGAACAGCAGGAATTAGTCTTCACATATGGGGTACGTCGGCGCCGACGGAGCCCGCACGGAAATGCTCCCCAGCATCCAATCAGAAAGCCTTTGGGAGCATCTCTCGCGCCTGCGCGGTGACTTCCCGCCTTTCCAACTGTCTCTCCTCAGTTGAGTTTCATAGCTGAGACAGAAGGAGAGAAAGAGGAAAGGAAACAGATAGATACAACTCCCAGGGGAGGAGGGTGGGTTGTGAAGACTAATTCCTGCTGTTCCGGAGATCACCTGTTACAGGTAAGTAACTGTGCTATCTCCAGGAACAAGCAGGAATGAGTCTTCACATATGGAGACTCCCTAGCTGTGGGTGCCAGGGGAGATCCCATAAAATGCGTATCCCGGACAGGATGGCATTTTCCCAAACCTGGATCCCCGGCATCCCCGAAGGGATGGGGGGGGAGTTGAGAAGAGAAGAGCTGCAGAGGAACAGCAAACACTAAAGACTACAGGGGAGATGAGTCTTTAGAATGTATGTCAAGTATCATTAAAATATGTAATGAACTATTACAAAATAGAGCTTACCTACTGGACTGTAGGAAGTAGAACTGTGATGGAGGGTACTGTAGACGTAGTAGCGGAATCTTCAAGGTAACTTCACAGTAGTGAGGATGAAGTTCCAAATCTGGAATGGGCAGGTGACCCAGGTGTCAACTGGGGCAGGAGGAGAACGGCAGGTCTTCAATGAAAAGCTTTATGGGAAAAAGCTGAGAACTCTTTTAGGTACAGAGTTATTAACATTGAGGACTAAAAGAAGAAGACTGACCGATCTGGAAGATTAGCCTAGTCCGGAAGGGAAGAGAGGGCATGGAAAAAAGCCCCTATTCCCAAGGAGAACAGAAGTGTACTCAAGAATACTGAAGATGTACACTGTCTTTCCTAGCTGGTAAGAGATAGGAAGACATTGAAGTTTGATACTACATAGATAGGGAGATGTATAACAAAAATAGAAGCTGTTGACGTCACAGCAGCAATTGTCAGTATAACCGGTCCCAGTTACCGAGCCGTATGATAATAGGCAAGTTGACTGTCTGGACCCCTTAAGAAAGTAAAACTGTAGCACAGACAGTTAGGGAGATAGTAGGTAATACATAGGGTGCTATGAACATCTCCCAATATGCGTGTATATATATATATATATATATTGTAACAGTGCAGACCCTAAACAACCCGAGAAAATGCAGTTCAGCATAAAGGAGCACAGAAAAAGTGACAGGGTAAACAAGGAAATGTCAGATGGTTACCATGAGCAACCTAGAAACACGTGCAAAAGCCCAATGAGGACACACCCAGCCAGCAAAGGAAGGGAGTTCACTTTACCTGACAGGGTTCAGCTGGGTGGGGGTGGAGCAAGGAAACACTGGGATAAAATAGGCTCCCAGACAATCAGAGAGAGAGAGGAGCTGAAGCAGCCACGGACATACTCTGAGAGAATACAGCAAAGGCAGCTAAAACCCTGGGAAGCATGGAGCAGGTATGAGAATGTAAGAGAGAGTGACAATGAGGCTTTGGAGCAACTAGAGAGCCAGCGTGAAGGTCAGAGGGGAACCGAAGACCTGAGTGAAGCTGAGAGATATCAACAGCCAGATAGTGTGTTTGAGCCAGAGAGACGTAAGAAGACTGCAGTTGCAGGTTCCAGTGCACAAAGTGAATGCAAGAGTGATTTGCCATATGAAAGAAGACAACCCTGGAGGTATGGAAATAGGCACACAAGGTCCCACTATCTAGAGGCTGAAAATATCCCCTCTTCTGGTTTTAAAAACCCTAGAAGGAAAAGGTTTTACTTACCAGATAAAGCTGAAGAGTTTTGTAGTCATTGTAAGCTCACAGCTCCCTGTGAAACTCCGTCACGAGCTCTCCAATCTAGCTCAGCTGGGTTACAAAAGGGAAGCCTGAACCGGCAGAGAAATTCCCTTAATTATCCTACTAGCAGAGCAAACCAGGAGTTGAGCTATATTCTAAAATACCAGCAGGGGCAGTGCCCTGAAAAGCTCAACTCTAGAATACATGGTAATTCCCAGAGAGACACTAGCTCTAAGGAAGAGAGGAACTTCCTGTCTGACGAGGTTAACCAGCCATTCTCCCACGTTACTGCTGAGGTCCAGAATGAACCTTCCAGTCAGCCGGAGTTAATGGAATATCAAAATGCAGAAGAATATGATATGCCAGAATTGATGGACTGCTCTTTGACCTTGATTGAACCTGAGTTCTCTCTCAGATAAGTAATTAGTTTGTGTCCTAGCTTCAGTGTTATAAGCAACAGGCTGCAGCTCTCTCTAAGTGAAGCAGATATAAGCTGTGCTGTCAGCTACAGGAGAAAGAACCATATTGAAGTATTTAAGCTGTTTTGTTCTTTTCATTTATTTGTTGTTTTGGAAGCTGAAGGAAGCAAGTTCTGTTTGCTTTTGTTACTTTATGTTACATGTCCAAGCAAGGCATTTGATTTATGTTCCTGAAGATAAAGTACCCTCAAGGGACGGGGAATAAAACCCTTTAATTTGGAAAGAAGTGTTTTGTGGTTTATATCAGTGAAGGCACAACTACCACCCTCCAGAGCCTTGCAATACCAGTGGCTACCGCTTGGCCAGAGAGGGCACGACAATATATATATATATATATGGGAATACATACATATCTATACATACGTGAATATATATGTCTCGACAAGTGTGATATATATCTATATATAGAAATGTAGATATACATATATATATAGATATAGGAGGGCATGGCTTATGCCCACCCAGGGTACAAAAACATGTATGCATAGGACACATACAGACATGAAATAATTCTGAGAATACATGCCTGCAACTGAGCCACAGAAAAACATTCACATGGGGAATGCGATGGGAAAAGATTCATCTAATAATAGGGGGTGAAAACCACCTGAAGAAATATAGAGAATCTATTCCTGTGGTGCAGGAATGTAGATCAGTGGAATTAGCAGTATGGTGCGTGAAAAACAGAGGATAATAGCAGTCTGGTAAGAGCACGTCAGGAGTACTCCCTGACTCTGAGTTGTCCAAAGGACAAGAAAATGCATAGACTAAGATACCAGGATGACCCAGCCAAGGGACTCAGGGGTATCATGTACAGTAAAAGAATATGCGTTGTCCAAGAGGAGCAGAAAACATAATGCCAAGCTGTAAGGAAACAAGGGGTAGATTTCTGTCAGATTGGGAACTCCTTGGACATTCACACAGAAAAACTTGTCTTCTGTATCACAATGGGAGACAAGAGGGTATAAATATCTATATAGCCATGGAATGACTATAGAAGCTTTTTCTATTATAAGGAAGACCCTCAGAGACAAGTTCAATGCTCTAAAGCAAGGGCCCATAGTAGAAAGCTTCTCTGAAGATTGTAGAGAGCATTGTGCAGGAGAATTATGAGATAAAACTGACAGAAGTCAGATATGCTGCCACATCCAAGGTAAGGATATGGCTAGAAGAAGATAACCTGCAGTGAGTGGTAGTATGCAAGATAGTCGAAAGTAGCTTGCAAGAAGCATTAAGTAATCACTGGAACTCCTGCATGCACAGCAACTGAACAAAACAGCAGAGGGGATTCTCCCCTATGAAAACCGGGAGAAAAAACAGACAAAGGGAGAGGAGATATTCCGGCCCTGTCAGATGTTCAGAACATGCATTGAAGGATAACAAAAAGTCTACACTGGAAGAGAGAGAAGTGTTTCAGTATGGTACCAACTCAAGCAGGGGAAGCCCTGGAAGAGAGGGGGTTGGAAGGTGACGTACCATATGGTAAGTCAGCTGAAGGAAAGAGTGTCCATGTGGGGACAGAAACTATCATGGGATAGTGGCAATCTCCCTTTATAGTAATAAAAAGGGAGAATTCTGTAACCCATGGACAAGGGTGTCCTAACAACTTGGCATACTGAAAAGAAAACCCAGTGTAGAGTTTGAAGCATAAACCTCTGGTGAGAAGAAGTTAACTGTAGATGGCAGCATACAGTAACCTATGGTTGCTGGTTATGATTAGCCTGGGTAGAGTCTGGAAACTTCAGACTAGGATGAGATGTCCCTTGCTTGGGTACATCTGGAGGATGGGCAGAAGAAGGATGAAACATTCTTTTCTTAGGGAAAGAAGGTTTGGTAGGACATTTCCTACGCCCTGGGGAAAAAGAAGGCTTAGGATGGTTTCCAGAACCAGGGAAGTCAGTGGAGCAATGAGCAACCTGATGTAAAGCCTCTTTATTGAAGAGATTGTCTCCGGTACAAGGAGAATTATCCAGTGTATGTTGTGCCCATCTGCTCAAGTCTGAGGCCTGCAGCCAGGCTGTACGACGTGCTCCAATGGCAATAGCAGAGGATCTGCTAACAGACTCAAAAGAGTCTAGAGAAGCACGAGAAAGAAACCAAGAGATATTCCTGCTATGATTAAGAAGCAAGGAATAGTCCGAGGCCTTAGGTTCTGACAAAAAAGGAGACAAAAGAGATAATTTCTCTGTGACCTCCTGAAGTGTTAGACTCATATAAAAAATATATGAAATAATTCTTGAAGCCAACATAGAAGTTTGGAAGGTTTGACGTCCAAAGGCATCAAGTGCTTTAGACGCACGACCTGGTGGATAAGAAGAATGCTTCTTCTTGCTTCTGACCTTCCTCATTGCTGATTCCACTACAATGGAATGATGCGGAAGTTGGTTTTTCTGAAACCCTGGAGAGGGAGGCACCTGATACAGAACATTCATATCTGTAGAAGGCGCAGGAACCTTTAAAGGTGATTGCCAAGTCCTCAGAAGAAGGTCCTGCAAAGAATGATGTAAAGGGAGCATTATGGTTGCCTTTTCTGCAGGATTTTGGTTAAGAGTAGGACCAGGAATAGGAATGGCAAGAAAGGCTGCCATGTCAAGGAAAAATTTCTGAAAAGAAGGATCTCCCAGAGGAACCATTCCTGGGTAGGCTGAGGTTGAATGAGCAGCCTGAACCCCAGAAGACCTACTGGACTGGTGCCTAAAAGGAGTCCTGCTAGGTGGAGAACGATACTGACAGTTCTGATTCGAGGCAGTTAGCACTGCATCGTTGGTTCCCGATATCGATTCCAAGGTAGGCATAGAAAGGAACGATGGCACCGATGGAACTGCAGGAATCGACATCGATATTGGTACCGGCATCGGGGGCAGTAATGCCATCGTAGCAGGTATCGGAGGTTGCCGAAGCAGTACCGAGGCAACCAGAGAGCCTTGGCGATTATCCTTGGTACTGCGTAATCGGGAAGGACATGGATCGGTTCCGAAATGTGTCGGCACCCAGTCATCTAGACTGGATATCGATTCTAGACTGGGCATCGAACCGAGCGAGGCTATCGACGCCTGTCTAGAGGGCACCGACGTTGGTGGTGGTATCGGCGATGCCGACACATGAAAGTCGATTGGAATAGCATCGATCGGTGCCGAAGGCACCGAGGACGACGCTCGGTGGAGAGAGGAACACTCGACACCGGCGCCGATGTCGGGGTATCGGTACCGCTCGAAGCCGGTACCCCCCCTGAGCATGGCGGATCGATCGGCCCCGAGGGTCCCCAGGATACCCGATGACGAACGCCAGTGGGGAGTGGAACACTCGACGCCGATGCCAGGGCATCAGTACCGCTCGAAGCCGGTGCCAACCCCGCGGCTGGCTGGGATACAGGAAAGCCAGTCTGGGTCGTATCGATCGGCCCCGAAGGCACCGAGGACCCCCGATGACGATCCCTGGTGAAGAGCGGAGCACTCGACACCGGCGTCGATGCCGGGGGATCGGCACCACCCGAAGCCGGCCCCAACCCCGCGCATGGCTGGGGTGCAGGGAAGCCAGCCTGGGTCGGATCGATCAGCCCCGAAGGTACCGAGGACACCAGATGACGATCCCTGGTGAAGAGTGGAGCACTCGACACCGGTGCCGATGCCGGGGAAGTGGCACCGCTCGAAGCCGGTACCAACCCCGCGCATGGCTGGATTGCAGGAAAGCCAGTCTGGGTCGAATCGATTGGCCCCGAAGGCACCGAGGACACCAGACGATGATCCATGGCGAAGAGTGGAGCACTCGACACCAGTGCCGATGCCGGGGGATCGGTACCGCTCGAAGCGGATACCACCCCCGAGCATGGCTCAGGTATGTTCTGTGAGGAGTGAACCCCAGGAACAACCTGAAACCCCGTGAATGCTTTGGAGCCCGAAGACTCCCGCCGGGGTTTTATTGCCAATGGGGTCTTGAGGGAAAGGCTGGAGCCGTCATCATGCTGGGCATGAGACTTACCCTTCAAGAATTGGCTAGTCTTAACAGACTGTTTGTGGGTTACCTGGTCCTGGAGAGAAGAAAAAACCGGTATCCTCACCTCAGGAGGAAAAACGGCATCGAGGGATACCCGAAAAAGAGAAGGTCTTCTCCCAATACTAAAGCCCGATGGACCGGGGGAAAAAGGGTCAGGATCCAAACAGGTTAGACACCAGGCATTGGAGTCTAAAAAGAAAACTAAGTTTCCACAGTGAAAGCACTTCTTAGGGGAAGAAGGCTCCATGTTGGAAAGGCCTGGTAGGCCTCAAAAAGAAACTGAGGAAAAAAATAATTCTCTAAGTCGGAAAAGAAAAGAATAAAGCACCGGCGGTGCCGGTATCAGCGGGAAAGACGGCCGCGACCACAAGAAAATAAGGGTTTTAGAGAAAAAAGTTTCTGCGGTGACAGGAGGTACGTCCTGCCAGCTCCGCAGAAAAACGAAAAACTGATGAGAGACAGTTGGAAAGGCGGGAAGTCACCGCGCAGGCGCGAGGGATGCTCCCAAAGGCTTACTGATTGGATGCTGGGGAGCATTTCCGTGCGGGCTCTGTCAGCGCCGACGTACCCCATATGTGAAGACTCATTCCTGCTTGTTCCTGGAGATTTATATTTACAAAGTTATCCAACATGCTTTGTATCTGTAGCCCCCTTCCCTCTCTGCACACACCCTTTCAGAAATTTCATAGAACATTTTACTGATGCTTTTTGTTAAGTCAGAGAGCAAGTTTTAAGAGCTTGAAGTGGTTTTTGTAACACATCTTGTACATCTGAATCGAGACTGAAGTCTCTAATTATAGTTATACATTGGAAGTAGCTAATAACATGTTAATTGTACTTGTGTTTTTAGAGTGTGAGTTGATATACTATCTTCAGAGCTGACAATAAATACAAAGTTACAAACAACTTACTATGCTCACCAGTATAATCTGCAGGAAACTCACTGGATGCCAGCAGTCCTTCCTGTATTCTGCCTGCGTCACACAGTTCTTTGAGTATGTGCCACATGGTATGCAGACATCGGATTTCAGGAACATGTGGCCCAAATTCTAAAAAAACCAAATGACGCAGGAAGCTGATGACTGCCGGGAGAGATTGTACTGGCAGTATTGAAAGGTCAGCAGGAGCCAGATATAGCAGTGAGTTGGAAGCTGAGTGGGAGGCACAGAAAAACTAGAGGTGAAATATAGGGGATGAAGTTTGCAGGTGATATTGTGGGGGGATAGATAAGCTGAGATAAGAGACTTGTTGGGAGAGACAGGAACATTGCTTGCATTTGGGCTGTAAATTCTTGTTGTCTGTCATAGGGGTTCATAATTTTGTGAGGTTGTTTTGAGAGACTTATTGTGAGGACTTCATAGGAAACTCATCAGCAGGTATTGCATCTGAGCATGGTTGTAGCTGCAGGAAGACAATGGTTGAAGTATAAAGGGATAAAGGTGAAATTCTTCTCATTAAGAGCTCTCTCTACTTTTGTAGACTCTGTAACATAGTAAATGGCGGCAGAAAAAGACCAGTATGGTCCATCTAGTCTGCCCAGTAAGATGGCAAGAGTAGGTGCACCTGCCACTCCATGCAGGCCACCCCTCCCCATGTCTTGTTTAGGGGTGAACCCACCGCTCCGTCTAGGACACCTCTATTTGATGAGAAATTAGATAGTTAAGTTTATTTTGATTTTATCCTGTTGCTGTAAAGAGATCCACTGTGTCTGTCCCATGCCATTTTGAATTCTGTCACTGTATTTGCCCCCACCACTTCCATCGGGAGTACTAAGTGAATAATGCTACTGTGCTAGGCATAAATTTATAGCACCCTAAAAATACAAACTAAAGGAAGCATTATTTTTAAAATGTTCTGACATGCTACAAGCTGAAATTCTACTTCTAGACCTGCCTATAAGTAAAAATAATTTAGAATGACAGAGCAGCCCTGGCTACTTACTGACTACTTTGAAAAAGGTCTACAAAGCCAACCAGTTATTGTTCTTGGTGTACTTGGACCCCAGCTTCAAGTCAGGTGGTTTTTTTGCAATAGTTAAACTGCCTTAATGGGCTGTACTGCCAGGGAGATGAGCTGAGAGAGTATGTAAAGAGGAGATGAGCTGAGGGACATAGTCCAGAAGGAGAGACAGAATGTTATAGGGAAATGAGCTGGTGAGGGTGAGAAAGAGAATGTGTTGAAGAGAGGTGATAAGAGGGAAAGAGCCATACACAGGCCAGAGAAAGGCAGCAAGCTGATAAAGAGAAGGGTTTCTGCAGAGAAAGAAACTTAAAAAGTTTATAAAGCGTAGTTACTCACCTGTAACAGGTGATCTCCGAGAACAGCAGGAATTAAGTCTTCACATATGGGTATCGTCGGTACCGATGGAGCCTGTGCGGGAACGCTCCCCAGCATCCAATAGGAAAGCTTTAGGGAGCATCCCACAGCGCCTGCGTGCTGCCTTCCCGCCTTACCAACTCTCCCTCTTCAGTTGAGTTTATTGCTGAGACCGAAGGAGAGAAGTAGAAAAAGAGATAGAGACAACTCCCAGGGGAGGTGGGTGGGTTGTGAAGACTTAATTCCTGCTGTTCCCGGAGATCACCTGTTACAGGTGAGTAAAGCACAGTTACTTACCTGTAGCAGGTGATCTCTGGGAACAGCAGGAATAAGTCTTCACATATGGGTATGAAGCTGGAGAAAGACTGATAAAATTCTGCAAGACCAACGACCTATTCATCTCGAACACCTTCTTCCAGCAACACAAGCGGCGACTGTACACATGGACTTCACCCAATGGATTGTACAAAAATCAAATTGACTACATCTGTGGAAGTCAACGATGGAAAAGCTCTATAACATCAACAAAGACAAAACCTGGAGCTGACTGTGGTACAGATCATCAACTACTAGTATGCAAACTCAAGCTAAAGCTGAAAAAGAGCAAACCACTCATGAATGCAGCAAAATATGACCTTGAGAATATACCACTGGAATTTAAAGACTGCCTGCAAAATCGATTTGCTGCTTTAGATACAAATGATAGAGTTCCAGAAGAGTTATGGAATGACATCAAGAAGGTTGTGTTGGAAGAAAGCGAGAAGTCTCTACAAAAGGTAAAAAAGAAAAAAACGGCCAAAATGGATGACTGAAGAAACTCTGAAAATTGCCCAGAAACGCAGAGAAGCTAAAGCCAGAGGAGAAAGAAAGACAATCACAGAACTCAACAGAGATTTCCAACGTGCAGCAAGACAGGACAAGGAAAAGTACTACAATGACGCATGCAAGGAAATAGAAGCAGAAACTATTAGAGGAAGAACAAGATCAGCTTTCCTAAAGCTACGAGAGTTAAAGAAAAAGTTCCAGCCTCGAATTGGAATGTTACAAGATGCTCGAGGTTCTATGTTGAATGATGCTGAGAAGATCAAGAAAAGATGGAAGGAATATACAGAGTTTTTATATGATAAAGATCAAGTGGACCAACAGCCGTTTCAACCTGTACCTTATGATCTGGAACCATTGGTGATGAAAGAAGAAGTTGAAGCAGCATTGAAAGCCTTATCAAAGAACAAAGCACCAGGCATTGATTGCATTCCCATAGAAGTATTACAGCAATCTGATGCAGCTCTTACCGTACTTACAAGGCTCTGCCAAGAAATATGGAAGACAGCATCATGGCCAACTGACTGGAAAAGATCTGTGTTTATACCAGTACTAAAGAAAAGTGATCCAACTGACTGTGGAAATTATCGCACAATCGCTCTGATCCCACATGCCAGCAAAATTCTACTGAAGATTATTCAAAAGAGACTACAATCATACCTGGAACAAGAACTACCTGAAGTGCAAGCAGGGTTCAGAAAAGGGCGAGGAACGAGAGACATCATTGCGGATGTGAGATGGATCCTTGAAAAGACTAAAGAATACCAAAAGGATATCTATTTGTGCTTTATCGACTATAGCAAAGCTTTTGACTGTGTAAACCATGAGAAACTCTGGGCCACATTAAGAAGCATGGGTATACCAGAACACCTGATCGTTCTCTTGCACAATCTGTACATTGATCAAGAAGCAACAGTTCGAACGGAACAAGGAGAAACAGAATGGTTTAAAATAAGCAAAGGTGTAAGACAAGGCTGCATACTTTCCCCCTACCTGTTTCATTTATATGCAGAACAAATCATCAGAGAAGCAGGATTATATGAAGACAACAGAGGTGTGAAGATTGGTGGAAGACTCATCAACAACCTTCGCTATGCTGATGATACCACATTACTGGCGGAAAGTGAAGATGATCTGAAACATTTGCTTCTCACAATCAAAGAACATAGTCTCAAAATGGGCCTGCACCTTAATGTAAAGAAGACTATGATCATGACAACTGGCATAATCAACAGGTTCATCGTCGAAGGAGAAGAAATTGAAATCGTGAATAACTTTAACCTACTTGGATCAACTATCAATAAAGAAGCAACAAGCAGTCAAGAAATCAGACGACGCATTGCTCTTGGCAGAATGGCTATGAAAGACCTAGATAAGATTCTCAAGAGCAGAGATGTCTCTCTCCATACAAAGATTCGACTTGTTCAAGCCATGGTATTTTCAATAACATCATATGGATGTGAAAGCTGGACAGTGAAAAAGACAGACAGGAAGAAAATTGATGCCTTTGAATTATGGTGCTGGTGGCGAATACTGTGTATACCATGGACTGCCCGAAGAACAAACCAGTCTGTACTAGAGGAGATCAAACCTAAGCTTTCTTTAGAAGCTCAGATGACAAGACTTCGACTTTCATACTTTGGACACATCATGCGGAAAGAGAGATCATTAGAGAAAGACATCATGCTTGGCAAGATAGAAGGTCAACGCAAAAGAGGAAGGCCAGCAATGAGATGGATCGATACAATAACAGCAGCTACGGGTACCAGTCTGTCAACAATGAGCCGCCTGACTGAAGATCGAACACAATTTAGGATAGCTATCCAGAGGGTCGCCATGAGTCAACTCCGACTCGACGGCACTTAACAACAACACCATGGGTATCGTCAGTACCGACGGAGCCTGCGCAGGAATGCTCCCCAGCGTCCAAAAGGAAAGCTTTTGGGAGCATCCCACAGCGCCTGCGCGCTGCCTTCCCACCTTTCCCAACCGCCTCTCTCCAGTTCGAGTTTTTAGCTGAGACAGAGAGAGAGAGAGGAAAGGAAAGATAGATAGAGAGATACAACTCCTAGGGGAGGTGGGTGGGTTGTGAAGACTTATTTCTGCTGTTCCCAGAGATCACCTGTTACAGGTAAGTAACTGTGCTATCTCCAGGAACAAGCAGGAATGAGTCTTCACATATGGGGACTCCCCAGCTAGAGATGCCAGGGAGATCCCCAAGGTTGTGAGTCCCTGAGAAGGGCTCTACCTCCCCCCATGGATCTCAGGCATCCAACCAGGGATGGGGGGTAGGAGTTGATTAGGTATGGAACAGGTGTTTGAGAACAGCCTGACCAAACAAGGCATCCCGGCGGGAGTCCTTGTCCAAGCAGTAATGGGCTGTAAAGGTATGAACCGAGGCCCAGGTGGCCGCTCGACAGATTTGGTCTATGGACACAGAGTTCAGATGAGCCATAGAGGCTGCCATGGCCCTCACATTGTGAGCTGTGACATGGCCCTCCAGAGAAAGGTTCTTACTCTGGTAGGCGAATGAAATACACTGAGCAATCCAATTGGACAGAGTTCTCTTAGAGACTGGAAGTCCTAAATGAGAGGGATCAAAAGCAACAAAGAGTTGAGAGGACTTTCTATGTTGCTGTGTCCTTTGTAAGTAAAAAGCGAGCGCTGTCTTACAATCTAGGGTATGGAGATTCCTCTCTGCACTTGATGCATGAGGTCCTGGAAAAATGACAGGTAAATACACCTCCTGGTTCAGATGAAAAGGTGAAACCACTTTAGGCATAAAGTGTGGATTAGTTCTGAGGACTATCTTGCCATGATGGAACCTTGTATAAGAAGGATTAGCCACCAAGGCTTGCAGCTCACTGATGCGGCGAGCTGAGGTGACTGCAATGAGAAAAATAACCTTCCAGGAAAGGAATTTCAAGGAGGTAGTGGCTAAGGGTTCAAAGGGTGGCTTCATAAGCTGGCCAAGAATCAGATTCAAGTCCCATGCCACTGGAGGTGGTCTAATGCGAGGTTTTGTTAAAAGAAGGCCTCTCATGAATCTTGCTATAAGAGGATGAGAGGAAGTAGGCTGTCCATTGAGAGGCTTAAGGGATGCTGCAATAGCACTCAAATGGACTCTTACTGAATTTGTTTTAAGGCCTGCATGGGATAAATGCAGTAAATACTCTAGGAAAGAATTCAGAGGTATTGCAAGAGGGTTAAGACCCTTCTCTGCACACCAAATGGTAAACCTTTTCCATTTAAAAGCATAGGAACGTCTAGTGGAAGGCTTTCTGGAAGCATGAAGGATATCCTTCACTTGCTACGAAAGATGCAAATCTTGAAGGTCTAGGCCTTCAGCAACCAGGCCCTGAGATGAAGAGACTGGGGATTTGGGTGCCACAACGTTCCCTCCTACTGGGACAGGAGGTCTGGAGCAGATCCCAGGTCCAGGGAGGGAGCTTGAGAGAGATGCAGAAGTAGAGGGTACCAAACTTGGCGTGGCCAACGTGGTGCTATGAGGATCATAGCCCCCTTGTCTCTCTGAAGCTTGAACAGTGTCTTGGGAATTAGGGGAATGGGTGGAAAGGCATAGAGGAAGTCTTGCCCCCAATGAAGGAGGAAGGCATCCCTGGCCTGAACTCCCTGACACGGAATTCTGGAACAGAACCGGGGAAGTTTGGCATTCCACGGACTTGCAAACAGGTCTATGTCCGGGGTTCCCCAAATTCGAAAGATCCTGGCTATCTGGTCCCCATGGAGGGACCATTCGTGTGGAAGCAGAACTCGACTGAGTCTGTCTGCCCAAGAGTTTTGAACCCCTGGAAGATACACTGCTATGAGATGAATTTGATGCTCTCTGGCGAAGGCCCACAATCTCAAAGCTTCGTTGCAAAGCGACAGAGAGCCAGTCCCGCCCTGCTTGTTCACGTAGAACATGGCTACTTGGTTGTCCGTGTGGATGAGGACTGTCTTGTAGCTGAGCAGGGTGGGGAAGACTGAGAGCTAGAAAAATTGCTCTGAGCTCCAAGAGGTTGATATGTAGAGAAGTCTCCTGTGGAGACCAGATGCCCTGGGTGGAGAGATCTTGTAGATGAGCTCCCCAACCCCTTGGAGAGGCATCTGTTGTAAGGGTTGCTTGGGGTAACAACTGTTGAAAGGGGGACCCCAGCAACAGATTTTGAGTGGACTTCCACCACTGGAGAGACCAAAAGAGGCGACTGGAGGTTGCTATTTTGTCTGACAGGCACCCTGATGCCTGGGTCCATTGGGTAGACAGAGTCCATTGAGCTGCCCTCATGTGAAGGCGAGCGTAAGGAACCACATGCACTGTGGATGCCATGTGGCCTAACAGTTGTAACATCTCTCGAGCAGTTAAATGGGACTTTAACTGAATTTGTGAGGCTAACTGCACCAAGCGTAAGCAACGGGCCTGGGGAAGATAGGCCCTTGCAGTTGTGGTATCCAGCAAGGCCCCTATGAACTCTAATGACTGAGTAGGGGTGAGATGGGATTTTGGGATGTTTATTACAAGTCCCAGATACTGAAGAACACGCCTTGTGCAGGCTAGGGAAGCCTGAGCCTCTGACTGGGATGGAGCTCGGATGTGCCAGTCGTCCATATATGGGAATACAAATATTCCTAGAGTGCGTAGAAATGCAGCTACTACTGCCATGCATTTTGTGAACACTCTTGGTGCAGAGGCCAGACTGAAAGGAAGTACTCTATATTGGTAGTGCTTTCCTTGATAAAGGAACCGAAGGAACCTTCTGTGTGTTGGATGGATGAGGAAATGGGTGTACGCATCCTTGAGATCTAGAGAACAAAGCCAATCCTGACTCTGAAGGTATGGAAGGAGAGCACCGAGAGAAATCATCTTGAATTTCTCCTTGCACAGAAACTTGTTCAATTCTCTGAGATCTAATATGGGTCTGCAGCCCCCTGTTTTCTTTGGGATAAGAAAATAGGGGGAGTAGAACCCTGAGCCCTGTTGAATTAGGGGTACTTCTTCTATTGCCCTTTGGGCAAGAAGGGTAGGAATCTCCTGACCCAGAAGGTCGAGGAGAGATGTTGGAGAATTGAACTGTATCACCATGGTGTGAGGAGGAAGGTTTAAGAAATGAAGCTTGTACCCCTCCTTTATGATGGAGAGGGTCCATTGCTCTGCTGTGATTTGTTCCCATCTGGGAGCAAAGTGAGCTAACCTTCCCGGAATGGTGAGAGGCTCTGGTTCTTCTAGAGCCAGAAAGGCTAAGTTCTCTAGTTGTAAGTCAAAGGCCCTGAGGAGGCTGAGGCTGTTGGGCCGTAGCAGTCCTTGCAGCCTTAGGCTTGGCCTGTTTAGGTGTAGCTGACGCTTTGCAGCAAAACGACCTGCAGAAGATGCCTGCTGACCATAAACAGGATAATATTTCCCTTTCTTGGGAAAGAAAGCCTTTTTGAACAGCCTTTTTTTAACAGGAGCAGAGGTAGACTTTGAAAGTCTATCTAAAGCAGAATTTTCAGCATCCATCTGAGTGGCCTTTGCTTGCCAATCCTTGCCAAAAAGGTTTTCACCCGTACAAGGAAGATTTCCTAGTCCATCATGAACCCAGGGTTCCAAATCAGAAGCTTGCAACCAAGCAACTCTGCGTGCACCTATGGCAATAGCCAAGGCTCTGCTGGCACACTCAAAAGAGTCAAAGGCTGCACGGTTGGAAAATTTGGAAACATCCTGGGCATGTTTAAGCCAGGTGAGAAACTCTTCCCTTTTATCTTCTGAAATAAAAGGAGATAAAGTTTGCAGATGATCTGTAACTTCTTTTAGAAACATCCCCATATAGAGACTATAGGAGTTGATTCTGGCAGCAAGCATATTGACCTGGAAAATTCTCCTGCCAAAAGCATCTAAGGTTCTGCATTCTCTTCCTGGAGGATTAGATTAGTGCCTTTTTGCACTCTTTATCTTCTTCATAGCAGACTCCACCACAATAGAGTGGTGAGGAAGCCGAGTCTTATGAAAACCAGGACAAGGAGGAACACGGTACATGGTGTCCAACCTACGAGAATGAGGGGAGGTGGTGAGAGGAGTCTCCCATATGCCCAACATGTGATCATAAAGGATCTCATGAATTGGTAAAGTAGCTGCCTCTTTAGGAGCCTTAGGATATTGTAAAATATCCAATTTTTTGGCTCTAGGCTCTGCCTCAGGGGCCATAAAATGAGGAAAACAGTTAAGAAAAAACTAAAAGGAGCAGTTGCAAAGGTTAAAGACGTACATCAAGCTTGGGTGTTGTTGAAAAATACTATCTTGGAAGCCCAGACCAGCTGTATTCCACGCTTTAAGAAAAGTGGAAGGAAGTCCAAAAAACTGCCAGCATGGTTTAAAGATGAGGTCAGAGAGGCTGTTGTTGCCAAAAAAGCATCTTTCAGGAAATGGAAAAAAGAGCCAAATGACGAAACCTGGAAACAGCACAAGCACTGGCAAGTCAAATGCAAGGCATTGATAAGGCAGGCAAAGAGAGAATTTGAGAAGAAGCTTGCTGCGGAAGCAAAAACGCGAAATAAAGACCTTTTCAAGTACATTCGTAGCAAAAAACCTGTGAGAGTCAGTTGGTCCATTAGATGATAAAGGGGTTAAAGGAGCACTAAGAGGCGACAAGGCGATAGCGGAGAGACTGAATGAATTCTTTGCTTCGGTCTTTACTGAGGAAGATGTAGGGATGTTACCCATGACTGAAGTGGTATTTAAAGGTGCAGAAGAATTGAAGGAAATATCGATACATCAGGAAGATGTCTTACAACTATTAGATAAACTGAAGAGTAGCAAATCACCTGGGCCAGATGGAATACATCCAAAGATGTTGAAAGAACTGAAATATGAGATTGCAGACCTGCTATCAGTAATCTGTGAACTATCAATAAAATAATTTCTAATACCTGAAGATTGGAGGATCGCCAATGTAACACCAATTTTTAAAAAGGGTTCCAGGGGTGATCCGGGAAACTACAGACCGGTGAGCCTGACGTCAGTACCAGGAAAAATGGTAGAAACCATCATAAAGAATAAAATTACTCAGCATGTAGATAGTCACAACCTAATGGGAGACAGCCAACATGGCTTTAGACAAGGAAGATCTTGTCTTATTAATCTGTTATGTTTTTTTTGAAGTAGTGAATAAACAGGTGGACAAAGGTGAGTCTGTTGATATTGTGTATCTGGACTTTCAGAAAGCCTTTGACAAGGTCCCTCATCAGAGACATTTGGCAAAACTAAATAGTCATGGGATAGGAGGCAGTGTACTATTGTGGATCAGGAACTGGTTAAAAGATAGAAAGCAGAGGGTAGGGCTAAATGGCCAGTTTTCCCAATGAAGAAAGGTGAATAGTGGTGTACCCCAGGGATCTGTGCTGGATCTGCTGCTTTTTGACATATTCATAAATGACCTGGATAGTGGAATAACGAGTGTGGTTATCAAATTTGCAGATGACCCAAAACTATTTAAAGTTGTTAAAACCCAAGAGGATTGTGAAAAATTGCAAGAGGATCTTGATACATTGGAAGACTGGGCATCAAAATGGCAGATGAAATTTAATGTGGACAAGTGCAAGGTTATGCACCTAGGGAAGAACAACCCAAACTATGGTTACACGATGCAAGGTTCCACATTAGGAACCACCACCCAGGAAAAAGATTTAGGCGTCATTGTGGATACCATGTTAAAACCCTCGGCCCAGTGTGCAGCTGCGGCCAAGAGAGCAAATAGAATGCTAGGTATGATAAGGAAAGGAATGGAAAATAAAACAAAAGATATTATAATGCCTCTATATCGTTCCATGGTAAGACCGCACCTTGAATATTGTGTGCAATTCTGGTCGCTGTATCTTAAAAAGGATATAGCGATTTTAGAAAAGGTTCAGAGAAGAGCCACCAAAATGGTAAAGGGGATGGAAGGATACTCCTATGAAGAAAGGCTAAAAAGGTTAGGGCTCTTTAACCTGGAAAAGAGACGGCTGAGGGGAGATATGATAGAAGTCTATAAATTAATGAACGGAGTGGAACGTGTAAACATAGATCGATTGCTTACGTTATCAGAATATAGAAAGACTAGGGGACATGCAATGAAGCTACAGGGTAAACTATTTAAGACTAATAAAAGAAAATATTTTTTCACTCAACGTGTAATCAAACTCTGGAATTTGTTACCGGAGGATGTAGTAAAGGCTGTTAGTGTGGCTGGGTTTAAAAAAGGTTTGGACAAGTTCCTGGAGGAAAGGTCCATACACCATTATTAAGAAGTGACCGAAGATATCAATGCTTGACCCAGTTCAAGCATTGTGGAACTTGTGTCTCTTGGGGAAACTGCTAGGTACATATGACCTAGATTGGCCACTGTTGGAAACAGAATACTGGGCTTGATGGACCTTGGTCTGACCCAGTATGGCATATCTTATGTTCTTATGTTCACTGAAATGGAGAGGCCCCTGGCCACTTCACTAATGAAGTCTTGAAAAGACAAGTCTTCTGGAGGAGACATTCTCCTTTTTGGAGAAAAGGGCTCCTGAGGAAGGAGTACCGATGCTTCGACAGAAGCCTCTGATTCATCAGAGTCTTCGGAGGAATCGAAGTATCGCCTGTCTGGATGCTCCTGCAGAGCCCGATACGCGTACCGAGTGGTATCGACATTGGGAGTGATCGGTACCGATGGGCATCACAGAACAGGGTACCGCTGCAGTCGACACCGAAGCCGATGTCGATGCAATCGGTGCCAGTACCGGAACTGATATCAGTACTGGTGCCGGAGCCGGTACCGACAACAGAGTTTGTTGCGGTACCGGAGGCGTCGCAGCTTGTATGAATGCCGTAATGGCACGCTGCATGGTCAGAATATTCTGATCCATCGACGCTACCAATGTCTGGATGTCGGTACCAGTGGAAACCACCGGTACCCCAGAACATGACAACAGGTGATCGGTCGAGGCCGAGCCATCAATGTCAACCTGTGACCCCATAGATAATGCTTTGGAAGCCAGAGCTTCCCGCCGGGGTAATTTTGCCGGTGCGGAATCCTCGAGAGCAAGCCCGGAGGCATCTCGATACTTAGAGGGAGATCTACCCTTTGAGGACCGGCTGGAGTTATGTTTGGTTACCTGAGATCCATGGGAGGAAGAAGCAGCCCTGGAAGACGTCGATGCCACCGAAGCTGCATCCGAGGGAAACAGGGTACTGAGCTTGGCCGCTCGATTCTGTCAACCTCTTTTAGACATCATGGAACAGGACTCACAATCCGTGATGGAGTGGTCAGGACCCAAACATTTAAGACCCCAGTCATGGATGTCAGTGATAGAAATAGTGCCGCTGCACTTCGTGCACTTTTTAAACCTGGAAGCGGACTTTTCCATGAGGAAAATTTTTCCTAGGCCTAAGGCCCAAAAAAAAAATATGCACATTAGTGGGAAATGGTAATTTTTTTTTTTTTTTTAAAAGAAAGAAAGAAAGAAAAGACCGGCAGTACCGTTCCGACGTCGAAGAAGGCAGACGCGCAACCAAAGAAATAAAGAAAAATAAAGAACTTCTTCAGCGGTGACAGGAACACGACCTGCTGGCTCCGCGGAAAAGAAGAACTGGAGAGAGGCGGTTGGGAAAGGCGGGAAGGCAGCGCACAGGCGCTGTGGGATGCTCCCAAAAGCTTTCTTTTTGGACGATACCCATATGTGAAGACTCATTCCTGCTTGTTCCTGGAGATCTACGCTATCTCCAAGAACAAGCAGGAATGTAGTCTTCACATATGGGGACTCCCCAGCTGAGAGATGCCAGGGGGATGACCCCAGCAAGCTGCGAACCCAAGGTGAGATGGGTCATGCTTCCTCCCATGGATCTCTGGCAGCGAAACCCGGGATGGCGGGTAGGAGTTGTACTAAGTCTGAAAGAGATGCTGGAGAACAGCCTAGCCAAATGAGGCATCCCTATGGGAGTCCTTGTCTAAGCAATAGTGGGCTGTAGAGGTGTGTACCGAAGCCCAAGTGGCTGCTCTACAGATGTCGTCAATGGACACAGAACGAAGATTAGCCATAGAGGCTGCCATTGCTCTCACACTGTGAGCTGTAACATGGCCTTCGAGAGAAAGCAGTTACTTACCTGTAACAGGTGATCTCTGGGAGCAGCAGGAATAAATCTTCACATATGGGTATGTCGGTACCGATGGAGCCGGCGCGGGAACACTCCCCAGCGTCCAATCAGAAGCTTTTGGGAGCATCCCACAGCGCCTGTATGCTGCCTTCCTGCCTTTCCAACTGTCTCTCCTCAGTAGAGTTTCATAGCTGAGACAAAGAGAGAGAGAAAGAGGAAAGGAAGATAGATAGAGAGATACAACTCCTAGGGGAGGTGGGTGGGTTGTGAAGACTTATTCCTGCTGTTCCCAGAGATCACCTGTTACAGGTAAGTAACTGTGCTATCTCCAGGAACAAGCAGGAATGAGTCTTCACATATGGGGACTCCCTAGCTATAGATGCCAGGGGGAGATCCCATAAAATGCATGTCCGTGGAAAAGGACTGCACTTCCCACACATGGATCTCTGGCATCCGATGAGGGATGGTGGGTAGGAGTTGAAAAGAGAGGAGCTGTAGGAAAAAACAGCTAACCTAAGGACTACAGGAGAGGAGTCCTTGGTATATATGATAATTACTATTAAAAATATTGAAAGAGCAATCACAATATGGACCTTACTTACTTACTGGATTGCAGGAAGTAGAGAGGCTGATGGAGTCTACTGGAGATTCAGTAGAGGAATCCTCAAGGTGACCTCACGGCAGTGAGGGTGAAGGTCCAAATCTGGACTTGGCAGGTGACCCAATTGTCAACTGGGGTAGTATAAGAACGGCAGGTCTTCAGTGGAAAGCTTTATGGGAAAAAGCTTAAAACTCTTTTAGCTACAGAGTCATTAACATTTAGGAGTAAAAGAGGAAGACTGACCGATTTGGACAACTAGCCCAGTCCTAGAGGGAAAAAGGGGTATGGAAAAAAGCCCGTATTCCCAAGGAGGACAGATGTGTGAAGGGCTGAAACCTCAGAACTACTGAAGATCTACACTGTCTTTCCTAGCTGGTGAGAGATAGGAAAGATATTGAAGCATGATGCTTCAGGGATAGCGAGACCTAGAGTAAAGTGGAAGCTGTCAGTACCACAGTAGTGGTTGCGTGCATAACACCCCCAACATACTGAGGGGCAGTATGAACATATGCAAGCCCACTGTCCGGAACCTCTAAGAAGGTAAAAACCTTTATAGCATAGACAGGGAGATAGTATGTAAATACGTATCTACTTATAAGAAGCAACTCGACAGATACACACACACACACATATATATATATATATATACACATATAGGGGCATAACCTATGCACACACAGCTTATAGACATATGTATCTATAGAAATATATAGAGATATATACATACATGAATATGTATGTCTGAAGATACATGTCTGCAACTAAGCAGATAGAGATATGCCCATAAGAACATTCACATGAGAGATGTGAAGGAGAAAGATTCATCTAATAACAAGAAGGTGGAACCTACTTGAGAAGATATATAGAGAATCTATTCCTCCGGGCTAAGAAGGTGCAGGAATGCTATCCAGTGAAATAACCAGGATGGTTGCGTGAAAAAACAGAGGATAATATCAGTCTGTAAACAGCAAGTCCTGAGTATTGTAGAACTCTGACATGGTAAATGGACAGAAAACGCATAGGAGGAGATACCAGGATGACCCACTGGAGGGGATACAGGGGTATCATGCGTTACTAGTAGAAAATGTGCTGTCCATAAAGGAGTAGGATACCATGAGGGCAAGCTGTAAGGAAAAAAGAGCATATTCCTGCAGGATTGGAAAACTCTTTGGACATTCACGCAGAAAAAGCTTATATCCTGTATTATAACAGGAGACAACGGGGTGTGGAGAACCCTCACAGTCATGGAAAATGACTGATAAGCCTTTTCCACCATATAGAATAGCCATCAGAGACAAACTCCTATGCTCTCTAGCAAGGGCCCATAGTAGAAAGCTTCTCTGAAGATTGCAGAGAGCATTATGCAGGAGAATTAGGAGATAATGTGAGAAGCCTGAGTGATTAGGATTATCCAAGATAGATGAAGCACTATCCTGGAAACACTACTAAGGCTAGACAGAAAGTAGTGGAAGACAGACTGGAAACTTGTGGAAAAGTACCAGTAGTTCAATCACTGGAACTCCTGCATGGGCAGCTGCTGAAAGAGACAGCAGAGAGAATCTTCCTGTGTAAAACAGAGAGAACAGACAAAAGGAGAGGAGAATCCCTGTCCCTGTCTGATGAACTGCCCAGAGAAAAGAAGGGAATTTATTCAAAAGAAAAAACTCTACACTGGAATGAAAGGCTAGAGAAGCTCTGCAGTGATATGGTACCACTCATTCAGGGGAAACCCTGGATGAGGGGGTAGAAAAACAGGAGCTGAAGGGTGACTTACCATGTGGTAAGTCTGCTGAAGGAAAAAATGTTCATGTTGGGACAGAAAACTATCATGGGATAGTTGTTAACTTCTCTTCTGGGTGGGAAGAAGAGGAGAAATCTGTTATCCATAGACATGAATATCCTGACAGCTCCCATGTGTAGAAAGAAAAAACAGTGAACAAACTTCTGCTAGGAAGAAGTTAACTGTAGGTTGTAACCTTCAGGAACCTATGGTTGCTGGGTTTGTTTAGCCTGGCTAGAGTTTGGATTCTTCAGACCAGGGCAAAGTGTCCCCTGCTTGGGAACATCTGGATGATGGGCAGAAGAAGAGTGAAACCTTCTTTTCCTAGGAAAAGAAGGTTTGGTAGGACACTTCCTACTGACTGGGGAAGGAGAAGGCTTAGGATGGCCCCCAGAAACAGGGAAGTCAGTGGAGCAATGAGCAACCTGACGTAAAGCCTCCCTATTGAAGAGATTTTCTCCAGTACAAGGAGAATTCCCCAGTCTTTGTTGTGCCCATCTGTTCAAGTCTGAAGCCAGGCTTTACGTCGTGCTCCTATGGCTATAGCAGAGGTTCTGCTAACAGACTCAAAAGAGTCTCGAGAAGCACGAGAAAGAAACCAAGAGATATTTTGGCTATGACTAAGAAGTAAGGAATAGTCTGCAGCCCTGGGCTCTGATAGAAAAGGAGTCAAAAGAGATAATTTCTTTGTGACCTCCTGGAGAGATAGACTCATATAGAAAATATAAGAGATAATCCTTGTTGCCAGCATAGATGTTTGGAAGGTTTGACGTCCAAAGGCATCAAGTGCTCTAGATGCACGACCTGGCGGATAAGAAGAATGCTTTTTTTTGCTTTTCATCTTCCTCATTGCTGATTCCACTACAATGGAATGATGGGGAAGTTGAGTCTTTTGAAATCCTGGAGAGGGGGGCACCTGATACAGAACATCAGTTGCTGTAGAAGGTGAGGAAACCCTTAAAGGTGTTTCCCATATTCTCAGAAGAAGATCCTGTAAAGAATGATGTAAAGGAAGCATTAAATTTTCCTTTTCTGCAGGGGAGCCTTGAGTAGGATAACAGCCAGGGATAGGAATAGCAAGGAATGTTGCCATGTCAAGGAGAAATTTCTGAAAAGAAGGATCTCCAATGGGAACCATCCTGGATAGGCTAAAGTTGAAGCAGCAGCCTGGGCACCAGAGGATGTACTGGTCTGGTGCAGAAAAAGAGCCCCACTAGATGGATACTGGTGCTGGCAGTCACGATTTGAGACAGTCAGTACTGCATCGTCCATGCCAGGTATCGACTCCAAACTAGGCATAGAAAGGAGCGATGGAGAAAAAAGCATGGAAGTGGCTGGTCCCGATGTAACTGCAGGAACCGACATCGATACCGATACCGGTAGCTGTGCCGGAATCGGAGGCGATAACGCCATCGAAGCAGTCATTGGAGGCCGCTCAAGCAGTACCGAGGCAACCAGAAACCCTTGGTGAATATCCTCGGTACTGTGTATCCGGAATCGATAAGGGTCGGTTCCGAGACGCGTCGGTACCCAGTCTTCTAGACTAGATATCGATTCCAGACTCGGCATCGAAGGGAGCGAGTCTATCGATGCATGTCTAGAGGGTACCGACGTCGGTGGTGGTATCGGCAATGCTGTCGATACTGGAAAGGCAATCTGGGACGCATCGATCGGTCCCGAAGGTACCGAAGACGCCAGATGACGATCCCTGGCGAAGAGTGAATCACTCAACACCGGTGCCGATGCCGGGGTATCGGTACCGCTGGAAGCGGATGCCACCACCGAGCATGGCTCAGATACAGGAAAGTCAATCTGGGACGTATCGATCGGTCCCGAAGGTACCGAGGACGCCAGATGACGATCCCTGGTGAAGAATGGATCACTCAACACCGGTGCCGATGCCGGGGTACTGGTACCGCTCGAAGCGGATGCCACCACCGAGCATGGCTCAGGTATGTTCTGTGAGGGGTGAGCCCCAGGAAAAACCTGAAACCCCTGAAATGCTTTGGAGCCCGAAGACTCCCGCCGGGGTTTTAATGCCAATGGGGTCTTGAGGGCAAGGCCGGGGCCGTCAGCATGCTTGGCATGAGACCTAGCACTCAAGGATTGGCTAATCTTAACAGACTGTTTGTGGGTTACCTGATCCTGTAGAGAAGAAATGGCCGGTGCCCTCACCCAGGGAGGGAAAACGGTATCGAGGGAAACTCGAAATAGGGAATCTCTTCTCACAGTATTGTAGCCTGATTGTTCAGGGGAAAAAGGGTCAGGACCCAAACAGGTTAGACACCAGTCATTGGAGTCTAAAAAGAAAACTGCGTTTTCACAGTGAAGACACTTCTTAGGAGACGAAGGCTCCATGATGGAGAGGCCTTGCAGGCCCAAAAAATTTTAAGACAGAAACTGAGGGAAAACTCTCCCTGAGTTTGAGAAAAAGAAAAGAAAAAACCCACCGGCGGTACCGGTGGCGGCAGGAAAAACAGCCGCGACCACAAGAAAAACAAGAATTAAAGAAAAAGGTTTCTGCGGTGACAGGAGGACGTCCTGCCGGCTCTGCGGAAAAATGAAAACTGAGGAGAGACAGTTGGAAAGGCAGCACGCAGGCGCTGTGGGATGCTCCCAAAAGCTTTCTGATTGGACGCTGGGGAGCGTTCCTGCGCAGGCTCCGTCGGTACCGACGTACCCATATGTGAAGACTCATTCCTGCTTGTTCCTGGAGATAGTCCCTTACTCTCATATGCAAAGGATATGCAATCTGCAATCCACCTAGAGAGAGTTCTTTTGCAAACTGGCAGTCCCAAATGACTAGAATCAAATGCAACAAAAAGCTAGGAAGATTTCCTATGTTGCTTAGTTCTTTGACGGTAAAAAGCCAAGGCTCTTTTACAATCTAAAGTATGAAGGTTCCTTTCTGCATTAGAGGTCTAGGGAAGAATACAGGAAAGTAAATGAAAAGGCGAAACTGGCATAAAGTGAGGATGAGTCCTAAGAACTACCTTATCATGGTGAAATCTTGTATAAGGAGGATCCGCCACTAAGGCCTGTAACTCACTGCCTTGCAGAAGTGAGGGCAACTAGGAAGATGACCTTCCACGAAAGAAACTTTAGAGCTGTAGTGCCTAAAGGCTCAAAGGGCGGTTTCATGAGCTGCCCAAAAACAAGATTCAGATCCCATGCCACCAACGGTGGCTTAATGGGAGGTTTTGTTAAGAGTAGACCTCTCATAAATCTTGCTACGAGTGGATGAGAGGAAATAGGTTGTCCATCCAGAGGTTTGCGAAAAGCAGCAATGGCACTAAGATGGACTCTTACTGAATTGGTTTTAAGACCAGAATCTGATAAGGAGATACTCCAGAAGTGATTCCACGTGAACTGAAAGGGGGTTAAGTCCCCTATAAGAACATCATACAGAGAGCCTCTTCCACTTAAAGGCGTAGGATCACCTTGTGGTGGATTTGAAGCTCTCTGGGGAGGGCCCACAGTCGCAAAGCTTCGTTGCATAACGACAGAGAGCCCATTCTGCCATGCTTGTTCACACAGAACATAGCTACTTGATTGTCAGTCTGGACCAGAACTCTCTTGTAGCTGAGATGGGCCTGAAATACTCGAATAGCATGGAAAATGGCTCCGAGTTCTAGAAGGTTTATGTGAAGACAAGCCTCCTGTGGGATCCAGAGACCCTGAGTTGAGAGATCGTGCAAGTGAGCCCCCCAACCCAACTTGGACGCATCTGTTAAGGTGGCTTTTTATAGAGGCTGCTGGAAAGGAGAGCCTACGAGAAGGTTTTCCAGTGATTGCCGCCATTGCAGGGATGAAATGAGACGTGTGGAGTTTCTGATTTTGTCCGTTAGCCGACCTGAGGCCTGTGTCCACTGAGAGGATAGGGTCCACTGGGCTGCTCGCATATGAAGGCGAGCATAGGGAACCACATGGATAGTGGATGCCTTATGCCCCAGAAGCTGAAGCATCTCTCAAGCAGTCAGGAAAGCTTTCATAGCTGCTTGGGAGGCCAGCTGTACTATACAAAGACAATGTGGCTGTGGCAGGAAAGCCCTTAACTCCCTTGTGTCTAGACGAGCCCCTATGAATTCTAGAGACAGAGAAGGGGTGAGATGAGATTTTGGGAGGTTTATGACCAGTCCCAAGTACTGAAGGATTTGCATAGTGCGAGAAAGAGCGAAGCTGGCTTCTGGAGCTGTTGATGCTCGGATGAGCCAGTTGTCTAAGTAGGGGAAGACAAATATTCCTAGAGTTTTCAGGAATGCTGCTACTATTGCGATGCAATTTGTGAAGACTCTTGGGGTAGAAGCCAGACTGAAGGGAAGAACCCTGTATTGGAAGTGTCTTTCCTGGAAAAGGAATCAAAGGAATTTCCTGTGATCTGCATGGATGAGAATATGCGTATATGCATCCTTTAGATCTAGAGAACACTCCTCTGAAGGTATGGCAGGAATGTTCCGAGGGAGATCTTGAATTTTTCCCAGAACAGATACCTGTTTAATTCTCTGAGGTCCAATATAGGCCTGTGTCCCCCTAGTTTCTTTGGGATGAGAAAATAGGGGGAGTAGAAACCCCTGCCCTATTGGGATATAGGTACCTCTTCTACTGCTCCCTGAGCAAGAAGTGATGTGACCTACCTGACCCAAGAGATTGGTGACAGGGACCTGAGAGTTTGTCTTACCTGAGATCCACGGGAGGAAGATGAAGCACTGGACAACATCAATGCAATGGACATCGCATCTGTGGCAAAAAGGGTGCTGAGTTTTGCAGCTCTATTCTGCAGGCCCCTCTTAGTCATCTCTCTGATGGAGAATGGTCAGGACCTAAACACTTGAGACACCAGTCATGGGTGTTGGTGATGGATATGGTACTGCCACACTTAGAACATTTCTTGAAACCACTAGCTGGTTTCTCCATGTTTGAAGAAAAGTGGGCCTAGCACCCAAAATGGCACCTAGCACCGAGAGGGGAAAGGCTCCTGAAAGAAAAAATCTTTTAAAAAGCTAGTTTTTTTGAAAAAGAAGAAAAGAGAACCGGTGGTACCAGTAGGTGTCAAAAGAAGGTAGACGCGACCACAAAAAACTAAAAAGAATAAAAATAAATTTTCTGCGGTGACAGGGTATGTGTCCTGTCAGCGCCGCGGAAAACGAAGAGGGAGAGTTGGAAAGGCAGCACGCAGGTGCTGTGGAATGCTCCAAAAAGCTTTCCTTTTGGACTCTGGGGAGCGTTCCCGCACAGGCTCCGTCGGTACTGATGATACCCATATGTGAAGACTACATTCCTGCTTGTTCCTGGAGATAAAAATTGTTTGTTCCATGCTACTTAAAATCTATTTTCTAAAAAAGTCTTTACTAACTGTAACATAAAGCGTTGTTACTCTCCTGTAACAGGTGATCTCCGGGAAGAGAAGGACTCAGTCTTTACATATGAGTATCGTCGGTATTGATGGAGTCCATGTGGGAATGCTCCCTAGTGTCCAATCAGAAAGCTTTTGGGAGCAATCTACTGCACCTGTGCATCTGCCTTCCCGTCTTCCAAAGTCCTGTCCTCAGTTGAGTTTTTAACAGAGAGATAGAAAGAGAAAAAAAAAAAGAGTATACCCTGCTACTCCAGGGGAGAAGGGTGGGTTCTGAAGACAGAGTCCTACTGTTCCTGGAGATCACCTGTTACAGATGAGTAACAATGCTATCTCCAGGAACAAGCAGGAATGCAGTCTTCATATATGGGACTCACAAGCTCCCATCTCCCAGACTGGAAGTGATAGCAATGGCATCTCCGAGGCTAAGGATAGAGCAGAGAAAGTGTGGACACAAAGTGGCCCCACTGGACTCAACTGCAGTTGGCTAGACCATCTCAAGGGAAGTCTGATGCCAGGAGAAATCCAGGACGGAGGGTAGGAGTTATATTTAAGTCATAAAAAGGTGCTGAAGGATAGCCTGGCCAAAGACAGCATCGCGGCGGGAGTCCCTGTCAAGGCACTAGTGTGCAGCAAGGTATGAATGGAGGACCAAGTAGCTGCTCGACAGATTTAGTTAATGGAGATAGAATGGAGGTTGGCATCTGAGGTGCCATGGCTCGCACGTTGTGAGAGGTGACGTGACCCTCAAAGGAGAATCCCGTTTGAGTGTAGGTAAAAGAAATGCAGGCCACTATCCAGCTGGATAGGGTGCACTTCATCACTGGAAGTCCAAGGTGACTTGGAATAAAGGAAATGAATAATTGAGAGGATTTCCTATGCTTCTTGGTTCTGTCCAAATAGAAAACCAGCTCTTGCTTGCAATCTAAAGTATGTAGCGCTGCTTCTGCCAGAGGCATGCGGTCTGGGGAAGAAGACCGGCAGTATCATCGATTGGTTGAGATGGAAGGCTGAAACCACCTCCAGAAGGAAGTGTGGATGGGTACGCAGAACCTTGTCATGGAGGATCTGACACTAAAGCTTGCAGCTCGCTGATGTGACTAGCTCAGGTTAGGGCGATGAGGAAGATTACCTTCCAGATCAGGAATTTTAAAGGAGTGGTGGCTAAAGGCTCAAAAGGAGGCTTTAGAAGTTGCACTAGAACCATGTTGAGGTCCCAGCCCAATGATAGGTGGCTTGGACAGCAGGAGACCTCACATGAAATGGAGAAACTACCTTGGGCAAAAACGAGGGAACCGGCCAGAGCACCACCTTTTCCCTAGAAAATGACAGAAACGGCTCTCTACATGACAACACTTGTAACTCAGAAATTCGCCTTGCTGAGCAAATGGCTACCAAAAACACCATCTTCAAGGTCAAATCCTTCACGGACGCTTGTTTTAAGGGCTCAAAAGGCTCCCTAGCCAGAGCTGCTAATACCAAGTTGAGATCCCACGGGGAACCACAATCCTACGAGGACGTAACCTCGTTACTGCTTTGAGAAAACGCAACACATCAGCATGTGCACCTAGCGCTATTCCCTGCACCTTGCCTCCATAGCAAGCCAGCGTGGCTAAGTGTACCCTCAAGGAGCTGGCCGCCAGGCCCTATTCAAAATCGTCCTGAAGGAAGCTTAAAATCACTGAAACGGATGCGGTCGCCACGCACACTTGCCTCCTGGAACACCAATCCTCAAATATGCGCCAAATGCAAACATATGTCAGAGATGTAGACGACTTCCGTGCTTTAAGTAAAGTTGCAATGACTGCTCCTGAATAACCTTTTTTCTTTAACTGCGCCCTTTCAATGGCCAGACTGTAAGCGAGAACCGATCCACCTGAGGCATCTGCAGAGGCCCTTGAAGTAAAAGACTGTCTGACATCGGCAATCTCCATGGATCTCCGTCGAGGAGGCGAATGAGATTGGCATACCAAGGACCCCTTGGCCAGTCCGGAGCCACTGTCAACACTCTTCCCGGGTGAGCCTCTATCCGCTCTACCACCCGACCTATGAGTGCCCACGGAGGGAATACATAGAGGAGACCCGACATCAGCCAGCGTTGCAGCAGGGTGTCGATCCCTTCCGACATCCTCTCTCGACGTCTGCTGAAGAACCGACTGGCTTTTGCCGAGTGAAAGGTCACCATGAGATCCATGATCGGCGGTCCCCACCTGTGCACCACCTGCGCAAAGACCTCCAGATGCAATTCCCATTCGCCGGCATCCACCTGGACTCTGCTGAGAAAATCCGCCGTCACATTGTCTTTCCCGGCAATGTGTGCCGCCGAAATCGCTGGCAGCCGAAGCTCGACCCAAGCAAAGAGTGCCTCTGCCTCTTCTTCTATGGCCATACTTCGTGTACCACCTTGCCGATTGATGTAGGCCACCGTTGCAGAGTTGTCCATTAGAACTCTTACTGCTCAACCCCGCACCATCCCCTCGAATGCTTGCAATGCTACCGCTCTGAGTTCCAATCTGTTGATCGACCATGTGCTCTCCCAAGCTAACCACAAACCCTGCGTGAAGAGTTCCCCGCAATGTGCTCCCCATCCCGCGAGACTTGCATCTGTCAACAATGGTAGCCACTCTGGTTGTTCCAGGGGCATCCCGGCCTTCAACGACTCTGGAATTAGCCACCACTTCAATGCTCGTCTGACCCCGAGAGGGCAGGGCAGACGTCTGCTCAGCAAGTCGGCTTGATGAGACCAACGGTGAAGCAACGATCGCTGCAATGGCCTCATATGAGCTCTGGCCCAAGGCACCACCTCCAAGGCTGCCGCCATCATACCTAACACCCGGAGGTAATTACAGGCCAAAGGAACCGGTGTAGTCCTGAACTGGCGAACCACTTGTCCCCGACGATCTGGCAGAAATACCGCTCCCCTCTGAGTGTCGAATTGCATCCCGAGGTACTCGAGGCTCTGGGAGGAATAAGATGACTTTTGCTCATATTGACTACCCAGCCAAGCTTCTCCAAGAATTTCACCACCTTGTCCGTAACTTGTACGCTCTCGGCTCTGGACTTTGCTCGAATTAACCAATCGTCGAGATAGGGATGAACCAGAATACCTTCCTTTCGTAACGCCACCGCTACCACCACCATGATCTTGGTGAACGTTCACGGCGCCGTTACGAGACCAAAGGGCAACGCCTGAAACTGATAGTGCCCCCACAGCAGAGCGAAACGGAGAAACTTTTGATGACCCGCTCTGATCGGTATGTGTGAATACGCCTCCGTGAGATTGAGGGATGTCAAGTACTCTCCTTGGCGTACCGCCACAATGATGGACTGCAGCGTTTCCATCCTGAAGACAGCGGTTCACCCCTTTTAGATCTAAAATCGGACAAAGCGACCCGTCCTTCTTTGGCACCATGAAATAAATTGAGTATCGACCCCTACTGTAATCTTCCTTGGGCACCGGGACGACTGCACCTAAGCGCAACAGCCGATTCAGCGTGCAGCGGACTGCCTGAGCTTTCTGCAGGCAGGGCGACTGTAGTAATGAATCCCGAACGGACCACGTGCACTCCAGCGCACAGCACTCCCGGATTATTTCTGACACCCACTGGTCGGATGTTATTTGGACCCAGGCAGGAAGAAAGTTCCGAAGTCGCCCTCCTATCGGCAAACTTCCTGCCAAGGTCCCCCTCACTTCATTGCGGCTTTCGATTGGCTGCTGAGGCTGCCGCCGCAAAACCTCTACCTGCTTCCTGAAACCCCTGGGTCCGAGGAGCAAATCTTCGTCTTTGGAATCCACCCAAGCGAGAAGTCCGAAATCTCCGAAAATCTCTCAAGGAACCCCGAAAGGTTGACGCGGACTTCCCCTGTTTGGGCTTATCCTCCGGCAGCCGGCCACCTTTAGACACTCCTAAATCTTTTACCAACTTATCGAGATCCTCCCCGAACAACTTTCCTTTGAAAGGGAGTTTACCGAGATGTGCCTTGGAAGACCCGTCTGCCGCCCAATTCTGCAACCATAGGGATCTGCGAGCAGCAACGAGCGACGCCATACTATTAGCCAGGGCTCTGATTAAGTCATAATGAACATCTGACAGATAAGCCGACCCAGACTCCAGGCGGTGCAGCTCTCTCAGACCCTCTTGCTCCAACCGAGCAGACTGTCTCAAACTCTGCGACCATCAAAGACAAGCTCTTGCCACCCACGCCCCACAAATGGAGGCTTGTAATGACACTGCGTTGGCTTCAAAGGATTGTTTCAGCAAACCAACCAACTTTCTATCCTGCGCATCCTTCAAGGCTGAGCTGCCTACTACCGGAATAGTGGTTTTCTTGATCACCGCTGACACCGCAGCATCAATCCTCGGAGACCAAAACCTCTCCTTGTCCTTATCCACTAACGGATACAGTCTATTCATGATGCGAACACCCCTGAGCCCTGCTTCCCGCTAATCCCACTCATCCTGTATCATTCTGTCAACTACCTTGTGAACGGGAAACACCACCTGCGTTTGTCTCACTGCCTGAATAATTGGGTCTTCACCACTGTCGTCCTCCACAGGCTGTTCCGTGACGAGCTTAAGCGTCTAAAGGGACTCGGTGATAAGCGCGGTCAACTTCTCCCTTCGGAACACCCGAATAATTTTCGCATGATCCTCTGGCTCAGGAATCTCTCCTTCCTCCAACTCTTCATCTTCACCTTCCAGGTCAACCTCGTTCTCCTCAGACTCCTGCCCCTCCAACTCAGAAATCGAGGGTTCCCGAGCCCTTGCTCGTTTTGGCAGTCTCGAAGAACTGGCACTTGGCTCAGCCAGACCTGGCTGCTGCGGCACCCCAGACAGCGACAGAGGCTCCGGCACCTTCCCTTGCCGTTGCAAACAGAACGCCTGATGCATAATTAACACAAAGTCAGGGCAAAAATCCCCGGGTTGCTGTCCCACAGTCAAAGGAACCCCAGAAGGACCAGCTGGCACCTCGAGCTCGGCCGCTGGCGCAGGAGACTGCAATCCCTCTGTGTCCAGTCCAGCCGAGGATCCCTGAAGATCCTGTCCTACCTTAACCTCTATTTGCTGCTCCATGCTGGTAGAAACTTGCGTACAGCCTCAGCAAATGCCAGAGTCGGCGCTAGCACCTGTACGGGTACTGCACACTACACATTGAGGGCGTGAGGCCATTGCCTCCGTAACTGTATTCTTATTTTTTTTTTAACTTAAATTATTCTCCAATTATTTCTTAAATATGTCTTAAGTATTCCATTTTTTTTAAGTAGCCAAGGCAGCATTCAAAAGACCTCTGACCAGTACCACAAATGAAGTGGTTCTGTCCCCTGATTCCGGTAGCCAAATTGAGCTGTCTGACCAAAACCCCCCAGCAATAGAGCTTTCAATAAAAACCCAAAGTAACAAAGGCAGCTGAAAAATAAATTAAACTAAAGGCAAAGAAAGAATTAGGCATCCAAAAATTGAATTGTATGGAATTGAGTGCCGCGGAATTCAGCTGCCTGCATGAAGAAGGCACGCCAACAAAATGGCCGCCGCCGCTGCCTGTCAGAGGCAGAAAAAGGTGCCAAAAACCTCCGGTCCCTGCTCAGCGCGTTTGTGGCCATCTCCCCTCTCAAAATCCAGCACTTTTTCCCCTACTCACAGGACGAGCTGAAATCTGCGCTCCCACTATCTTGGCACTGCAGCCCACACGGCTCTGCTCCGCTGAAGAGCGGGGAGCCGACGGGCAGACTTCCGGCGACAAAATCCAGTGAGGCTGCAGAGTCGCAGCAACTCCGTGCTGCCGAAGCCCAAATCGGCTCTCTGTGCTGCTGAGCTCTCCCCCGTACTGACCAGGGAGGAGAGATCGAAGCCGGTAGTGAGCTGTAGAGGCGAAAATAAAGACAGACAGGGCCAGTAGGACCAGGCACAAGAAACAGCACTCTTCCTTTTACTTTTTTTTTTTTTTTTAAAGATACAGCCCCCCCAAAAAAGAAAAATTACAAACTAGGGACAAATTAACCCAAAAATTAGCTAAACCTAATCTGACTTCTCCTTATCTGTTCTCAAGTGAGCCTAGCACTTAGGCTCACTACGTCCTCCTGCTGCATGGAGACTAGGCACACTGGGGATGATGGGAGAGACCAGCAGACTACATCCAGTGATGTCACATTTTTGTGACATGCCCATTCTCCAAGCTGCAGGAGGAGGTGGAGGACTAAACTGGAGGACCAATAAGGAACGAAAGAATGAGAACCACAGCACAATTAATACCAAATTATAACTAATTTTTACTTTGTTATAAACTGCGTTATGGTTCTTGCTTTTTCTTTTTGAACATATATTTTGCATTCAAAGAACCACCTCCCTCAACAATGGTGCAGAGCATAACTAGGACATTCACCCATAACTCAGTATCTAAAATTTAAAAAAAATCTGATTCTAGTCATCTCACTAACAAACATTCTCCAGTACCAGGCATATTGTGAATACAAAACCTACAACAAAGTCACTGAGGATCTATAGAGCAAATCTACTATAGCAAACCAGCACCAAATTCCAAAACTCACATAGTGAGCCTACCCAGAAAGCGTAGTTACTCACCTGTAACAGGTGTTCTCCAGGAGCAGCAGGAATCAGTCCTCACATATGGGTGACGTCGGCGCCGACGGAGCCCTCGCGGAGCAATTTTCCCCAGCTTTCACAGAAAGCCTTTGGGAATTGCAGCGCGCATGCGCGGTCGCCTTCCCGCCCAAGGGTGCCATCTTAGCCAGTCTGATGACATAGCTAAAAGACAGCATAAAAATTTGCAAAAAAACTTAAGCAGATGATTGCAACTCCACGGGGAGGAGGGAGGGTTGTGAGGACTGATTCCTGCTGCTCCTGGAGAACACCTGTTACAGGTGAGTAACTACGCTTTCTCCAGGACCAAGCAGGAAGTCAGTCCTCACATATGGGACTCCCAAGCTTAAGGCTACCGGAGACCCTAAGCACAAAAATGAGCTCCCTCGAGCTAGGCAGTACAGAAGGATGGAATCTTCGCTGACTTATTACCCACCGGTAGCCCCCATCCGGGATGGAGGGTAGGAGTTGCTCAAACCTCGAAGAGATTTCGGAGGACTGCCTGTCCGAAAGCACTGTCCCTGCGGGACTCCCTCTCGAGACAGTAATGGACCGCAAAAGTCTGGCTCGAAGACCAAGTAGCGGCCCGGCAGATTTCTGCCAGCGGAACAGAGCGGAGGTAAGCCACTGACGTAGCCTTCGCCCGAACACAATGAGCCGTGACTCGACTTTCTAAGGAGAGTCCGGCTGCCCCATAAGCCCAAGCGATACAGTCAGCAACCCAGATGGACAGAGTACGCTTGGAGACAGGGAGCCCCAATTTATTGGGGTCAAAAGACACAAAAAGCTGAGCAGCTTTACGGTGCTCCCGCGTACGGTCAAGGTAGAAGTTCAGTGCCCTTCTACAGTCCAGGGTATGCAGGACTCGTTCAGCTCGGCTGGAGTGAGGCCTGGGAAAGAAGGTTGGAAGTACCACCTCCTGATTGATGTGAAAAGGGGAGACAACTTTTGGAAGAAATTTTGGGTGAGTCCGTAGGACTACCCTATTTTTGTAGAACCGAGTGAAGGGAGGATCAGACACGAGGGCCTGCAATTCACTGACGCATCTAGCGGAAGTGAGGGCTATCAGGAATAAGGTTTTCCACGAGAGAAAACGCAGAGAACAGGTAGCCATCGGTTCAAAAGGCGGACAGGTGATCCGCTGTAAAACCACATTCAGATCCCAGTCAGGTGCTGGCGGGCGCAGAGGTGGTTTTAGTAGAAGGAGACCTCGGAGAAACCGTGCTACAAGAGGGTCGCTGGAAAGAGGTCTGCCGTCCACCGGCACATGTTGTGCTGACAGAGCACTGAGGTGGACCTTGACTGAGTTGGACTTAAGTCCCAGATTAGAGAGGTAGAGCAGGTACTGCAAGATCACCGACACCGAGCAGGAGAAGGGATCCTGAGACTGCTGTACACACCAAACGGAAAAACGACGCCATTTAAGGGCGTAGCATTTGCGGGTAGAAGGTCGCCGAGAAGCTAGGACGACCTCTTCCACCTCTGCCGGCAGGAGAAGGGGAGCGAGGACTACCCTTTCAGCCGCCAGGCCATTAGATTGAGAGATCTGAGGTTGGGGTGTAGCAGAGACCCCTGATCCTGTGTTAGGAGATCCGGATGAAACCCCAGAGGGAACGGATCCTCCACCGCTAATTGCAACAGGAGTGGAAACCACGGCTGTCTGGGCCAGCGAGGAGCCACCAGGATCATGGACGCTTTGTCCTGGAGAACCTTGAACAGAGTTCGGGAGACCAGCGGGATGGGAGGAAAAGCATAGAGAAGGTTTTCCGACCATGAGAGCAGAAATGCATCTACCGCTACCCGAAGGGGATGTGGCTGACGCGAGCAGAAGCGAGGAAGTTGCCGGTTGAGAGGACTGGCAAAGAGATCTATCGTGGGGAGGCCCCACTTCAGAAAGAGTTTCTGAACTACCAAGGGATCCAGACGCCACTCGTGCGGCTGGAGTATCCTGCTGAGTTTGTCCGCCAGGCAATTCTCCTGGCCTGGGAGATAAACTGCTTTGAGAAGAATGCCGTGACTGACGGCCCAAGAGCAGAGCTTTTGAGCTTCTCGGCAGAGAAGGAAGGAGCCCGTGCCGCCCTGTTTGTTCACGTAGAACATGGCAACTTGATTGTCCGTCTGGACAAGGACGGACTGGTGAGAAGTCAGGTGGGAGAAAGCCTTGAGCGCCAGACGAATAGCTCTGAGCTCCAGGAAGTTGATCTGTTGAGCAGATTCCCACGCGGTCCAGAGACCTTGAGTACATGCCCCCTGGCAGTGAGCTCCCCAGCCCAGGAGGGAAGCATCGGTCGTCAGCACTTGAGTCGGCTGAGGCGACTGAAAAGGCATTCCGAGCACTAGGTTCGGCCGATGAAGCCACCACTGTAGGGAAGAGGCCAGCGGACTGGAGAGGCGCACTAAGTCGGCTAGGCCGCCGGTGGCTTGTTGCCACTGTTTGCGAAGGCACCATTGAGCCGGCCACATATTCAGGCGAGCATTGGGGGTCACGTGGACGGTGGAAGCCATGTGGCCGAGCAATCTCAGGAAGCGCCTGGCGGAGACCAGGGACTGGCTGCGAAAACGGCCGGCTAGGTCCATGAGCAGTTGAGCCCTGTCGAGAGGCAGGAAAGCTCGAGCCTGAGGAGTGTGCAGTCTTGCGCCGATGAACTCGAGATCCTGTGAGGGGAGCAAAGTGGACTTTGCGAAGTTTATGACAAAGCCCAAGTACTGCAGAAGAGTCACCGTGCGGTGTGTGGCATTGGTGACTGCCGGAGGGGACGACGCTCTGATGAGCCAGTCGTCGAGGTACGGAAAAACATAGAGGCCGTGAAGCCTGAGATAGGCCGCCACCACCGCGAGACATTTTGTGAAGACTCGCGGTGCGGAGGACAGGCCAAAGGGCAGTACTCTGTACTGGTAGTGATTTCCGGCCACCACAAACCTTAGGTATTGGCGGTGGCTTGGGTGGATGAGGATGTGCGTGTAGGCATCCTTTAGATCCAAGGAGCATAGCCAATCTCCCTGCTGGAGGTAGGGCAGAAGGATTCCAAGGGTAAGCATCTTGAACTTTTCCCGCACGAGGAACTTGTTGAGGTTGCGCAAGTCCAGGATGGGTCTTAGGCCTCCTGTCCTTTTTGGTATTAGGAAATACCTGGAATAAAAGCCTTGACCTCTCAGGTGGTGGGGCACCGGTTCCACAGCCTGGTCCTGAAGAAGACTTGCTAACTCCTGAAGGAGTAAGTCCCTGTGCAGAGAAGGAGTAAGTCCCTATGCAGAGGGAGTCGCGGAGGTTCCCCCGGAAAATAAGAGGGAGGGACCTGATGGAAGTGGAGAAGATATCCTTCTCGCACGACTTGAAGCACCCAGGCATCTGAAGTGATGTTGGACCATCTGTGGGCGAAGTGAACCAGCCGGCCTCCGGTGCTGGGAGGGACCAGCTGAGGGGGAGAGGCTATGCTGAGGAAGTCAAAAACCCCCACCCTGCTGAGCAGGGGCTGGTGGTGCAGGCTTGGGGGCTTGCTGCCTACGGGACCCGTTACCCCGTCCCTTGGCCTGCTGACCCTGTTGGGGAGCTGGAGGGGCCTGATATTGGGGGTAGTGTTTGTAGGCAGCCGCCTTTCTCGGGTAAAAGGACTTTTTTCCCGAGCCCTTCTTTTTCTGGGAAGGGGCGGAGGTCTTCCTAGAAAGTCTGGTCCTGGTGAGAGTCTCCGTCTTGATTTGTGCAGCCTTTTCAGCCATGGGCTTGCCAAAGAGGTTCTCACCTCTGCAGGGGACATCAACCAACTTGTCCTGTACCCAAGGCTCAAGGTCAGACGACTGAAGCCAAGCCTGTCGGCGGGCACCGATGCCGGCTGCGGCCACACGAGCCGATGCTTCAAAGCCATCATAGGCTGCTCGGGACATGAATTTGGAGCATTCCCGAATACCAGATGTTAAGGCCAGGAACCTCCGCAAAGGTTCCTCGGACAGTCCAGCGGAGAATCCGGCTAGCTCTTTAGCCAGGTCTCGGAGATACATGCCCATGTATAGCTGGTAGGTCTGGACACGACAAGCCAGCATAGAGCCCTGGAAACACTTCTTACCAAGGCCATCCAGGTTACGGGCCTCCCTGCCAGGGGGCACCGAGGAGTGCATTTTCTGGCTCTTCAGCTGATGCATGGCCGATTCCACTACCATGGAATGGTGTGGTAGCTGTGCTTTTTGGAAGCCAGGACTCTTGCGGACTCGATAGATGGAATCGACCCGCTTGCTCAATACCGGCGACGAGGCCGGACTCTCCCACATGCGGAAGAGTAGTCGTTCCAGCATGGGAGGCACCGGTACAGTAAAGTGCTCCCGGGCGGGAGAGTCGTACTGAAGGGCGTCGAGCTCTTCGGCTCCTCCTCGGGATCCGCCGGGAAGGCCAAAGCCTTGGCCATATCCCTGACGAAGTCCGAGAACCGGGCATCCTCCGGAGGGGACTGTTTCCGAGGTTCGGACTCAGGTGAGTCCGAGGGGACACACCGAGTCCGAAAGGAATCAGGTGACTCCTCCTCTTCAGACTCCCAGACCGACTCCGAGGAGGAATCAGTGGGGTTGGCTCGGGCAGGCGGAGGCGTCGGCTGCCCCGACGCCACGGGAGTCGGCGGCGACGACCTCGGTCCCGAACGGGAGGCCGAGGGTGACCTCGACCGAGGATCGACTCGAGTTCGCATGGACTCGAGGATCGGCTCGGTCTCCGGGGTCGACTTAGACGTCGACGTCCCGGCGGTCGGGGCAGCGGCGCCAGCGAGGCTAGCGATCAGTGCCCGCTGCTGGTCCATGAAGGCAGATAGTCTGCTCTCCAAGGCCGTCAACCTGAGTCTGAGCTCAGGTGACCCAGCAGTCCCCGACTCGGGCCCCGACGGCGTCGGGCCCGACGTCGGACCTCTCGGAGGCGAGTCCAGAAGGACCACAGGACTTACCCGAGCAGGCAACTCCGACTCCAGGCGAGGTCGCTTCGGGAGGTGCTCCTTCTCCAAAGACCCGGGACGGCTATCGGGGCTATGCGACCTGGCCCTCGCGGAGCCAGGAGCGTCCACCGACGCCGCCCTCGCGGGTTTTGTCTTCCGTCGATGGTCTCCGGAGGGAGAACCCCTGTTGGAGGAGCTTCGGCGATGTTCAGAGCTGGAGCCTCTGGATGCCGAGGCCTCCGACGAGGTCCGGGTACGGCTGGGGTCAGCGAAGATTCTATCCCGCTGATGCTGCCGACTCCTCAACGCTTTGGAGGACATTTTGCCACAGGCTCCACAGATCATTTCTTCATGAACCGGGCCCAGGCAGCGGAGGCAATTATCGTGTGTGTCAGTGAGTGACATATTTCTGTCACACTGACCACACCGCTTGAAACCACTGGCAGCCATCGGGGGAAAAAGGGCCCCTGCAAGGTCAAAGGACCGGGCTGCCAGGGAAAAATCGAAAATGAAACTGACAAAAATCAGAAAAACCGAAAAATAAGGGAAGGACTCGCAACGGCGTCGCGAGTCCGGGCAGGAAAACGACCGGCGTCGAACCGAATTGAAAAACGAGTAAAACTCACGAAAATCAACTTTTTTAGCGGGGACACGACGGGTACGTCTGTAGGGCTCCGCGGAAAAAAGAAGACTGGCTAAGATGGCACCTTTGGGCGGGAAGGCGACCGCGCATGCGCGCTGCAATTCCCAAAGGCTTTCTGTGAAAGCTGGGGAAAATTGCTCCGCGAGGGCTCCGTCGGCGCCGACGTCACCCATATGTGAGGACTGACTTCCTGCTTGGTCCTGGAGAAAAAAGCAGCACTGTAAATACTGTAGCGGGCCCTGGAATATCAAAACACCTATTTATTTTATTTATTTAACAGGTCTTCTATACTGCCTTATCATACATTCAAAGCGGTTCAGATGGAACAGTTAGAGCAACGAGCTTTACATACAACAGGGGTATACAACTTGGATGTAGTTGGGGCATAACAAGTAATTAACAATTGCTAACTATATACAAGGAAACTGTAGCAATGTTTTGTGGTCCATTTCGTCAGGTATCAGTCATCTGGGGTAGCTCCAAAATACTCTAGGAAAAAGTGGGTTTTTATTGCTTTCTTAAAGTCCACTAGGTCTTTGATTGCACGTGTTGAGGTGGGGAGATCGTTCCACAGCTGAGGTGCATACAGAGAGAAGGCTCTATTGCAGGTGGATTGATTTGCTTTCCTGAAGTTTAGTGGGGTCTCTAGGGTGGTGGTGTCTGCTCCTCTTCTTGTTGGGGGTATCTTCCTGATCAGTGGTTGGAGAGTTGCTGGAGAGAGGTTGTTTAATGTTTTGAAGATTATTATTATGTTTTTGTATTTGGTGCGTACAGAGACAGGGAGCCAGTGTAGTTGATGGAGCGTGGGAGTTTGTGTGTTTGTATTTTGCTGTTCCAGTAATGATTCTGGCCACAGTGTTTTGCACCAGTTGTAGGGGGAGAGTTGTTTTCTTTGGGAGGCCATGGTAAACTGCATTACAGAAATCTAATGCTGTATAGGCATTATTATGGCTTGGCATACAGTTCGGAAGTCGTTGTCGGTGAGCAGTGGTTTGAGTTTGAGTAGCATTCTGAGTTTGTGGTAGGCTGATCTTGTCGTCTTTTTGATGTGAGGCTGGAAGCTGAGTTGCTGGTCAAAGGTAACTCCAAGGTATTTGATTTCCTGTTTATTGCTTATGGTGTGGTGTGACAATGAGAGCTGTGCTGAGCCAATGGAAACACAGGAAAGTGGTGACTATGTCTTTAAGACAAGAGACAGCCAAGCTTTTCAGAGGGCTAAAGCTACAGCCAAGCAAAAGAAGTACATACTTGCTGAGGCTAAGCCACGCCCAAGCCCCAACATGAGTGCAGGCTTGGACTCTAATGACAACCACCTTTGCAGAGATAAGGGTGTGGCAGCTAAGAAGCAGCTTTTTAAGCCTGCTTCACTGCAGAGAGGGAGGGAGGGAGGACGAAGGAAGGAGAGAGGAGCAGCAACAGGAAGGAGGAAAGAAAGCTGAAGGAGCAAGGAGATGGGGGAAGCTTAACTCCACGTGGGAGAAGCAGTTCCAGCAGCAAAGGAAGCAACCCTTGTGTGAAACGTACGCTTGAGCCAGAGACCAGCAGATGTATAGCTGGGGAGGTTGCTGAAGAGGTGGAACAAAGTGCAGTGCAGTGTGTGCAAGAGACAGTTCAGAAAACCCAAACTGCCAGAAGGGGGGGTGAAAGCTGTTACAAACGAACGTAACCAAGACCCAGCCAAAGGCCGAGACATAAAGCTGAACACAGGTGAAGCAGTTAAGCTTTTGCTCCAGGGAAAGAAGCCCCACGCTCCTGATACAGCCAATGCTTACCAGGGAGAGCAGTTCTGGAAAGGACTTTTGAAGTTTCTACAGAATAGTAAGTTGGAAAACATTATTGAAAATCCTGGAAGAGATAAGCAATTTGCAGAACAGGAAGGCATGCAAATTGACACTCTTGAGTCAGATTCAGTGTATGACGAATCACCGATGGATTGTTCTTTATGCATGAGGGAAACTGAAAGCTGCTAGAAAGGACTGTGAAAAAGAACTTTTGAAGAACAATTTTTCCTAGCCAGGAAAGTGCTAAGAGCTACTTTAAGCTAAAGAACTTTGCTAAGAACAGAGTTTGAATTAAAGCAGCGTTGTTGAAAAATGATCAGAATTTACCTATGCTGTTTGAATGAAAAGAAGCTGTAACACAGGTGCTGAGATGTGTACTGAAAACAGCTGCAGTGTTTAAAGAAGTATTTCAGTTCTTCACCTTCACGTGTACTTTTGTTCCTGTAAGTTTTTTTGTTTTGGAGAATAATCCTTTTGCCTGTGTTGTTGAATTTAATGCGTGGAAAGAACCCAAAAATAAAATTTCTTGTTTTTGCCTTAAACAACCCCCAGTGATCACACACTACTTTGTCTTTAACGAAAAAGAACTACAAGTCCCAGGATTCCTTGCTGGAGACAAAATAGCTTTATTTAAGGACAAATATGGCAGCCCTTTGCCTGTGAGCCACTGGCCCAGGCAGGGGGTCACGACCGTGGTCAAAGATCTTTATTGAGTCCGGTGGTGAGAATACAGTACTCCTGGTAATGTGCATCAGTTCAGATTTTCTGTAATTTATAAATAGGCTTTTGACTGTTGAGCCATTCTGACATTGATTCAAGGCAAGCTGTGATTTGAGTGTAGTCTGGATGTTTATGGGGGTGAATACCATGATGATGTCTGCGTATATTCTGTAATGGATGTTGAATTGTTTTATAATGTTGCATATTGGCTGAATGTAGATATTGAATAGTAGTGCTGAGAGAGCTGAGCCTTGTGGGACACCTTGGTGTTGGGTGAAGGGTTCAGATTGTTGGTTTTTGCTTCTTACATGCTGTGTTCGGTGGGAGAGGTATGAGAAGAACCAATCTAGCACTGTGCCATTTATCCCTGCGTCTCTGAATCTTTGCAACAGAGTGTTGTGATTTACTGAGTCAAAGGCAGCAGTTATGTCTATGAAGCATTTGAAAAGCTGAACAATATAAAAATACTTCAGAACAGATCCCTACATACAAATGCCATGTTAACAGAACACCTGGCCTTGGTCACACACTCAGAACAAAGACCTCACCAAGTACAGAATAAGTGACCTTAACCTAAAGAAAAAATAAAAATATGTAGACAAAAATTAAACTGAAACCCCAAGAAGCCAGATTCTGCATGCGGTGCAACACCAGAGAAATTACAGATGCAGTTCCCCATACTATGTAAAATATAAAAATAGTGCAAAATTCAATATAAAATTATTTTTTCTACCGTTGTCTGACCATTTTATTCTGATCATGCTGGTCCTGATCTGAGGCTTCTGCTCAAGCAACCCAAAGTTGCAGAATCAGTGACCACAAGGAAGCAAAGGGTAGGGAGAAATTTCACTTACCGTTAATTTCCTTTCCTGGAATCCTGCTAGACCAGTCCAGACAAGCGGGTTAAGTTCCCCTGCCAGTAAATTGGCTGGGATCTGGTAGGTATAGGCATACCCCTAGGGGTCACCTTCAGTATACTCTGACAAGCAAAATGGAACCATTGAATATGGCCTGCATATGTCAACTATGTACATGAGGCGAAAACACTCCCGATTATATACAGGAACTGGATCAAGAGTTTTTAAGAGACCAAGTGGCCTTAAGAGACAGCGAGGAAGGCACTGCCTGAAACATGAGCATCTGCTCCCCTGCAACGTCACTACTCCAACTGAAAACAGGGTGGGTCCTGGAATGGTCTAGCAGGATTACAGGAAAGGAAATTAATGGTAAGTGAAATTTCTCCTTCCAAATCATCCTGCTAGACCAGTCCAGACAAGTGGGAAGTACCCAAGCTAATGACCTTCAGGGTGGGCAGAAAGAGCTGCCAAAAGCACACTGGTTCCAAACTGTCTCTCCTCTTGCGCCTGGAGATTGAGCTGATAGTGCCAGATGAACGTGCACAAGGAAGACCAGGTTGCCGCGCGACAGATATCGAGAGGAGCGACCTGAGAGCACTCAGCCCAAGAAGTTGATTGGGCTCAAGTGGAGTGCGCTCGGAGACCTGAAGGCACCAGCCTACCCTGGACAATATAGGCTGCTTCAATGGTCTGCCGGAGCTGTCTAGCAATGGTGGATTTGGAGGCCGCAAGGCCCACCCGAGGGCCTGCAAAGAGTACAAAGAGGTGGTCCAACTGACGAAACGGATTGGTCACTTTCAAATAGCGGTACAGAATTTTTTTGAGATCCACCGCTCAAAGATTCTTATACTGGCCTGAACATTGCTCTTTAGAGAAGGAAGGCAGCAAGAGAGGCTGATTCAGATGAAAAAGCATAAGGACCTTTGGTAAGAAAGAGGGTACGGCACGTAGAGACACACCCTCCGCTGAGAAGGAAAGGTAAGGATCCCGACACGAGAGGGCTTGCAATTCAGAGATCCTACGAGCTGAAGTTATTGCCACCAAGAAAACTGTCTTAAGAGTCAAGTCCCGCAGAGACACCTCTTTGAGGGGTTCAAAGAGCCGGCCCATGAGAGCCTTGAGGACTAAGGAGAGATCCCAGGGTGGCACCACTGGACGGTCCGGTGGGTGCAAAACTCTGGCGCCCTTGAGAAACCGAGCCACGTCCGCGTGCAATGCAAGGGAGCAACTGTGCACTGGCCCCCAGAGACACGTTAAGGCAGAAACCTGCACCCGAAGGGTCCCAAGGGCTAGACCCTTATCAAGACCTTCCTGTAGAAATGCGAGAATCTCTGGGATTCCCATGCGCCATGGTGACAACTGGCACTGCGAGCACCATGACTCAGACGTGCGACACGCGAGCGTACGCCAGCGACATCGAAGACCGCCAAGCATTGAGCAGAGTAGCAATGACCCCGCGAGAATAACCTTTGCAACTCAGCCAGCGGCATTCAAGAGCCAAGCTGTAAGCGAGTAGGGAGCGGGATCTTCCATGCTGATTGGTCCTTGATGTAGGAGACCCGAGGGAACTCCCAGCCGCAGAGGGACTGCCTGAGACAACTGCACGAGATCTGCATACCAGGTCCTCAGAGGCCAGTTTGGGGCCACCAGGATCACCGGTCCTTGGTGAATGGCGATTCGTTGGAGAACCCTCCCGATCATAGTCCAAGATGGAAAAACATAGAGAAGGCCTTTCTTCGGCTATGGCTGGGCTAGGGCATCTATCCCTTGTGAGCTGTGCTCCCTCCAGCGACTGAAGAAGGCCGGCACCTTGGTGTTTGTTGCCGACGCCATGAGATCCATCCCTGGCCGGCCCCCACCTTTGCACTATTCGCTGGAAGGCTTCCTGAGCGAGTTCGCATTCCCTGGGATCGAGGACATGTCGACTGAGAAAGTCGGCCTTTACACTGCTTGTTCCCGCAATATGCTGGGCCAAGAGGGCCTGTAAGTATCTTTCTGCCCAAGGGAAGAGGAGAGCCATTTCCTTTGCCACTCCAGGGCATTTTGTGCCACCCTGGCAGTTGAAAGAGGCCACCGTCGTCACGTTGTCAGAGAGAACTCGGACTGCCTGAGCCTGAAGGAGAGGAAGAAATCCCCGCAAGGCAAGGCAGACTGCTCGCGCTTCCAGACAGTTGATAGTCCATCGAGCCTCGCGAGGCATCCAAGCACCCTGCGCTGTATGAGTCAGGCAATGAGCTCCCCAGCCAGAGAGATTGGCATCGGTTGTCACTAAGATCCAGCGTGGAGTCTCTAGGGATACCCCCATGAAAGGATGGGATAGCGAAAGCCACTAGCGAAGGCTGCATCTGATTTGACAGCAGGAGCAGGAGACGAACCTCGTAATCCTCCGACACTGGAGACCAACGAGACAGAAGCGCTTGCTGTAGAAAGCGCATGTGCGCCCTGGCCCAAGGAACTACCTCAATGGTGGCCGCCATGGTCCCCAAGATCTGAAGGTAGTCCCAAGCCCGAGGACAGTCCTGTTGTAGGAACAGACGGAGTTGAGAGGAGAACTTGAGGAAGCACTCTTATATCAGAAAGACTCGGCCCTGGCGGGTGTTGAACCATGCCCCGAGGAAGTCCAGCTGTTGAGAGGGCTGAAGGCAGCTCTTGGCCCGATTGACCACCCAGTCCTCCAGGAAGGAGACTACCTGGGAGACGGTGTTGTGGGCTTCTGAGAAGGAATCTGCTAGAATAAGCCAGCTGTCCAAGTAAGGGTGCACCTGGATGCCCTGCTTGCGCAAGGCTTCTGCCGCCACCACCATTACCTTAGAGAAAGCCTGTGGGGCCAAAGCGAGGCCGAAGGGCATTGCCCGAAATTGAAAGTGCTGCCTGAGAATGGCGAATCGTAGGAAACACTGGTGGTCGGCCCGAATGGGAATATGAAAGTATGCTTCTGAGAGGTCGAGAGAAGCAAGGAACTCTCCCCTTGTGCACCGCCTGGATGACCGAGCGGAGCGTTTTCATCCAGAAATGCGGAACTCGAAGGCTGCGGTTGACCCCTTTGAGATCTAGAATGGGGCGAAAGGAGCCGTCTTTCTTGGGCACCACGAAATAGATGGAATAATGCCCCAACCCTCTCTCTGAGGGAGGAACAGGACGAATGGTGGTCAGAAGCAGGAGCCAATAAATGGTGGTGCGGATGGCCAACCTCCTTCTGGGCGCTGCCCCCCCCCCCCCCGGGAGAGACAAGGAAGGCCTTGCGAATGGGACGCCAGCAATCGAGAGAATAACCCCGAGTGACAATGTCGAGGACCCACTGATTGGAGGTTATGAGTGCCCACTGCCAAGAGAAAAGCGCCAACCAGCCTCCTACCGGCGGCAGTGTCTCGGGTGGGTCGCCCATCCCGTCATGGGGAAGAGCGAGTGGCACCGGAGAACTTTCCTGGGCCTGGATAGGAGTCACTGCCTTTCCAGGCCCCTTGAAAGAAATGCAATCTCTGACCAAAGTGACTGGAAGGAGCCAAGGAGGGCGCTAACTTATTGGGACGGTATCTACAGGAATCGCGGGACCTAGAGGACCGTCGCGAATTCAGAGAATAAAAACGAGATGAGCGGCGTAAGGATGCCTTGGGCCTATCTTCCGGCAAACGTTGGGACTTAACCTCACCCAGTTCCTTCACCAGTTTATCCAGGTCCTCACCAAAGAGGAGCCTTCCCTTAAAGGGAAGCCTAGAGAGGCGCGTTTTGGAGGCGACGTCTGCTGCCCACTCACGCAGCCAGAGCCCCATCTCCTTGCCACCGTGACTGCTGCAACTGATCGAGCCGAGAGGCGCAACAAATCATAGAAGGCATCTGCCAAGAACTCCGTGATGGATTCTAAGTGCCCCAGTGCTGGATCTTCCGGCAGGCACTGAATCCACCTCAACAAGGCACGGCCCGCCAGGCCCTCACACACAGTGGCCTGGAGCGATAGAGCAGATGACGAGAAGGCTGTCTTCAGAAGACTCTCGACCTTATGGTCCTGTTGGTCTCGAAGCGCTACTCTGCCTTCGACTGGAATGGTTGTATGCTTTGTAACCCCGGTCACCAACGCTTCCACCTTCGGATATGCGAGCCACCACTCCACTTGCGCCAGAGACCAGAGATAGAGCTGGCCCAGAAGGCGTGCCGTATGCAGAGAGGTATCTGGGGTCTCCCATTCCCAAGACACCATCTGCTGAAGTTCCGCCGGGAAAGGGAAAGCCTTGGAGTGCTTGCGTATACCCTGTAAAATGGGATCCACCTGAGACTGTGCCTGGGATTGCTGCAGTTCGGGCAGGTCAGTGTGGTGCCAGGCCTCTACAACCTGCGCAATCAAGGTGGGTAATTCATCCTTGTGAAATAGCCAAATATCCTGTGAGTCTTCCTGGCCAGCTACTGAGGCCTCGGACAGAGAGTATTCTCCATCCTCGCGATCTGAAGATCCCAAACTGTACTCCGCTGAAGACCTTCAGGGGCCAAAGGCCCTTCTTCTGTGACCCATGAAACATTTTTTGGAGAGCAACTACCCTTGAGCTCTGGGGCCTTCTGAGAATGCTTACGAGAGGTGGGAGCTGAGGAAGGAGCAGAAAGAAGCTCTGAGGGAACTCCCGAAGATTCAGAGCGCCAGAGAGACCATGCCTGCCGAAAGAGGGCCAGGAACTGGACATCTGATGACCAAGAGGTCGCCTCAGACTGCAAAGAGGAAGATGGAAGCAGAAGCGGAGCAATTTGGAATCCTTCTGCGGGAGGAGTAGGCTGCGGGCCATCCGGGGGGGGGGGGGGGGGTGCAGAGGCTGAGCTGCCTCAAAAGGAGAGAGCGATTAGATGGTGCCCTGGATGATACCCCCGGGTGAGAAGAGCATGCAGAGCATACCCTGTCCTTTAGCTCCTTCTGCTTCCTGCTGCAGACCAGACACCGTTGTAAATAGGAAGGCATGGAGAGAAAAAGATATTGCCAATCCTGGAAGAAGCTGGGATGGTTGAGAACTCGAGGCAGGCGGAGAGAAGGCACAGAGGCCAAAACGAGAGTGTTTCCTGCCTGAAAATGGCTGCCGCGAATGTATCCGCGCGACTGCGAAAATGGCTGTCGTCAAACAAGCCCAGCAAAAAAACCCCAATCACAGTCAATTAACTGCCGCCAAAGCACCCAATCGCAGCAAACACTCTCGCACGGAAACGATCGCGGTGGGAAAACAGAAGGGCAATCCAGGATGCCGGTAGCTGTCTGAGATCGGGAGGGGGGCCATCTGTCACTTAGACAGTGCCAGCCTAGCTTGAAATTAACAACAAAAGGCTGCAGAGTCCTGAAGATTTATCCTCCATCCAGCCAAGGGAAAACAGAAGGGCAATCCAGGATGCCGGTAGCTGTCTGAGATCGGGAGGGGGACCATCTGTCACTTAGACAGTGCCAGCCTAGCTTGAAATTAACAACAAAAGGCTGCAGAGTCCTGAAGATTTATCCTCCATCCAGCCAAGCAGGCCCTCATGTCCAGGAGCTGGGGTCCCCCCGATGAAGGGAGCTCAACTGATCCTCGTGATCAGGAGCTCACCATAAGAATATAAGGGCTGGGAAGCCCAGAAGGGTACCTCTTGTGCACCCTGGGCACATCCAGCAATGGAAAAGAAAGGAATTAAAGAAATTAAAATAAACTGAAGATGAACTAAAGTAACACCATCATCTGCTGGAGACAGAGAAAATACTGAAGGGGACCCATAGGGGTATGTCTATACCTACCAGAGCCCAGCCAATCAGGCTTCTGGAGGGTTTTTTCTCTGTCTCCAACATCTGCTGCCAGGGGGACTTAACCCGCTTGTCTGGACTGGTCTAGCAGGATGAATTGGAATGGTAATTGGTGACTCTCTTCTGAGGAGCACTGAGGCATCCATCTGCTGACCAGACTTGATGTTCAGAGAGATATGCTGTCTGCCAGGTGCCAAAATCAGAGATGTTACAGAGAGTTTGCAGAGACTCATCAAGCCCACTGACTATTGCCTGATCTTGCTCATCCATGTCAGCACAAATGATACTGCCAGGTATCCCTCTGAGCGTATCAAAAGTGACTTCATGGCTCTGGGACAGAGGGTGAAGCAGATAGAGGTGCAGGTGATGTTCTTTACGATCCTCCCTGTTGAGGGTAAAGGCCAAGGCAGAGAAGCTCGCATCCTGGAGATAAACACATAGCTGTGTGGATGGTGTCATCGAGAGCGTTTTGGTTTCCTGGACCATGGGATGCTGTTCCAAGGGTTGCAGAGCAGAGATGACGTCCATCTGTCCAAGAAGGGTTGATATGTCTTCAGTAGCAGACTAGCTAACCTCAGGCAGTCCAACACAGGGCAGATTATCACGTAAACCAGGCACACAGTACAAAACGTGATATGGTGGAAAAACAATTTATTTGAAAATCAGACCTAGCAACCCGACACAGGCCGTGTTTCGATGACCTTCATCAGGGGTTGTCTAAATAGGTACTACAAACATAAAAACAAACAATATTAAAAAACAATTTAAAGGTGAAAGAACAAATGGACATGAACATGCTCTAACTAAAGAAGTAAAAATAATAATAAATAATAATAGTAATTATTACAATGATAATAATAATAATAATATAAATAATTAGTAATAGATCTCTCATAGTAAATACTTAAAAATTAATTAAATAAAATAATAAAACAATAAAACTACAGTGCTAGAAATGCGATACTCAAATAAAATATAAACCATAAAAAATGATATAATAAAATAGACCACAACTAAGTTTAAAAACACAAGCAAATGCAATCCTTATAGGAGGTGACAAGCATATGATTATAGTGTCATTACCTTCTTTGTAGAGACGGTGAGTTTCAAACCTCACAAGGAGGCACACGAACTCATTAGTGGAGGTGTTGACTTAAACACTTGCAATAGAATAAAAGCTAAAATGAAGAAGGCATAGAGTAAAGCACATGTATACCATTGGAGACAGACTATGAACTTAAATCTAAACTAAATTTAGGAAACTGAAATGGAACTGAAACGCAGCAGGCTTGGATGGGGGAGGGGGGGGCACGGCCAAGAAAAAATGTATAAAATATTCCACAAAAAAAGGAGAGAAGAAATTGTTTAAAATCGGGCCAAAGTTTCATCACAGGGCCAACTAAACTTAGTTGTGGTCTATTTAATTGTCTAATTGTTTTTTAATATTGTTTGTTTTTATGTTTGTAGTACCTATTTAGACAACCCCTGATGAAGGGGCCTGTGTCGGGTTGCTAGGTCTGATTTTCAAATAAATTGTTTTTCCACCATATCACGTTTTGTACTGTGTGCCTGGTTTACGTGATAATCTGCCCTGTGTTGGACTGCCTCTGGCTTTGGCATGTTTACCCCGTGGAAAGACATCTTGAGTTTCGGGGATGATGCTCTTGAGAAGCTCGCACCACAAGAGTCCCTGTTAGACTCAAACGATGAAGAATCTGATGATCCATGGAATAAATGGGAGGAAGTGGTTGAGCTCACCAAAAAGATGGTGAAAGAACAAATGCATTCGGCCTATCTTTTAGAATGTTGCAGGTCTAAGATCATTCCAAGAGGACTACGAATGAACAAAGCACCAGGACTCTATACTACAGAAGAAGGTTTTATAAAATGCTGGAATGCGATACTCAACAAATGTTCCCTGGACCTTATGATCCTTCTCATCACAACCGCAAATAAAAAATCAGAAATCCTAAAATCAGAAGTTGATGAGAAGTTAACTATACTTAAAGGATGTGACAAGCAATATGATAAGATTCTTGCAGATCACCAGAGAAATATACAACATTTTAAACAAGACATCAAGAATATTAAAATAGAAAAGTTCAAAAGAGATGAGGAAGACTATAGAGTGGGCTATGTATACCATTGGAGTAAGAAAATAGATAATGACAGACTTTGGTTCAAAAGGAGGACCACCATTTTTGACCGAAAAGAAAGCACAACTGAAGAAGGTAACAATGAAGGTCCCCTAGAACAAAGGAAGAAACGCAGTAGGAGTGGGTCGGGAGAATTTGACAACTCTGCTTCACTCTTTTCTACAAAAGAGTCTAGTAGGTCCCAAAGATTAAATAAAGACAGAGAGGAACGGTGTTCAGATACCCCCAAAGAACCTTTTTTCAATATGGATGCTCTATGGAAGGGAGGGGGTCGAGAGAACTCACGCACGCGCCAAAGAAAAAAGAAAACAGACAGAGACATAGAACAAGATTATGGGGAACAGTACGGCCAAGTTTCACATTACAGGGGCCACGGCCAATTCTACAGGGGTCGAGGCAGAGGCAGAGGGAGAGGGAGGGGACAATGGAACACGGACCAATCAGAGGAAAGGAGATATTAACTAAACAGAAAGAGTCTAGTGTGATTAATAATGTGGTCAATATTTCTCATTATACCCTCACCAAAGATGAAGAATCCATTCTGAGCAGAGGACTTACATTCGTTCCCAAAAATAAAGCCGATACTTTTGAAATACAAGTAGATTTATACAAGTTTTTTAGGAAACTAAAAATTAAACAATTTTTTTCAGAATATCCACAAGGACCGGGTGATATTTCAATTATTAGTAAAAAATCATCCTGGATGCCACCTCCAAAAACAGATCCGATTTTAGAAACATTTGAAAAGATAGTTCTTAAACAAGTTTTAGAAATTACCAAAGAGGTTCCATCTTCCTATCAAAATATTTCCCAAGGAGAGAGATTAGCCATCTTATCTCTTCAGAAGAACAATCAGATTATTATAAAACCAGCGGACAAGGGTGGAGCTATTGTGGTTCTAGACAAATATGACTATATAAATGAAGTTAATAGACAGTTGAACGATAGCACTTTTTATCAGAGACTAAGTAAAGATCCGACTACAGATATCAAAAATACTATAGACAACATTGTTCTCTCAGGGTTTGAAATAGGCTACATCACAAAAAAAGAAAGAGATTTTTTGATAGTGGGATCACCTGTGACTCCCACTATTTACATATTGCCTAAAATCCACAAATGTCTTGAAAAACCTCCTGGGCGACCCATTGTATCATCGATTGGCTCCATCCTTGAACCCCTTTCCAAATTTTTAGATATATTTTTACGTCCATATATTAAAAAAATGTGGTCATATGTTCGCGACTCAGCACACGTAATAGAGATTTTATCAACTTTTGATATCTGCACTACCGATATCATTTTAGTGACTCTAGACGTAGAGTCACTTTATACAAATATACCACAAAAAGAGGCATTAGAAATCATTACGTACTATTTTTTGAAATGAACAGACTAACGTATTCCCACTACCTTTCTTCTCTCTTTGGCACAAGTTGTACTTTTTGAAAATTTCTTCTGTTTTAGAGAATTATTTTACAAACAGATAAAAGGGGTGGCCATGGGGTCAACCATGGCCCCTGATGTGGCCAATCTATATGTATATAACTTCGAGGAAAGTTTTTTAAAAGAACATCCATTTCAGGACAATGTGATTTTATGGTTAAGATACATAGATGACGTTTTAATACTTTGGAAAGGTAACGAGGACCACTTAGGACAGTTCAATTCATGGATTAATCAGTTAGATAACAACTTAAGATTCCAGTTGACATATGACTTCTATAAGATTCCATATTTAGATCTCTTGATCCGCAAAGAAGATATTGGCTTTTCAACAACCTTATACAAAAAACCAACTGATAAGAATCATTTTTTGCACTATAATAGTTTCCACAATTTATCTCTGAAAAACAATCTTCCGGTGAGCCAATTCCTCAGGGCTAGAAGAGTATGCTCAGATTTACAGGATTTTGAGAAAGAGGCAGTCAATATGAAGAGGAGTTTTTTGGAGAAAGGATATCCCATGAAATATGTAGATTCTGCATATAAAAGAGCTAAGAACACGTCGCGCGATCTACTCTTAATACCTAAAGATAAGAAGCCCAAAAAAGGATTAGTTTGTCCTCTATTGTATTCCCAATTTTCCGCTAAGATAACCACTATTCTGAAAAAAGAATGGCATATTCTTCAGTCCCTGCCGGCTTTTCAAGACCAGAATCTTATCGTTGCACACAAACGGAATATGAATTTACGTAACTTATTGGTGCCTTCAGCGCTCACGGAGAAGAGATTTTTAACGAGATATAGAGGCCAATTTCAGTGTGGTAGATGTGCTGTCTATTTGAACGTCCTACCAGTTAGGAATGTCTTTATCCATCCCAACACACACGAAAAGTTTCCGATCAAAGATTTCGCGAATTGCGATACCCAGAACGTCATCTATGTAATACAATGACCCTGTAGAATGCTCTATGTAGGCAAGACTACCCGTAAGATCAAGACTAGGATTATGGAGCACAAAAGTTGCATTAAGAGGAATGTGGAAGATAAACCCCTAGTCTCCCATTGGCAGACATTAAAGCATAAAGTAACCGATCTAAAGTTTTTTGTGATAAAACAAGTCAAAACCAATTGGCGAGGAGGAGATGTGAACAAGACCATTCTTCAGCTTGAACAGAAATATATCTTTCAATTAAATACTCTTGTTCCAAATGGTCTAATTAAGATCAAGATTTCTCTGTTTTTTTATGAGACAAACAACAGATACATTTACAGTTGGATATTATAATTTTTATCCCATTCAATTTTTCGACTAGCTCACTACTGTTTTTAGTTTCTGGTTACTCTTTTTTCCCTTCATGGATATTACTTATATTGTTTTTAACTAGATTTTAATATATATTTTTATAATTTTAATTTTTATATCATTATTATATTAAAAGTTTTTTATATTTATAATTATTTTTATTGTTTATTATTAATTTTTTGAATTATAATTATTTATTGTTTTAAAATAATTTTTAATTATTTATTGTTTTAAAATAATTTTTATTTGGATTTTTATTTTATTTTTATTTTTATTTCTAAGTTTTATTTAAAGGTTATTAAGTACCTTCCACATAAATTTGAGTACCCATGATTGTAATGAAATTTCTTAATATACTTTCTTATACTTTTTATTTTTATTTTAATTTTTATTCTATTTATAATTAAAAATTCTAAATAATAAATTGTTTCCATTATTAATTTTTAATAATATTAATTGTTTTTACTATTTTATGAAATTCATTATATACTTGCTACTGGTGTATTTGGTGGTTAGTTTTTAAACGATAACATAATACAAGTAGTATCTCACTGGCTACAATAAGCATCAACACTAATATATTTGATGACTCTGTTTCTTAGTTTGGCAGGCTACAAGGATTAATTAATTAATTAATTTATTTATTTTACAGTTTTTATATACCGCGCTCTTTGGTATCAGCGCGGTTTACAGATAACAAATTTCGCATTAGAACAGTCCTTTGCTTACATTATAACAGGGTCTTTTGCTTACATTATAACAGGGTCAGTAACTTGGAGACAACATGGTAAACTATATACAAGCTATATACAGAAAGATATATTACCTCTGGAAATTTACAGTTAAATTGGGTCGTAACTTTGGGTGTGCAGAGCGTCTAGGTCGTGTTCTGTTATGACTATGTTGTTGGAATGTCAGAGGCTGTGTGAGTGATTTGTGAGATGGGGGGAGGAGGTGTAGAGTTAGGGCCTAAAAGATGATGACAGAATAGGTAGTGTTTGAGGGCCTTTCTAAATTGAGAGAGGTCTTTTATTGATCGGATATGAGGAGGGAGATTATTCCAGCAAGTTGGAGCGAATAAGGTGAAGGCCTTGTCTCTGGTTGTTTGGTTACATTTAATGTACTCCTTTGGTACGACAAGAGTATTGGCGGCTGCGGATCTTCTCAGTCTGTTCGTGGGGGTGTTGATAATAAGTGATGAGAGGGAAGGTGGGGCTATTTGATTAATTGCTTTAAAGGATAGCAGAAGTACTTTGTAAGTTATCCTGGCTTGTAGGGGTAACCAGTGAAGCTCTGTTAGTATGGGGGTGATGTGGTCTCTACTGGAAGTACCGCAGAGGATGCGGGCTGCTGAGTTCATCGCCAATTGGAGTGGGTTGAGGGTGCTCTTCCAAATCTCCTTCCCATCCAAATTTACTGTAGCGCTGCCTTTTTTTTAAACTAGTGCGAAGTTTGAATGGATTGTCATAGGTTAGCCACGCCCCCTGTGTTTCCCGCTCTCAGGATTCACATAAGGTTCGCGCATGTGTCGGCGTTTTTTCACTGCTAAACAAGCTGACACTCGAAAAGACGGATCTTGATTTCCTGCGTCTGTGAGATGGTTTTCTGTCAGCGACTTAGAACGGTATGAGACATTCTACAATCTAAAAGACTCCCGAAGCTAGAAGAGTCCTAATTAGTGATTTATAATACTGGCAATATCGGTAAGAGATATTTACTCCACGATGCTAGCGGTTCCTGTTAGCGATTCAGTAAGATAAGAGATAAAAATCCCGAAGTAATAAGAGTCCTAAGTGGCGATTTATACAGCACTGTTGCAATCGGCAAGAGAGATTTATTATGCCAGTAGTGTGCATAAGTTTTTTATATATATTTTTTTATATATTTTTAAAGATCTAATAAAGAGAAGAGGTGATAAATAGTGTTTTACACAACACCTGTTTTGATTGTTTTTTATTGTTTTTTAGAAGATCTAACAATGCTATTAACTCACGAGAAGTAAGAGCAAGATGCTACAATGTATCATTTCTTTATTTTGGTCTTATCTCTCTGCTTTTCCACATGTTTTTTTTTGAGTATCCCTTAGACATTGGATGTTCTTTTGATGTTTGATGTGAGCTTCTCCTTGTTTTTTTAAGATTCCTCTAGCCAATTTATGTTTTTGGACTTTTTCCTGTATATTTCTAGACTAATTAAATAAAATATTTTTGGTTTAGTTGGCCCTGTGATGAAACTTTGGCCCGATTTTAAACAATTTCTTCTCTCCTTTTTTTGCGGAATATTTTATACATTTTTTCTTGGCCGTGCCCCCCCTCCCCCATCCAAGCCTGCTGCGTTTCAGTTCCATTTCAGTTTCCTAAATTTAGTTTAGATTTAAGTTCATAGTCTGTCTCCAATGGTATACATGTGCTTTACTCTATGCCTTCTTCATTTTAGTTTTTATTCTATTGCAAGTGTTTAAGTCAACACCTCCACTAATGAGTTCGTATGCCTCCTTGTGAGGTTTGAAAATCACCGTCTCTACAAAGAAGGTAATGACACTATAATTATATGCTTGTCACCTCCTATAAGGATTGCATTTGCTTGTGTTTTTAAACTTAGTTGTGGTCTATTTTATTATATCATTTTTTATGGTTTATATTTTATTTGAGTATCGCATTTCTAGCACTGTAGTTTTATTGTTTTATTATTTTATTTAATTAATTTTTAAGTATTTACTATGAGAGATCTATTACTAATTATTTATATTATTATTATTATCATTGTAATAATTACTATTATTATTTATTATTATTTTTACTTCTTTAGTTAGAGCATGTTCATGTCCATTTGTTCTTTCACCTTTAAATTGTTTTTTAATATTGTTTGTTTTTATGTTTGTAGTACCTATTTAGACAACCCCTGATGAAGGTCATCGAAACACGGCCTGTGTCGGGTTGCTAGGTCTGATTTTCAAATAAATTGTTTTTCCACCATATCACGTTTTGTACTGTGAGCAGACTAGCTAACCTACTGAAGAGGGCTTTAAACTAGATTCATTGGGGATGGGTGAAGAAAGCCTCCAGGTAAGTGAAAAATTAAATACATTTATGGAAATGGGTAAAAGGGGCAACATATGGAAAGCAGTGTGTATAAATGACCGGAATAGGGAAATAAGATCCCAGATGTCAAGGCTTTAATCACAGAGGCTGACTTGGATTTAGTGGCAGTAACAGACATGGTTCACAGACAACAATGACTGGGATGTAACTATACCAGGCTATACTTTATTCAGACAGGACAGGGTAGGAAGAAGGGGAGGAGGAGTGGCACTATATGTGAAAAAATAATATTAAAGCTACAGGGCTTAAAAGGGAGAGAGAAGGCACTATGGGTTAAACTAGAAAGAGGGAAAGAGAAATCTATTTGCATTGGCGTGATATACAGACCTCCCTCAGAGGGAGAAAAGGTGGACGGAGAGTTAAGTAAAGATGTACGCAGCATTGCCAGGGGAAGTGCTACTGATAGAGGATTTTAATGCCAGATGCTGATTAGCACATCCCTGCTGCAGTATAAGAACATAAGATATCCCATACTGGGTCAGACCAAGGTCCATCAAGTCCAGTATCCTGTTACCAACAGTGGCCAATCTAGGTCATACGTACATAGCAGTATCCCCAAGAGACACAGGTTCCACAATGCTTGTATTGGGTCAAGCATTGATATCCTGGGTCCCTTTTTAATAATGGTTTATGGACCTTTCCTCCAGGAACTTGTCCAAACCTTTTTTAAACCCAGCTACACCAACAGCCCTTACTACATCCTCCGGTAACAAATTCCAGAGTTTGATTACACGTTAAGTGAAAAAATATTTTCTCTTATTTGTCTTAAATAGTTTACCCTGTAGCTTCATTATATGTCCCCTAGTCTTTCTATATTCTGAGAGCGTAAACAATCGATCTACGTTTACCCGTTCCACTCCATTCATTAATTTATAGACCTCTATCATATCTCCCCTCAGCCATCTCTTTTCCAGGTTGAAGAGCCCTAACCTTTGTAGCCTCTCTTCATAGGAGTAGCCTTCCATCCCCTTTACCATTTTGGTGGCTCTTCTCTGTACCTTTTCTAATAACGCTATATTCTTTTTAAGATACGGCGACCATAATTGCACACAATATTCAAGGTGCGGTCGTACCATAGAACGATACAGAGGCATTATAATATCCTTTGTTTATTTCCCATTCCTTTCCTTATGATACCTAGCATTCTGCACACTGGGCGTAGGGTTTTAACATGTTATCCACGATGACTCCTAAATCTTTTTCTTGGATGGTGGTTCCCAATGTGGAACCTTGCACTGTGTAACCATAGTGTGGGTTGTTCTTTCCTAGGTGCATAACTTTGCACTTGTCCACATTAAATTTCATCTGCCATTTGGATGCCCAGTCTTCCAATTTATCCAGATCCTCCTGCAGTTTTCCACAATCCTCTTGGGTTTTAACAACTTTAAACAGTTTTGTGTCGTCTGCAAATTTGATAACCTCACTAGTTATTCCCTTTTCCAGGTCATTTATGAATATGTCAAAAAGTAGCGGACCCAGTACAGATCCCTGAGGTACTCCACTACTCACCTTTTTCCATTGGGAAAATTGGCCATTTAGCCCTACCCTCTGCTTTTTATCTTTTTTTTTTTTTGTAACTTAATCTTTATTGGTTTTTCATATTTTTATATACCACACATTTTCAAAAAGAAAATCGATAAGCATAGTAACCTGATACACAGACAATGTTCGTTCTAAACAGTTTCATAAACTGAAAACGTCAATGAAGCTCTAAATCTTGCAACATTATCAATTCTAGGCCCTCCCGCCCAGCCTATTAACATGTTGTTGTTGTTAAGTGCCGTCGAGTCGGAGTCGACTCATGGCGACCCTCTGGATAGCTATCCTAAATTGTGTTCGGTCTTCAGTCAGGCGGCTCATTGTTGACAGACTGGTACCCGTAGCTGCTGTTATTGTATCGATCCATCTCATTGCTGGCCTTCCTCTTTTGCGTTGACCTTCTATCTTGCCAAGCATGATGTCTTTCTCTAATGATCTCTCTCTCCGCATGATGTGTCCAAAGTTTGAAAGTCGAAGTCTTGTCATCTGAGCTTCTAAAGAAAGCTTAGGTTTGATCTCCTCTAGTACAGACTGGTTTGTTCTTCGGGCAGTCCATGGTATACACAGTATTCGCCGCCAGCACCATAATTCAAAGGCATCAATTTTCTTCCTGTCTATCTTTTTCACTGTCCAGCTTTCACATCCATATGATGTTATTGAAAATACCATGGCTTGAACAAGTCAAATCTTTGTATGGAGAGAGACATCTCTGCTCTTGAGAATCTTATCTAGGTCTTTCATAGCCATTCTGCCAAGAGCAATGCGTCGTCCGATTTCTTGACTGCTTGTTGCTTCTTTATTGATAGTTGATCCAAGTAGGTTAAAGTTATTCACGATTTCAATTTCTTCTCCTTCGACGATGAACCTGTTGATTATGCCAGTTGTCATGATCTTTGTCTTCTTTACATTAAGTTGCAGGCCCATTTTGAGACTATGTTCTTTGATTGTGAGAAGCAAATGTTTCAGATCATCTTCACTTTCCGCCAGTAATGTGGTATCATCAGCATAGCGAAGGTTGTTGATGAGTCTTCCACCAATCTTCACACCTCTGTTGTCTTCATACAATCCTGCTTTTCTGATGATTTGTTCTGCATATAAATTAAACAGGTAGGGGGAAAGTATACAGCCTTGTCTTACACCTTTGCTTATTTTAAACCATTCTGTTTCTCCTTGTTCCGTTCGAACTGTTGCTTCTTGATCAATGTACAGATTGTGCAAGAGAACGATCAGGTGTTCTGGTATACCCATGCTTCTTAATGTGGCCCAGAGTTTCTCATGGTTTACACAGTCAAAAGCTTTGCTATAGTCGATAAAGCACAAATAGATATCCTTTTGGTATTCTTTAGTCTTTTCAAGGATCCATCTCACATCCGCAATGATGTCTCTCGTTCCTCGCCCTTTTCTGAACCCTGCTTGCACTTCAGGTAGTTCTTGTTCCAGGTATGATTGTAGTCTCTTTTGAATAATCTTCAGTAGAATCTTGCTGGCATGTGGGATCAGAGCGATTGTGCGATAATTTCCACAGTCAGTTGGATGACCTTTCTTTAGTATTGGTATAAACACAGATCTTTTCCAGTCAGTTGGCCATGATGCTGTCTTCCATATTTCTTGGCAGAGCCTTGTAAGTACGGTAAGAGCTGCATCAGATTGCTGTAATACTTCTATGGGAATGCAATCAATGCCTGGTGCTTTGTTCTTTGATAAGGCTTTCAATGCTGCTTCAACTTCTTCTTTCATCACCAATGGTTCCAGATCATAAGGTACAGGTTGAAACGGCTGTTGGTCCACTTGATCTTTATCATATAAAAACTCTGTATATTCCTTCCATCTTTTCTTGATCTTCTCAGCATCATTCAACATAGAACCTTGAGCATCTTGTAACATTCCAATTCGAGGCTGGAACTTTTTCTTTATCTCTCGTAGCTTTAGGAAAGCTGATCTTTTTCTTCCTCTAATAGTTTCTGCTTCTATTTCCTTGCATGCGTCATTGTAGTACTTTTCCTTGTCCTGTCTTGCTGCACGTTGGAAATCTCTGTTGAGTTCTGTGATTGTCTCTCTTTCTCCTCTGGCTTTAGCTTCTCTGCGTTTCTGGGCAATTTTCAGAGTTTCTTCCGTCATCCATTTTGGCCGTTTTTTCTTTTTTACCTTTTGTAGAGACTTCTCACTTTCTTCCAACACAACCTTCTTGATGTCATTCCATAACTCTTCTGGAACTCTATCATTTGTATCTAAAGCAGCAAATCGATTTTGCAGGCAATCTTTAAATTCCAGTGGTATATTCTCATGGTCATATTTTGCTGCATTCATGAGTGGTTTGCTCTTTTTCAGCTTTAGCTTGAGTTTGCATACTAGTAGTTGATGATCTGTACCACAGTCAGCTCCAGGTTTTGTCTTTGTTGATGTTATAGAGCTTTTCCATCGTTGACTTCCACAGATATAGTCAATTTGATTTTTATACAATCCATTGGGTGAAGTCCATGTGTACAGTCGCCGCTTGTGTTGCTGGAAGAAGGTGTTCGAGATGAATAGATCGTTGGTCTTGCAGAATTCTATCAGTCTTTCTCCAGCTTCATTTCTGTTGCCAAGTCCATATTTTCCAACTACTTTGTCTTCTTCTTTGTTGCCAACCTTTGCGTTCCAATCACCCATGACTATCAGGATATCCTGTTTGCATGTTCTGTCAATTTCAGCTTGTACTTGTTCATAGAACTCTTCAATTTCATTTTCTTCTGCAGCTGTTGTTGGGGCATATACTTGAATTATAGTTGTGTTGATAGGCATTCCTCGTAGACGAATAGAGATTAAGTGTTCGCTGACTGCATTGTATTTCATTACAGTTCTTGCAAGTTTCTTCTTTATTATAAATGCAACACCATTTCTTCTTTGTCTTTCATTTCCAGCATAGTAGACCATGTGATCATCTGATGCAAAGTGCCCGATGCCAGTCCATTTCAGTTCACTGACACCCAACAGATCAAGTTGTACACGTTCCATTTCATTCTTGACCACCTCCAACTTCCCTTGGTTTATGCTTCGTACGTTCCATGTTCCAATGTGTAAGACATCTTTACAGCTTCTGACTCTCATTTCATGCGCAGCTACATCAGCAGTCAGACGTCCCGAGGGCTTTGATCCAACCACATCATAAATGCTGGCTTTACTCTGAAATGTCTTCAGCTCTTCCCCAGTAGCTAGTTGAGTGCCTTCCGACCTGGGGGTCTCATCTTCCAGCACTATAGCACAATTTGTTTTGTTGTAACTATCCATTGGGTTTTCATGGCAAGATACAGAAGTAGATTGCCGGGCCTTTCTTCCGCGTAGTTTAAGTTTGGTGTTGTTGCCGTTGTCACAGAAATGTGATCCTCCGCCATCAACACTATCCCATTCTGCTGCTGCCCAGACGGGTGGTTTGTCTTGGTCTGGCATCTCAGCTGAGACCTGTCCATCTTGGGAGACCCTGCCAGTAGTTAAACTACCGATAGTTTAGCTCTCAGCATCACTGATGCACACAAGCCCTCACAGCACGACAAGCTGCAAACCAAGTGAGGGACATACTTAACATACTTCTTTAGTATTATAAGTATTTTATTCTTTGATCCTCCTCCCCCTACTATCCCACCCCACCCCTCTCCCTTATCCGGTACCCAACAATTCCAAGTATGTCAATAAAGGCTTCCATTGGTTCTCAAACCTTTCCCCCTGATTCCACCTGATCGCTGTCAAGCGTTCCATATTCAATACCCTATGCAATATGGCATTCCAATGTGTCAAATCAGGCACCTCACTTTGCTTCCATTTCCAAGCTATTTCGCACCCAATAATACAGGTCTTCATTGGTTTACTCCATCTATTAGATAGATTAGTTGGCCACACCCCCAACCGGACAAGGGATGGGCACAACTCAGGTGTCACCCCAAACTTCACCCCCATCTGATCCCAAATTTTGGTCCAGTAAGCTTTTACCAGCGGGCATTCCCACCACATGTGCATATATGTTCCCCGGGTTCCACACCCCCTCCAACATAGGTCCGAGGCCGCAGGGAACAATTTATTATACCTTACTGGAGTATAATACCATCTCATCAAAATTTTATAAGCATTCTCTTGAATCAGAGTACACAAGGAGGACTTTGAGGCCCCCAGATATATCGCTTTCCATTCATCCGCTTCCCACTGGACACCCAGGTCTCTTTCCCATTCCATCATATATCTAAACTTTTCTACCCCCCTTCGAGTGGTGTGTAAGCTAGCATAGAGCAAGCGAATTAATCCTCAAGACTGATGATGTCCTAACCATAGGGCCTCTAAATCATTAAGCCCCTCATCGATCTGTTCCATATTATCCTTCTGACGTAGGTAGAGTTACCTGTAGATATGGGAAAAAATCCCTTGTCCCCAAAGAATATTCCCTCTGTAATTGCTCAAAGGACTTAATGTCCCCTGACTCAATCATATGTACAAATCTGTCAAGCCCCTTCATCTCCCAGCTCCTAAATATTTCCTCCCTCCCCGGTTTAAAGGCAGGGGTAGCATTGATTGGGGAGAGCAGAGATGTCTCCGCCCTTGCATTTATCCTATGCCATACCCTTTGTCATTCCTCACATAGGTGGCGCACAAATGGGTTCACCGTCCACTCTCCCTGCAATAAACCTTTCTGCAGCCAAGGTATATACTGTAATTGCCATCCTTCTACCCAGTTTTGTTCAACAGACAGGAATCATTTGGGGATCTCAGTCTCCCGCCACTCCATGACCTGCCGCATCTGGGCCGCTAGGTAGTAATCCTCAATCTCTAACATTCCCAGTCCCCCTTTCCTTCTTGAGGTGTAGAGAACTCTTCTTGCTATGCGCGGTGGCCGATGCCGCCACACAAACAGAAACATCTTCCTCTGCAATCTTTGTAGCACTATTCTGGGAACTTTTAGTGACAATACTTGGAAGAAATACAGTAGCTGAGGCAGAACCATCATCTTAAGCGCTGTTATTCTAACTAACCAAGATATTTCCTCTTTATTCCATTTTTTCAAATCTCTTTCTATCCACCCAATCAGTGACGGATAATTCGCCCCATAAAGACAATGTGGTTCCCGTGTCAGGTGAAGCCAAAGATATTTAATCGACTTCAGGGCCCATCTGAAATTATAGTTCTCTTTCAAATGCGTTTCTAAAGCCTCTGGCAGATTGATGTTTAGTGCTTCCATTTTATCCCAATTTATTTTAAACCCCGCCACGCTCCCAAATTGCTTTAATTCTTCCATATATACAGGCAATGTTAGTAGTGGGCTGGTTTGCTTTCTATCTTTTAAACAGTTCCCAATCTGGTTCAAGAAAGAGTCTTGAAGGACTAGAAAAGGGGACTGTTACTTCTGGAGAGAGATCTGCAATTGTGAGTATATATGCTTCTGGGAATTTTCTGGAAGGAATTCTTTCTATTAAAGCTAATTAATCTGTGAACCCACTATTTTTTGTTAAATCAGTCAGGGCCTAGTAGCAGCAGTTTAAGTTTAAATTTAAAACACAGAAGAGAACTTTCTGGTTACATTTCATACCCAGTAGAGAGCTTGTAGTTTAAATTTAATAGTCACTCAGGGCCTAGCATCAGCAACGTGCTTTTAGTTTAAATTTAAAACACAGAAGAGAGCTTTCTGGTTAAATTTAGAACCCAGCAGAGAGCTTGTAGTTTAAATTTCATAATAAGTTAGAGCCTAGCAGCAGCAAAGAGCTATAATTTAAATCAAATAAGAATATAGCTTACCTCAGCAGTACAGGGCAGGGTACTGTGTAGCAGCCCTCTTTTAATAAGAGTAGTTACTCACCTGTAACAGGTGTTCTCCAGGAGCAGCAGGAATCAGTCCTCACATATGGGTGTCATCGGCGCCGATGAAGCCCCAGCGGAGCATTTCCCCAGCTTTCTATGAAAGCCTTTGGGAATGCAGGCACTCATGCGCGGTTCCCTTCCCGCCTAAAGGTGCCATCTTGCCTCAGTCAAATGACATAGCTAAGAACAGCACACAAAAATAAAAAAATAAACTATGTACAACTGCAACTCCAAGGGGAGGAGGGAGGGTTGTGAGGACTGATTCCTGCTGCTCCTGGAGAACACCTGTTACAGGTGAGTAACTACTCTTTCTCCAGGACGAAGCAGGAAGTCAGTATTCACATATGGGTGACTCCCAAGCTCTGGGCTACCGAGGAACCCAAGCTGAACAATAGGACTCCCTCTAGTCCCAGCATCAGAGAAAGGCTTTCCATTGACAGAACCTCCACCGTAGCCCAACAGAGGGCAGGAGTTGCCTAAACCTCAAAGAGATTCCGGAGTACTGCTTGGCCAAAAGCACTGTCCCTACTGGACTCCCTCTCCAGACAGTAATGGGCCGCAAAAGTCTGGCTTGAAGACCAAGTTGCAGCCCTGCAGATGTCTACCAAGGGCACAGAGCGGAGATGAGCCACTGAGGCAGCCATCGCCCTGACACGATTGGCTGTGACCCTACCCTGCAAAGGAAGGTCAGCCGCCTTGTAAGCCCAGGTGATACAGTCAGCCACCCAGAGGGACAAGGTACGCTTGGACACAGCCAACCCCAACTTATTGGGGTCAAAGGAGACGAAGAGCTGAGTAGCCCTCCTATGTCCCTGCGTACGGTTAAGGTAGAAGGATAAGGCCCTCCTACAGTCCAGGGTATGCAGGACTGCTTCAGCCTGGCTAGCATGAGGCCTAGGGAAGAATGTGGGAAGAACCACCTCCTGGTTTAGGTGGAAAAAGGAGACAACCTTAGGGAGGAACTTTGGGTGCGTCCGAAGGACTACCCTGTTCCTATAAATCCTGGTGTAAGGCCTATCACAGACCAGGGCTTGAAGCTCACTCACTCGCCTAGCCGAGGTGAGGGCTATCAGGAAGAGAGTCTTCCAGGAAAGGAAGCATAGAGGGCAAGTAGCCATCGGCTCAAAGGGTGGGCGAGTCAGCTGCTGCAAGACCACATTCAGCTCCCACTCAGGAGCAGGAGGACGGATGGGGGGCTTGAGCAAAAGCAAGCCCCTGAGGAAGCGGGACACCAAGGGGTGACCTGACAGAGAATGTCCCTCCACCAGTGAGTGGTGAGCTGCTAGAGCTGAGAGATGAACCCGAACAGAATTGGACTTTAAGTCCCTGATTTGATAAGTGCAGTAAGTACTGAAGCACTACTGGCACAGTACAGGAGAAAGGATCCTCTGTACGCAGCTGACACCACACAGAAAACCTCTTCCATTTGAGGGCATAGGTTTTCCTAGTGGACTGTTTCCTAGAGGCTAGGACAACCTCCTCAACTTCCTGAGGCAGGCCCCAGGGAGCCAAAACTACCCTTGCAGCCTCCAGGCCATCAAATTGAGAGCTCTGAGATTGGGGTGCAGAAGGGAACCCTGCTCCTGCGAGAAGGTCGGGCTGCAACCCCAGAGGTAGTGGGGAATCCACTGCCAGCTGAAGTAGAAGTGGAAACCAAGTCTGCCTCGGTCACCTGGGAGCTACCAGCAGGACCGAGGCCTTGTCCTGAAGAGTCCTGAAAAGAGTTCGGGCCACCAAGGGCGTGGGAGGAAACGCATACAGGAGGCCCTGAGACCAGGACATCAGAAAAGCATCTGGTGCTATCCTCAAAGGATGCGGTTGCCTGCAGCAGAACTGGGGCAGTTGCTTGTTCAGCGGACTGGCAAAGAGATCTATCCAAGGGAGACCCCACTTCAGGAAGATCTTCTGAACCACCAAGGGATGCAGCTGCCACTCGTGGGGCTGCAGAATTCTGCTCAACCGGTTGGCCAGGCAGTTCTCCTGACCTGGAAGGTACACCGCTTTGAGAAGCATGTTGTGCCTCAGGGCAAAGGAACAGAGGTCCTGAGTCTCTCGACAAAGGAGCTTGGACCCAGTCCCGCCCTGTTTGTTCACATAAAACATGGCTACCTGGTTGTCTGTTTGAATCAAGACTGAGCAGTGAGCCAGGGCCGGAGAAAAAGCCTTGAGAGCTAAGCGAATAGCTCAAAGCTCCAAGAGATTGATCTGTTGGGCTGCCTCCCAGGGAGACCAGAGGCCTTGAGTGCACTTGTCCAGACAATGAGCACCCCAGTCTCGCAGAGAGGCGTCGGTGGTGAGGACCACTGAGTATTCTGGCATTTGGAAGGGCATCCCCTTCAGCAGATTGGGTGGATGTAGCCACCAGCTGAGGGAGGCCAAAAGGGGTCTGGACACCTTTATCCTGTCTCTGAGGCGGCCTGTGGCCTGAGATCACTGAGTCCAAAGGCACCACTGTGCAGGCCTCATATGGAGCCTGGCATTGGGAGTCACATGCACTGTCGAAGCCATGTGGCCCAGAAATCTGAGGCAGAGTCTGGCGGAGACCAGGGGCTTGTTCAGAAACTGTTTGGCCACGTCCATCAGTCTTTGGGCCCTGTCTTCTGGCAAGAATGCCTTTGCCAGTTGAGAATCCAACCTTGCCCCTATGAACTCCAAGTTCTGGGAGGGGAGCAAAGTGGACTTTGCGAAGTTTATGACAAAACCCACTTTTTGAAGCAGAGCAATGGTTCTGAGGGTGGCTTGTCTGGCCTCCAGGGACGTTTGACCCCTGATGAGCCAGTCGTCCAGATAGGGAAAGACAAAGATGCCTTGATTTCTCAGGTAGGCCGCCACAACTGCCAGGCACTTGGTAAAGACCCTGGGAGCGGAGGTCAGGCCAAAAGGTAGTACTCTGTACTGATAATGGGTTCTTCCCACAATGAACCTGAGGTACTTTCTGTGGTCTGGATGAATGAGGATGTGGGTGTACGCATCCTTTAGATCTAAGAAGCATAGCCAATCTCCCTGCTGGAGGTAGGGCAGAAGGGTTCCAAGAGTAAGCATCTTGAACTTTTCTTTCTCTAGGAACTTGTTGAGGTTTCTGAGGTCCAGAATGGGTCGAAGGCCACTGGTTCTTTTGGGTACCAGGAAATACCTGGAGTAGAATCCGTGACCTTGCAAGTGGGGAGGCACAGGCTCCACCGCCCTGTTCACCAACAGGCCATGAAACTCTTGTAGAAGAAGGTCTGTGTGCAGGGGAGGCCTTGGAGGCTCCCCTGGAAAATATGGCAGAGGCAGCTGGTGAAAATGGAGGGCATAGCCCTTGTGGACTATGTCCAGCACCCAACTGTCCCCGGTGATAAGGGGCCACTGGTGGTCAAAGAGGGCAAGGTGACCTCCTGTGCAGGGTGGGGAGAGCCACCTCCCTCTCTTCTAGTCAATAACATTGAACTAAAGTCCATATCTACAATTCGCTACCTGGGCATCACCCTCGACCAGCGGCTTGACATGTCAGCACATGTTACAAACACAGCTAAAGCAATCTATCACAAGATCCGATCACTACGCCATCTCCGCCCACTGCTTGATTTCCCTGACTACCGCTCAATTTTCTAAGCCTTAGTCATCCCACACCTTGACTTTGCCAACATTATCCTACTGGGACTCCCACAATCGACTCTTAACCCGTTACGCCTTGCCATGAACTCAGCTGCAAGGGCACTGTCAGGGCTTTCAAGATCAGACCACATAACGCCAGTTCTAAAGAACCTACACTGGCTCCCGCTGCGGGCCAGAATCCACTTCAAGGCTCTTGTCATGACGTTCAAGGCATGTAAGAATCTTACTCACACACCCATCAGCGATCTCCTCAACAGCACACCAGACAATAGAACTAGGAGATCTACTTTGTTGAATAAACTTGAAGTCCCAAAAGTGTTGGTAAAATGTAAGAAATCAACAGCAAGTAGAGCCTTCTCCATTGCTGCACCTATGGCATGGAACGCCCTCCCAGCAGAAATCCGGGCCAGCTCAAATTTGGCACTATTCCGTAAAGCCCTCAGACATCACCTGTTCCTACAATATTATCCTGACAGCATTCCCGACATTTACAAGGCCCCCACCTCACCTCCCTGCCTAACCCGTCCCTCAGATCATCTTCCTGTAGATAATGGCTAACCACTATCTCTCCCACTGATCTCCTTGACCATCTAGCCAACCCTCTAGACAAAGGTCATATTTATTTATCTGTAAGAGCATTATAATTTTATAATATGTACATAGTTTCTCCCTCGTTTTTACTCCATGTTTACATTCCCTGTTCAATGTAAAAAACTTGATGTAACTTGCTTACATTCTTGTATGTTCTGTTTCAAATGTAAACCGCACTGATTATAATAGCGCGGTATATAAGAAATATAAATAAATAAAATAAAAATAAATAAATAAAACTGGACTGGGGTTGGATCAGTCCATATAGGGAGAAAAGGTATGGAGACCCTTGTATCTGATAAGAAAGTAAGAACAGACTCAGAAGCGCTAAGCTTTAGAGCAACTGAAGTTCCGCAATGTCTTTCCTAAATGGGGTCACTTAGGAAAGAGAAAGGTACATGGAGAGCTTCCGAAGTACCTAAACCGAAAAGGTTATTAATTACCACAGGAAGTGGTTATAAGGTGTAGCCCCCTAAATATGCCGGAACAGCATTGATAGGGGTAGTGCCCATCTGTCAGGATCATATAGGAATGTAAGGATATCTGAAACTAACAGATAGATAGATAAGTAGATGGATACAGATCTATCTAAAAATATATCTCTCATGCCTATAAATATATATATGTAGAGATATATATATATATATATATATATATATATATATATATATATATAAATATATACACATATAGGGCATATATCCATAAGAGATATATATATATGGGCAGAAAACACACAGATAGATATAGATAGTATATATCTGTATCTATATCTATCTATCTATCTATCTATCTATCTATCTATATACACCCAGGAGAATAGGTCGGCATACGGAGACATGTCTCCAGGTATATGGATGGAGAGATGTTCAAAGATCCCCATCACCCTTATAGGGAGAGAGGGAGATTCATCTGACAACAAGAAGGTTGACACCTACTTGAGTAGATAAACAGGAAAAAATCCTTTCCTCCTGGTTATGACTGTTATAGTCAGAGGAAGGTTGTCCCTGACAAGGGTGTGGCTTAATTCTTTGTAGAACTTGAGCTGTTGAATAACCAGGATGGCCTACCTGAAGATGGCAGAGGATAACATTAGTCTGCAGACCAGAAGTCCAGATATCTCCAGAATTGTGGTATGGAGATTGGATAGAGGAGGCTACTAGAGGAAGATACCCTAGCGATCCACCTATGAGGGCAAGATGGGTGTTAGATGTCCTCTAGTTGCCAGAAAATATTTTATCCCTGATGGGAAAAATCCCAGGCAATATGGGCCAAGCCAGGGAGTTGGCCCCTCTTTTAAGCTTTCAGGTAATGAAAAGCCTAAGGCTTATGCCTTAACAGAGATTTAAGGTGGAAAGGGTAGAATACCTGCCAGGCATGAATATGACTGGGGGGAAACCTTTTAAACCATCTGGGGTTATCTGCTAGGCAAGATATTGATGCTCTCTAGCAAGGGCCCATAGTGCAAAGCTACCCTGTAGAGTTGCAGAGAGCATGCTGCAGGTTGGTTAGAAGAAAAAAACTGGCTGTGGACGATCCCTGGTGAGGAATGTGGACAACCAGCAGGTAACCAACTATTCTGCCAAGGACAAAGGGCAAAGAATAGAAGATAACCCAACCAAACTGTGAAACAGGGTTTCCCAACAAGGTTGATAACCTGTTTGGGACTTAGTACTGAGGTTAGGAGGATTGCTAGTGGAGAGGAAGCCCTGGTTGTGTAGTGAACAAAACCTGTGGCTTAACCACTAGTAATTTTCGCATCTGCAGCAACTATTAGGGCAGCATAGAGAATTTCTTTCCCCTTCTCTGTAGATTGGGAAAAAGAAAACCCAACAGACATGGTAGGACTTCCTATTGTCTGAGAAGCTGCCCTAAGGTAACAAGGGGGAGACAACTCCAGAATGGAGAATCCCCCGGTAGAAGAGGTAGAGGACCATAGGGGCTTACCCGTATAAAAAGTCACTCTTACAAAGCAAATGTTGTAGTAAGAGGGAGGTAAGATAGAGTTGCAGGAGACCAACTATGGAGGAAATCTCCGACAGGTGAGATGATCCATGCCAGTAGATGGAAACAACTGTCTATTGATAGTTGTTACCTCTCCCTCTCCTCCAAGAGGAAGAGGAAAATCTGTTAAGATATGGCATGATCATCATGAAGATTCTTAAGAAAAGATGTCTCATGAAGAGATATCGAAGTAGGTTAGGATAAAATTAGTGCAGATACTTCAAGTGAAAAGAAGCAGACTGCCATCCCAACCCCCCAAACAAAGGGGCAATGATCTATTTAAAACCCTGCAACTGCTGGGTTTGTTGATCCTGTTGAGGTTGTGGATTGCTCAGACTAGAACGATGTTTCCCCTGTTTGGGGACATCTGAATGATGGGCAGATGATGGGTAAAACCTTCTCCCCTTAGGGGTAGAAAGTTTGGTAGAACATTTCCTACCTACTGGGAAAGAAGAAGACACAGAGCAGCCTCTGGAAAAAGGAAAGTCAGTGGAAAACTGAGTAACCTGAAGTAAAGACTCCCTGTTGAAGAGATTCTCTCCAGTACAAGGAGTATTTCCCAGTCTTTCCTGTGCCCATTTGTCCGATCGGCAGTCAGAGAATGACAGGCAACTCCTCACTGTCCCGACTAGGCAGGGAGTGCAGCAGGGCACCGCAAAAGCTAGATTAGAGGGAAGGTAGAGCAGGAATCCTCTCCAACTGCCCCCTTCCCTGCCCTGATTGGCTCTGTGGGGTTTCTTTTTAAAAACTTAATTAAACCTCTACAAAAGAAATAAAGGTACAGTGTACCCAAAAAGAAAACCCCCAAAATCAGTAACCTAACACCACTTATATGCTCCTCTTGGTAAGCCCAGCACCTAGGCTCACAACCTCCTGCTGCATGGAGACTGAGCACACTGGAAGCTGGTGGGAGGTGCCACCGGTATATGTGCCAGACTTCTGACATGCCCAGTCTCCATGCTGCGAGAAGAGGTGCACTACCCAGCGGTAAGGGCTTGAACTGGAGGGATGATAATGAAGCTATGATTTTATTTTTAGGGTATTTTTTCCCCCAAAGTGCAAAGTGCGATGGATGCACTAGACTACAAGAGAAATCAACTGTGAGTCCACCCATAGGGGAAGAAATACCCTGGACCTCATTTTCACTCCAGCTCATCTTTTACAACTTCACATAAACCCCATAACACAAATCAAAAAGGTACCATGGTCTGACCACCACCTATAACAGGGGTCTGCAACCTTTAAGACATAAAGAGCCACTTGGACCCGTTTCCGAAGGGAAAAAAAAAACTGGGAGCCGCAAAACCATTGCGACATTTAAAACAAATCTAACACTGCATATATTGTTTCTTACCTTAATGCTATATACGACCCCCTACTTTTCCTGTTAAAATATAGGTGCTTGGCCTATACTCGCCGTATAAGACTACCCCTCTTCCTTCGCACAAAAAAAAAAAATACGCCAGAAAATATCACAACAACAAGTAACAATATTTGATTTCAAAATTATGATGATTTTGTAGTCAAATCACTAATATGAAATAAAATTATTTTTTCTACCTTTGTTGTCTGACCAATTTATTCTTTGATCATGCTGGTCCTGATCTGAGGCTTCTGCTTTCCTGTCTTCTCTTAGCTCTCTTTCTGTGGTCTATGGTCCATCTGCCATTTCTTATCTCTTCTTTCGTTTTCTTCACTTCTTTCCATCAGCCTATTTCCAGTCCCAGTAACCCTCCCCAATATCAGCCCCTTTCCAGTCCTCACTCCCAGTACCTTCCAATGTCAACTTGCATTCCCATGATTGCCACTGGTGTCCATTTCCTTCCAATCCCCCTCCTTCCCCACTGACCAGTCCCTTCTAGTACAAATACCATGGCAGCCTTAGCCCCCAGTTATCTTCCAGGGCCAGCAGCTCTATCCTTCCCTCCCCACAATCAGCCCATGCCCATTCACAGCCCCCAATCAGCTCACTTCCAGTGCTAATCCCCCATCAACCCCATTACCAGTGCTAGCCTCCCCTACTCAGCCCAATACCAGTCCTACCCCCCATCAGCTCATTACCAGTCCTAGCCTCCCCTAATCAGCTCATTTCCAGTGCTCGTCCCCTCAACCCCATTACCAGTGCTCCATCCCTCCATGTCAGCCCCCTCCATGTCAGCCCCCCTCCCTCCATCCATATCAGCTCCCTCCCTCCATGTCAGCCCCCTCCATCCCTCCATGTCAGCCCCCCTCCCTCCATCCATATCAGCTCCCTCCCTCCATGTCAGCCCCCTCCATCCCTCCATGTCAGCCCCCCTCCCTCCATCCATGTCAGCCCCCCTCCCTCCATCCATATCAGCTCCCTCCCTCCATGTCAGCCCCTCCTCCCTCCATCCATCCATGTCAGCCCCCCTCCCTCCATCCATGTCAGCCCCCCTCCCTCCATCCATATCAGCTCCCTCCCTCCATGTCAGCCCCCCTCCCTCCATATCAGCTCCCTCCCTCCATGTCAGCCCCCTCCATCCCTCCATGTCAGCCCCCCCCTCCATCCATATCAGCTCCCTCCCTCCATGTCAGCCCCTCCCCCCCCCCTCCATCCATGTCAGCCCCCCTCCCTCCATCCATATCAGCTCCCTCCCTCCATGTCAGCCCCCCTCCCTCCATCCATATCAGCTCCCTCCCTCCATGTCAGGCCCCGCCATCCCGCCCTGTCAGCCCCCCTCCCTCCATCCATATCAGCCCCCCTCCCTCCATCCATATCAGCTCCCTCCCTCCATGTCAGCCCCCTCCATCCCTCCATGTCAGCCCCCCTCCCTCCATCCATATCAGCTCCCTCCCTCCATGTCAGCCCCTCCTCCCTCCATCCATCCATGTCAGCCCCCCTCCCTCCCTCCATGTCCGCTCCCCTCCCATCTTCTGCAGCCGCGGCTCCCTGCCTCATACGGAACCGCGGCAGTGCTTTTAAAATCATATCGGAGCCCGTACTGTCTTTACGGGCTCCGTGCAGCATTGTCCCGCCTCCAAACTTCCTTTAGAGGCGGGACAATGCTGCACGGAGCCCGTCAAGACAGGAAGGGCTCCGAGATGATTTAAAAGCACAGCCGCGGTTCCCTAAGAGGCAGGGAGCCGCGGCTGCAGAAGAAGGGAGGGGAGCTGACAACACTATTGCCTGTCACCGGGCGGGCAGTGTGCTCCGGAGCCGCGGCAAAGGTGAGAAAGAGCCGCATGCGGCTCCGGAGCCGCGGGTTGCCGACCCCTGACCTATAACATTCCAATTACCCTTACATCCCCAAACTGCCCACTCCAACTCCAATACATACAATGGATGCCAGTTTATATGTTATGACAAGGAATCATTCCTCAACAACATGGCTCCCATGCTAACTACTGAGTCAGATAACCTTGACGACCTCATCTCCAACTGGAATAAAATCATAGGTGAATATGCTACTGCACCATAGACCAAACATAAAAGGTTACTAGCTGTTCAAATCCAGAAGTAAGACAGCTGTAAAAGGACTTAAGAAAATTAGAGCATAAATGGCAACATATTCAAAGCCACCATGATAAGTTGATTTACCTGGACAAATTGCACAGCTACCGACAGGTAGTTGATGAACAAAAGAAGGAATATCACAAAGTTAATAATGTCCTCCTTAAAAAAAGCCCCGTGAGCTTTTTGACATTGTCAAATCTCTTCTAAAATGCAGTGACAATAGCAACATCAAGAATACACCACTACAGCTAGCAAACCTTTTTCAAGCAAAGGTAGAGAGAGAGCAGTCAAACATTATTGTACATCAATTCGATCACCCTCCCACTACTGCCAGATTCACACTCACTCCCTCCCTCCATCACTGGAGAGCCTAGAAACCATCATTAAGAAGCTCAACACCACAGTGTCACCTCTTGATCCATGTCCAGTAAGCTGGATCAAGCTAGCTCGCTCCAACTTAGCCCCATTCATTAATAAGATAATAGAACACTCCTTTGAACAAGACTACATACCCGCTGAGCTGAAAATCAGTTCAATGCGCCCTATCCTAAAGAACCACAAGTTACAAGCAACTGACCCAAATTCATATTGACCTATCACCAATCTACCATTCCTAACTAAAATAATTTATTTATTTATTTACATTCTCTTATATACCGCGCTATTCTGCATTAGTGCGGTTTACATTGAACAAACTGAAATTACATTGAACAGGGCATTATAACTTGGAGATAACTATTTTACAGGGAACATGGGCTATGGAGGGTTAAGTGGCTTGCCCAAGACCACAAGGAGCACCTGTGGGACTAGAAACCCCAGTCCTTCCGGCCCAAGGTTGCTGTCCTCTAGTGGGATTTGAACCCTCGACCTTCCGGCCTGAAGTACCTTGCCCCAACCACTAGGCTACTCCTACACTCCTTAATTAAAAAGGTTGTACAGATACAGTTGCAGGATTACATTAACACCAATTATCCTCTTGATACTCAACAGCAAAGTTTCAGAGAATTCCATGGTTAGAAAGCATAGTTACTCACCTGTAACAGGTGTTCTCCGGGGACAGAAGGAATCAGTCCTAACATATGGGTGACTTTGGCGCCAACAAAGCCCGCATAGAAGCATCTCCCCAGCTTTCAAAGAAAGCCTTTGGGAGACACACCACGCATGTGTGGTCCCCTTCCCAGCCAAGGTTGCCATCTTGCCTCAGTCAAAAGACATAGCTAAGACAGCCAAGGAAAAAAATAAAATACGGTAAAGAAGCAACTCCAAGGGGAGGAGGGAGGGTTGTGAGGACTGATTCCTGCTGTCCCTGGAGAACACCTGTTACAGGTGAGTAACTATGGTTTCTCCAGGAACAAGCAGGACGTCAGTCCTTACATATGGGACTCCCCAGCTACAGGCTACAGAGAACTTGTAAAATCACCACGGCAACCTGCAAAGGACGAGCTGTGATCAGCAGCAGTTGAGTCCCTACTGCGAGACTTTCGCAGGACCCAAGTGTCTGGCAGAAAACCAGCACTCCGATAGCCTGAACACAGAAGGGTTGGAGGGCAGGAGATGCCTACACCCTAAAGAAATTACACAATATGGCCCAGCCAAAAGCGCTGTCCCCTTTTGGGACTGTCTCTCCAGGCAGTAGTGAGCTGTGAAGGTATAGACCAAAGTCCAGGTGGCAGCCTGGCAGATTTCCATCACGGGGACGGAAAGCACAGTTACTTACCTGTAACAGGTGAACTCTGGGAACAGCAGGAATAAGTCTTCACATATGGGTACGTCGGTACCGACGGAGCTTGCGCGGGAACGCTCCCCAGCGTCCAATCAGAAAGCTTTTGGGAGCATCCCACAGCGCCTGCGTGCTGCCTTCCCGCCTTTCCAACTGTCTCTCCTCAGTTGAGTTTTATAGCTGAGACAAAGAGGGAGAGAGAGGGAAAGGAAGACAACTCCTAGGGGAGGTGGGTGGGTTGTGAAGACTTATTCCTGCTGTTCCCAGAGATCACCTGTTACAGGTAAGTAACTGTGCTATCTCCAGGAACAAGCAGGAATGAGTCTTCACATATGGGGACTCCCTAGCTTTTGATGCCAGGGAGAGCCCCCAGAAGTTGTGTCCCCCTGGGACAGGGCTGCACTTCCCCACCTGGATCTCTGGTATCTCATGAGGGATGGTGGGTAGGAGTTATGACAAACCCCAGGTGTTGTAGGGCATTTATGGTGCGCCTAGTGGCGCACTGTGTCTCTGTAGCTGTGTCCTCTTTTATGAGTCAGTCATCCAGATAAGGGAAGATGAAGGCCTCTTGAAGTCGGTGGTGGGTTGCGACCACCGCGAGGTACTTTGTGAAGACCCTTGGTGACGAAGCCAGACCAAAGGGCAGCATCCTGAATTAATACTATTCTCCTCCCACCACGAACTGGAGGTATTTTCTGTGGCTGGGATGAATTAGGATGTGTGTGTAGGCATCTTTTAGTTCTAAGGAGCATAGCCAGTCTCCCTGCTAAAGGAATGGCAGCAGTGTCCCAAGGGAGAGAATCTTGAATTTTTCCCTGACCAGAAACCTGTTGAGCTCGCAGGTCTAGGATGGGTCTGAGGCCTCCTGTTCTTTTGGACGAGGAAATACCTGGAGTAGAAGCCTGTGCCCCAGAAATGTTTCGGTCCTGGCTCCACTGCCTTGTCCTGGATTTGGCTTGCTAGCTCTGTGAGAAGCAGGGTCTGGTGAAGGAGAGATCTGGTGGGCTCTCCTGGGAAGTACGAGGGTGGCACCCGCTGTAGGTGGAGGAAATAGCCCTCTCCCTGACCACTTATAGCACACAGGCATTGGTGGTGATGGCTGTCCACCTGTGGGCAAACGGGGTTAGGCACCCCCCTGTGGGCTGCAGTGAACCCTCTGAGGGACAGAGGTCGTGCTGAGGTAGTGAAAAGCTCCTCCCAAGCTGGGCCAAGGCCAGGGCCAGCACCTGGGACTTCGGGGATCAAGTTCCCTGGCCTTTTTGTTGCTGGCCCTGTTGAAGGGTCAACAAGGACTGGAAATGCGGTGTACCGCCACAGCCCCCCTTCTTGCTTGGGAAGAAGGGTTTCTTTCCCGGGGCTTTTTTCTGGTGTTGCACAGAGGTCTTCTTCGAGAGCCTGGTTCTTGTCAGGAACTCTGTTTCTGTCTCTTCAGCCTTGTCTGCCATGGGTTTCCCCAATAGGTTCTCACCTATGCAGGGGACATCAATCAGTTTATCCTGCACCCACTGCTCCAGGTCAGATGACTGCAACCATACTTGGCGTCATGCCCTAATGCTTGCAGTGGCCACCCTGGCCAAAGACTCAAAACCATCGTTGGAGGCTGTCGGAGACAAAAACTTTGAGCACTCTTTTACTGCGGAGGTCAGGGTCTTAAACCTCTGTAAGGGTTCCCCATAGAGGCCTGCCAAAAATCCCCCGAGCTCCTTCGACAGTTGCTTCAGGTACATGCCGATATAGAGCTGGTAGGCCTAGCTCCAACAAGTTAGCATCGAGCCCTGAAAGGCCTTCCAGCCGAGGGCATCAAGTGTTCAGGCTTCCCTTCCAGGTGGCACAGACAAATGAGTCTTTTGGCTTTTGAGCCAGCGCATGGCCAATTCCATGACCATCAAGTTGTGGGGAAGCTGGGTCTTTTGGAACCCAGGGCTTCAGCATACCTGGTACATGGTGTCGAGGTGCCTACTGATAATTGGTGCAGATGCCGGTGTTTCACATATCCGGAGGAGTAGGCGATTGAGGATCGAGGACAGCAGTACCGTAATGTTCTCCTTAGGGGTGTGCCTTGTATTGGAGTATCTCCAATTCCTCGGTGTGCGGGTCTTCTTTGGCCTCGGTCTCAATAGTGAGAGCCTTTGCCATGTCCTGCACAAAATCAAGGAAGGCGACGTCTTCAGGCAGGTAACGACATCTAAGCATTGGAGGAGACGGATGCAAAGGCACATCTCGGTGTCACCTCATGTCTGAGGGATCTTCGTACTCTTGTCTCCCATTCAGATTTGAAATCAGAGTATGAGTCTGATGCGATCAGCTCAGTCAAGGTCCGCTCCGGGTGACCCGTGACCCCCGGAATATTTGTGATCCAAGATATAGGTGCTCGCCGGGGAGGAACGGGACCAGGACCTCGTCTGGTGCCAGGGGCATTCTCAAAGTCAGTGGTGCTCAATGACCAGCTCGACATCCGGGGAAGCCCTCTATGTCAAGGGTCCCATTGTCGGGGCAGACGAGCCAGACAAAGACCCACTGCGTAACCACGAGGGCAGATATACTGCTCTTCAAGTCCGCCATACTAGTTGGCTCCGCAGCCTTTGACGCATGTACAGAGGGCTTTGGGCCTGGCATCGATACTGTCGAGGGGGAGTTTTCCATGAGGATGGCCTTGGAGGTCCGAAGTCGGTCGGTAGGTGCAGACTTCTCCTTATGGGGCAGCTTCGAAGGCCGCTCCAACTCCTGGGACTCAAGCCTGAGACTGCGGGGCCTGGGGTGTGGGGATTTCCGCTCAGAGGAACCACAGCCGCGGGACTCCGAAGAGGCTCGGACTTCGCGGGGCACTGAAGTATCGGAGGGGGCCCTGGAGCATGGTGTCACCAGAGACTCCAGTGCAGAATCAGACTTCTGGAAAAATTAATCCTGCTGCTGATGACTGCTCTTTGAAGTCATGGTTCTGCAGAGTTTGCAGTCGGAGTAGTTATGCTCCGGGTCGAGGCACCAGAGGCAGCAGTCAATACGGGTTGGTGAGAGACATCATTTTGCCACACCTGTTGCACTTCTTGAAGCCAATGGAGGCTATTGTAAAAAGGGGGTCCCTGCCGCCTAGATGGGGTCCAAAGCCTTCAACTAAAAAAAAGGCATGTACGCCAGTTCGAGGGACACCTTGATGAAAAGTGAGAAAATGAATGAACGAACCAGAGGAGTGATGCAGAGGCGAGCTGGCTCGGGGACGGGAAGGAACTAGTATACAAACCAGACAAAACTTAAAAAAAAAAACACGCCTTTTTCTGGGGTGGAACTGGACAACACCCAAAGGTCCTGTAGAAAAAAGGAGACTGAGGCAAGGTGGTACCCTTGGGCAGGAAGGGGACCACGCATGTGTGGTGTATCTCCCAAAGGCTTTGTTTGAAAGCTGGGGAGATGCTTCTGTGCAGGCTCCTTTGGTGCCGTCACCCATACGTGAGGACTGACTTCCTGCTTGTTCCTAGAGATCAACCTAATCACATCAACCTCTTGGAATTATGAGTGATACAAAATGATCTGATGGTGTTTGCAGAACACTTCAAGAATTCCATATTACAGATCCAGACAGATAACCAAGTGGCAATGTTTTATGTGATCAAACAAGGAGGCATGGGATTCCTTATGGATCTCGGGAAGTACAACAGATTTGGAAAATAGTCCTTTCACTCAACATTCATTTGCTAGCTTCAACTGCACAGCAGATCATCTGAGTAGGAAAATGCTGCCCCACGAATGGTTTCTACATACAACCCTTGAGGGTTGGTGGCCAGCAGGGTAGTTGGAGTAGGACTGGGGATTCTCGGTGGGTCTGTTCTCTGAGTGGGGGGCGAGGACGAACCTGAGCAAAGGAGTGGCTGGTAGGTTTCTATGGGATAAAGGAGGAGGTGTTGGCTCCTTTTCCGCTAAGAGATAGCATAGCTTAAAGTTAGATTTTTTTTAAATACATGTTTACTACTTATTTGTTGCTCCTGTGAGTCTGCTTTGTCAATAGGTTACTGGAGCGGAGAAGCGGTGCCTCGGCTATTTATACCAGAGTCACCAAAAGGATAACGTGCTCAGTCTCCAAGCTGCTGGAGGAGGTGCTAAACCCAGAGGTTTGGGACTGGACTGGAGTTCCTCAAGGAACAACAATTAACAGATAAGTCTAATTTCACCTTCCTTATCGTCCCAGTCCAGTCCCGAACCTCTGGGAATGTAACAGAGCAGTAAATATCAAAGGAAGGGACCTGCTAGACTGGCCTGAAACACTGCCAATCCAAAACAGGCATCCCGTGCCGCCTGAACAACCAGGCGGTAATGCTTGACAAAAGAATGCAAAGACAACCAAGTGGCCGCCTTACACATCTCAACGGCCGGCACCAAGCTATACTCTGCCCACGAGGCCGCCTGCGCCTTGGTCGAATGAGCCCGCAGCCCCTCCGGGACGGGTTTACCTTTCAAAATGAATGCTGACACTATAGCTTCTCTGGAAGCCTTTGCTGCTGCTGCTTCCCCTTTCCACGGCCCTCCGAACAACACGAACAGCCAATCTGACTTACGGAAATGAGTTATCCTGTTGAGATACTACTTCAGCGTCCGTCAAACATCCAGGAGACGCAACCGCCCTCGGGCCGCATCCTTCTTGCCACCATCGAAGACCGGCAAAGAAACCGCCTGATTCATATGAAATCAATACCACCTTGGGTAAAAAGGAGGGGATCGGCCTCAAAACTACCTTCTGCTCCAAAAGTAACAGAAATGGTTTCCAGCAAGACAAAGTCTGCCATTCAGATATCTGCCGAGTGGAGCATATGGCCACGAGGAAAACTGTCTTGAGTGTAAGATCCTTGAGCGAAGCATTGCCCAATGGCTTAAAAGGTTCCCGCAGCAACGCCTCTAAAACCAAATTGAGGTCCCACGTCGGTACCATCCCCTACTCGGCAGCCACAAAAGAGACACCACTCTTAAGAATCTTTTAACATCCGGGTGTGCTTCCAGCGCCATCACTTTTACCTTTTCTCTAACAGGAAAGCACTGCCAACTGTACCCTCAAGGGGCTAGCCGCCAGGCCCTTCTCGAAACCGTACTGCAGTAAAGCCAGAACCTGTGGCACCGATGTCCTAGATGGCTGAACCTGCCTGTCCAAACGCCACACCTTGAAGATGCGCCAGACACGGACATACGCCAGCATGGTAGACCTGGCGCCTGGCTTTCAACAAGGTGGAAATTACTCCCGCTGCATATCCTTCCTTCATCAGCTGCGCCCTCTCAAGAGCCAGGCTGTAGGGAGAATCGATTCAACTGCAGCATGCGAGGCAGATCCTGCACTAACAGGTCCTCCTGAACTGGCAGCCGCCAGGGCCGCTCCACTAGAAGCCGAACCAGATGCACATACCACAGCCTCCTTGGCCAATCTGGCGTGATCAGAACTACCAGACCTTGGTGGGCCTCTGTCCTCTGCATGACCCGCCCTATCAGGGCCCACGGAGAGAAAATGTTCAGAAGCCCTTTCCCGGGCCACCTCTGAATTAAGGCTTTGAGGCCCTCCGACATTCTTTCTCGCTGCCTGCTGAAGAAGCGGTTGGCCTTTGCCAACTCGAAGGTTGCCATCAGGTCCATAACCGGAACCCCCCAGCAGCATACCACCAGGGAGAACACCTCCGGATTGAGAACCCATTCTCTGGGATCCACTCAAACCAGACTTAGAAAGTCAGTTGCCACATTGTCTACCCCTGCCACGTGTGCTGCCGACAGAGCTAGGTGGTTTTCCTCTGCCCAACCTAACAGTCGATCAGCTTCCTCCTCTAAGGGAACACTGCTTGTGCTCCCCTGGCGATTGATGTTGGCCACTGTGGTTGCGTTGTCTGAGAGCACCCGAATCGCCTTTCCCCTGTAGCCAGGGCCAAAACACGCCCACATCTCCAGCCTGTTGATCGACCAACCCTTCTCCAGTTCGCTTCACTGCCCCTGGGCAAAGCGCCCCTCGCAGTGCGCTCTCCAGCCGGACAGACTGCATCCGCCGTCAGCCATCCATGACGGCGACTCCAGACACATCCCCTTTTCCAGGCAACCTGGACTCAGCCACCACCGGAGGGCCCGCCTGGTCTCCGGCGGGCAGGGGAGCCTCATGTGCACCCTTGCCCACGCACTAGCTCGAACGTGGCCGCCATGGTCTCTAGGAGTTGCAGATAATACAGGGCTGTGGGGGCTGCCCTATCCAGGAACCTGCGTATGAGCCTTAAAAGCCCCCGCAGCCCCAGAAGAAAGACCTTCCCCTCACACATATCGAACTGTACTCCCAGGTACTCGAGGCTTTTCGAGGGGGTCAGCCTGCTTTTGGCCATATTGACCACCCAGTCAAGACCCTCAAGAAACTGCACAACCCGGACAGTGGCCTACTCGCTTTCGCTATCCGACTTCACCCGAATCAACAAGTCATTGAGGTAGGAATGAACCAGTATTCCTTCCTTGTGCAATGCTGGTGCCACCACCACCACCATAACTTTGGTGAAGGTGCGCAGAGCCATAGCCAGCCCAAAAGGCAACGCCCGGAACTGGAAATGCCCCATAGGTACCGCAAACCTGAGGAACTGTTGATGGTCCTGTCGAATAGCCATGTATAGGTAAGCCTCTGACAGGTCTAGGGAAGTAAGGAACTCTCCCTTTCTGACCACCACTATGACGGACCGCAGAGTTTCCATGTGAAAATGCAAGACCCGCAGACAACAGTTTACTCTCTTGAGACCTAAGATCGGGCGAAAAGACCCTTCTTTCTTTGACATCACAAAATATATGAAGTACCGACCGTAGCCGCAATGGTCTGGCGGCACCGGTACTACTGCTTTGAGCCATAGCAGCCTCCCCAAGGTCTCCTGCACTGCCTCTAACTTTGTCTGTGCCTTGCAGGGAGACTGAACAAAGGAACTAACCAACGGGCGCTGGAGTTCCAGGACGTATCCCTCTCGAATGACCTCCAACACACACTGGTCTGACGTGATTTGGACCCAGGCAGGGTAAAATACCTGCAGCCGCCCCCCTACAGGCTCCACCGCCACCTAGGGGTCACTCGCTTCATTGTGATTTCCTGAGGCCCGAGGGAGAGGAGGCAGCGAAACCTCTGCCTGCCCCTTGAAACCCCTGGTTCCTGGAGGGGAACCTCCCCCTCTGAAACTGACTGAAACGAGGAGAACGGAAACGCTGAAACTCCCTTTGTTGACCCTTGGGCACCGCAGAGGGATGGATCTGCTTCTGTTTATCCTCATAACATGTCCGACTGGTGTGCCTAACAGCATCATTGACTTTCGATACACACTACCTAGTAATAATGAAGCAGATGGAGCTGTTATCCCTACTGGGCACTGCTGAAACTCCTAAAACTATCGCTAGAAGCTCATTATTCATCATAAAATCCTTCCAACACTTAGCTTCTAGGTGATTACTTCACAGCAAACTCTCCACCAAGCTTCATTTGATCCCATCGCCTTCCTCAGGTACCTCCACTGCGTTTCACTACTGATGTTTCCTCAGGGGATCACATGCGCTTCTTATTAATATCCAATAAAATAAAACCCATTTTAAGAATAACTACATAAATATATCTTCACACTCAAAGTTCCTATTGCTCATTACCAAATCCTATCAACTACAACAAAAAGAATCACCTACCGGAAGCATAACCGCTGCTGTACACGTCTTTTCGTCTTTCTCATTTGGGTGATAGCTATGTTTCACAGGATTTCCTTCATTCAGCCCTTGAAAAAACGCCACACATGCGGAATACTAGGCATGACTCTGCTTTTAAAAACTTAATTCTGCGGTTCCATTGGAAATTCAATGCTTAATTAGCCGATGACATCATTATTGCCTTCTAAGCTATAAGCCTTACTCTTCTAGGTATCCAAAGGTAACGCCTACTTCTCACCCCAAAATTACCTCATAGTCACCGCCCCTAAAGCTTTTAACATGAAATCCCAGCTTCTACTATTTGCATAATAAACTCCTGGTAAAAACTAACTCCTGGTAAAAATTAAATTCTCTATTAACGTAATCTTAAAGATTTCTCTATACTACCTCTCATGTCATTGCTATTCCCAACACATACTAGAACACTGATAATATTTATCTAATTTATTACAACACCCCCAAAATCAAAAACTGCACAGCTACTATAGTAAATCTCATCAACAGTCTCTCTATAAACAAACGGCCCAATCTATAGCGGCATTCAGCCCCGTGGGGGTTACTGATTTCAACCTATAGATCCACTTCTGTTCTCTGATCAGAAGCGTTTGATATAGGGATTTTCCAGCTGCTCCAAATTCCACTTTGTCAATACAGAAGCACCGTAACTGCTCAAAAATATGGCCCTGTGTAAAGCAATGTTGAACTAACGGAGCATCCTTTACCTTACAGTTCAACCGGCTTCTGTGTTCCCCCATTCTTATTTTAAAAGGACGGATCGTCTTGCCCACATAAATTAATGCACATGGACATTGAACAACATACACTACACCAGTGGAGTCACACGTGGTGTAAGTTCTCAGGGGACAGGTGGACCCTTGGTACCTAAACACTTCCAGCTCCATAGTGATGTCACAAATATTGCAACCCCCACATTTTCTATGACCATTCTGTTCTAAAGTGTCCCACTATCCTACTAAAGGATGCAAAATCGCTGGACTAAGACACTCCTTTAGGTTACGATTTCGCTGCCATACACAGCGTATTCTTTTCCCCGCTTTTCCCTAAAAGAACTGCTGCAATAATATTCCCATGCTTTCTTAATACCTTTTGAATACTTAGACTAAGAGGCGATTACTTGGTTATCAAATTGACATTATTGGGATTGATGTTTCCCTTTTTATTGGAACTCCTTGCCTCCAATAACAAACTCCTATGGTTATAGAGGGCCCTACAATACGCTCGTCTCACCGTCCCTTTAGGCGGCTGATTTTTTGAGCAGTTACGGTGCTTCTGAACATAAGATATGCCATACTTGGTCAGACCAAGGTCCATCAAGCCCAGTATCCTGTTTCCAACAGTGGCCAATCTAGGTCATACGTACCTAGCAGTTTCCCCAAAAGACACAGGTTCCGCAATGCTTGTACTGGGTCAAACATTGATATCCTGGGTCCCTTCTTAATAATGGTTTATAGACCTTTCCCTCCAGGAACTTGTCCAAACCTTTTTTAAACCCAGCTACACTAACAGCCTTTACTACATCCTCCGGTAACAAATTCCAGAGTTTGATTACACATTGAGTGAAAAAATATTTTCCTTTATTAGTCTTAAATAGTTTACCCTGTAGCTTCATTGCATGTCCCCTAGTCTTTGTATATTCTGAAAATGTAAACAATCGATCTACGTTTACCTGTTCCACTCCGTTCATTAATTTATAGACTTCTATCATATCTCCCCTCAGTCGTCTCTTTTCCAGGTTAAAGAGCCCTAACCTTTTTAGCCTTTCTTCATAGGAGTATCCTTCCATCCCCTTTACCATTATGGTGGCTCTTCTCTGAACCTTTTCTAATAACTCTATATCCTTTTTAAGATACGGCGACCAGAATTGCACACAATATTCAAGGTGCGGTCTCACCATGGAACGATATAGAGGCATTATAATATCTTTTGTTTTATTTTCCATTCCTTTCCTTATGATACCTAGCATTCTATTTGCTCTCTGCACACTGGGCCGAGGGTTTTAACATGTTATCCACAATGACGCCTAAATCTTTTTCCTGGGTGGTGGTTCCTAATGTGGAACCTTGCATTGTGTAACCATAGTTTGGGTTGTTCTTCCCTAGGTGCATAACTTTGCACTTGTCCACATTAAATTTCATCTGCCATTTTGATGCCCAGTCTTCTAATTTATCAAGATCCTCTTGCAATTTTCCACAATCCTCTTGGGTTTTAACAACTTTAAATAGTTTTGTGTCATCTGCGTATTTGATAACCTCACTCGTTATTCCACTTTCCAGGTCATTTATGAATATGTCAAAAAGCAGCGGACCCAGCACAGATCCCTGGGGTACACCACTATTCACCTTTCTCCATTGGGAAATTGGCCATTTAGCCCAACCCTCTGCTTTCTATCTCTTAACCAGTTCTTGATCCACAGTAGTACACTGCCTCCTATCCCATGACTCTTTAGTTTTGCCAAAAGTCTCTGATGAGGGACCTTGTCAAAGGCTTTCTGAAAGTCCAGATACACTATATCAACCGATTCACCTTTGTCCACCTGTTTATTCACACTTTCAAAAAAACATAACAGATTAGTAAGACAAGATCTTCCTTGTCTAAAGCCATGTTGGCTGTCTCCAATTAGGCCATGACTATCTATATGCTGAGTAATTGTATTCTTTATGATGGTTTCTACCATTTTTCCCGATACTGACGTGAGGCTCACCGGTCTGTAGTTTCCCGGATCAACCCTGGAACCCTTTTTAAAAATTGGTGTTAAATTGGCGATCCTCCAATCTTCAGGTATTAGAGATGATTTTAAAGACAGTTCACAGATTACTAATAGCAGGTCTGCAATCTCATATTTCAGTTCTTTCAACACCCTTGGATGTATACCATCCGGCCCAGGTGATTTGCTACTCTTCAGTTTATCTAATAGTTGTAATACATCTTCCCGATGTATCGATATTTCCTTCAATTCTTCCGCACCTTTAAATATCACTTCAGTCATGGGTAACATCCCTACATCTTCCCCAGTAAAGACTGAAGCAAAGAATTCATTTAGTCTCTCCGCTATCGCCTTGTCGCCTCTTAGTGCCCCTTTAACTCCTCTATCATCTAATGGACCAACTGACTCTCTCATAGGTTTTTTGCTGCGAATGTGCTTGAAAAAATCTTTATTTCGCGTTTTTGCTTCCACAGCAAGCTTCTTCTCAAATTCTCTCTTTGCCTGCTTTATCAATGCCTTGCAATTGATTTGCCAGTGCTCGTGCTGTTTCCAGGTTTCATCGTTTGGCTCTTTTTCCCATTTCCTGAAAGATGCTTTTTTGGCAACAACAGCCTCTCTGACCTCACCTTTAAACCATGCTGACAGTTTTTTGGACTTCCTTCCACTTTTCTTAAAGCGTGGAATACAGCTGGTCTGGGCTGCCAAGATAGTATTTTTCAACAAGACCCAAGCTTGATGTAAGTCTTTAACCTTTGCAACTGCTCCTTTTAGTTTTTTCTTAACTATTTTCCTCATTTTATCATAGTCTCCCTTTCGAAAGTTAAAAGGTAGTACTGTGGATTTCCGTACTATCCCTCCTCCACTAATTAAATCAAAGGTGATCATGCTATGATCACTATTGCCAAGTGGCCCCAACACCCTTATCTCTTGCACTAGATCTGGTGTTCCACTAAGGACCATGTTTAATATGGCTTCCGCTCTGGTCGGTTCATGAACTAGCTGCTCCAAGAAGCAGTCATTTATGTCATCTAGGAACTTTATCTCCTTAGCATGTCCTGCCGTGACACTGACCCAGTCGATACCGGGGTAATTGAAATCACCCATTATTATTACTGCGCTGTAACCTTTGATAGCTTCCTTGATTTCTTTGAGCATTTCAGCATCCATTTGTTCATTCTGGCCCAGTGGTCGATAGTACACCCCCACTTCCATCGCCTTTCTCCTTTTTACATGGAATTTCAATCCATAGAGATTCTACAGCAAATTTTGTTTCCTGCAAAACTTTAATCCTTTCTGACTCAATGCCCTCTCTAACATAGAGCGCAACCCCTCCACCAATTTGATCAGCTCTATCATTATGATATAGTTTGTACCCAGGTATCACACTGTCCCATTGGTTGTCCTCCTTCCACCATGTCTCTGAAATTCCAGTCATATCTAACCTCTCATTTAGTGCTATATATTCTAACTCTCCCATCTTATTTTTTAGACTTCTAGCATTTGCATACAAGCATTTTAGAGACTGTATTTTATTCATATTAATTTGGCTATTGGTAGACATGGGTAATTTGGGATCTTTAAGCTCTGTCTGCTCCATACTTGAGGGAATTTGTGCTACTTTGCTCTTTTTTGGAACCTCTCTGCTTTTGGTAGTATCCTTCAAGGATACATTCTTCCGAACCATCTGCTCTTGGCCGACTGTCGGCTTTCCCCTATTATCTAGTTTAAAAGCTGCTCTATCTCCTTTTTAAAGGTTAATGCCAGCAGCCTGGTTACATCCCGGTTAAGGTGAAGCCCATCCCTTCGGAAGAGCCCCTCCTTTCCCCAGAATGTTCCCCAGTTCCTAACAAATCCAAAACCCTCATCTCTGCACCATTGTCTCATCTACGCACTGAGACTCCGGAGCTCTGCCTGCCTTTTGGGTCCTGCACATGGAACGGGAAGCATTTCGGAGAATGCTACCCTGGAAGTTCTGGATTTCAACTTCCTACCTAAAAGCCTAAATTTAGCCTCCAGAACCTCCCTACCACATTTTCCTATGTCATTGGTACCGACATGTACCAAGACAGCAGACTCCTCCCCAGCGCTATCTAAGACCTTATCTATGTGGCGCGTGAGGTCCGCTACCTTCGCACCAGGCAGGCATGTTACCAGGCGATCCTCATGTCCACCAGCCACCCAGCTATCTACATGCCTAATGATCGAATCACCAACTATAACGGCTGTCCTAACCCTTCCCTCATGGGCACATGTATTGACAAAGTGGAATTTGGAGAAGCTGGAAAATCCCTAGATTAAACGCTTCTGATCAGAGAAAAGAAGTGGTTCTATAGGTTGAAATCAGTAACCCCCACGGGGCTGAATGCCGCTATAGATCGGGCTGTTTGTTTATAGAGAGACTGTTCATGAGATTTACTATAGTAGTTGTGCAGTTTTTGATTTTGGGAGTGTTGTAATAAATTAGATAAATATTATCAGTGTTCTAGTATGGGTTGGGAAAGCGTAGTTACTCACCTGTAACAGGTGATCTCCGGGAACAGCAGGAATTTAGTCCTCACATATGGGTATCGTCGGTACCGACGGAGCCTGCGCGGGAACGCTCCCCAGCGTCCAATAGGAACGCTTTTAGGAGCATTCCTCAGCACATGCGCGCTGCCTTCGCGCCTTTCCAACTGTCCCTCTTCAGTTAAGTTTGTAGCTGAGTGAAAGGATAGAGGGAGAGAGGAAAGAGACAAAGAGAGAGAGAGAGAGACAACTCCTAGGGGAGGTGGGTGGGTTGTGAGGACTAAATTCCTGCTGTTCCCGGAGACCACCTGTTACAGGTGAGTAACTATGCTATCTCCAGGGACAAGCAGGAATGTAGTCCTCACATATGGGGACTCCCTAGCTGAAGATGCCAGGGAGATAATCCCAGGAAGGTGCCACCGTAGAAGGTGGGAATCCTTCCTCCCATGGATCTCTGGCATCCCACCAGGGTTGTTGGGTAGGAATTGGTTTAAGTTTGAAAGAGATTTTGAAGAACAGCTTAGCCAAAGAAGGCATCCCGATGGGAGGCTTTATCTAGGCAGTAGTGGGCTGTGAAGGTGTGTACCGAAGCCCAGGTGGCTGCTCGACAAATGTCATCGATAGACACAGAGTGGAAATTAGCCATAGAAGCTGCCATGGCTCTCACATTGTGAGCTGTGACATGGTCCTGAAGAGGAAGACCCTTACTCTCATAAGTAAAGGATATGCATTGGGCAATCCATTTAGATAAAGTTCTTTTGGAGACTGGAAGTCCCAAATGACTAGGGTCAAAAGCTACAAAAGGTTGTGAGGACTTTCTATGTTGCTGTGTTCTTTGAATGTAAAAGGCTAAGGCCCTTTTACAATCCAAAGTATGAAGGTTTCTTTCTGCATTAGAGGCGTGAGGCCTCGGAAAAAATACAGGAAGATAAATTGATTGGTTTAAATGAAAAGGTGAAACCACCTTTGGCATAAAGTGTGGTTGAGTACGAAGAACAACCTTATCATGATGAAATCTAGTATGAGAAGGATCAGCCACCAAAGCTTGCAATTCACTAATGCGACGGGCAGAGGTGATTTCAATCAGGAAGATGACCTTCCAAGTCAAAAACCTAAGGGCTGTAGTGGCTAAAGGTTCAAAAGGCAGCCTCATGAGCTGCCCGAGAACTAGATTTAGATCCCATGCTACCGGTGGTGGCTTGATGGGAGGTTTAGTTAATAAAAGGCCTCTCATAAATCTTGATAGGAGTGGATGAGAGGAAATTGGTTGTCCATTTAGAGGCTTATAAGAAGCTGCAATTGGACTCTTACCGAATTGGTCTTTAAGCCAGAATTCGATAAGTGAAGGAGATACTCTAGTAGGGGGTATGATCCCTTCTTGGAGCACCATATACGGTAGTAAAACGTTTCCACTTGAAGGCATAAGATGTTCTTGTGGAAAGTTTCCTAGAAGCCTGAAGGATATCTTTTACCTGCTGGGACAGGTTGAAATCTTGGAGGTCTAAGCCTTCAACAACCAGGCCGTGAGGTGCAGGGACTGGGGATTCGGGTGCCATAGCATCCCGTTCTCCTGGGAAAGGAGATCTGGAACATGCCCTAACTCCAGAGGTGGCACTTGAGAGAGATGCAGAAGCAGGGAATACCACGTTTGGCGTGACCATCGTGGTGCTATGAGAATCATGCGACCCCTGTCTCTCTGAAGTTTGAAGAGTGTCTTGGGGATGAGGGGAATGGGTGAGAAGGCATAAAGGAAGTCCTGACCCCAGTGAAGGAGGAAGGCATCCCTTGCCTGACAGTTGTGCGCCGGAATCCTGGAACAGAACCGGGGAAGTTTGGCATTCAGTGGACTTGCAAAGAGGTCTATGTCTGGAGTGCCCCAGAGATGAAATATTTTTGCCACCTGGTCTAGGTGGAGTGACCACTCGTGAGGTAGCAGTACTCGACTGAGTTTGAATGCCTGGAAGATATACTACTAGAAGGTGAATTTGATGCTCTCTGGCAAGGGCCCATAGTCATAAAGCTTCGTTGCATAACGACAGAGAGCCTGTCCCACTCTGCTTGTTCACATAGAACATGGCTATCTGATTGTCCGTCTGGACTAGGACTGTCTTGTAGCTGAGCTGGGCGTGGAACACTCAAAGAGCTAAATAAATTGCTCTTAACTCCAGGAGGTTTATGTGCAAACCAACCTCCTGAGGAGTCCAGGTGCCCTGGGTAGAGAGATGATTCAGGTGTGCTCCCCAACCCACCTGTGATGCATCTGTTGTGAGGGTGGCCTGAAAGATGGGTTGATGGAAAGGAGACCCTACTGTCAGATTTTCTAATGATTGCCACCATTGGAGGGACAAAATTAGTCAAGAGATTGTTATTTTGTTCGACAAATGACCCGTGTGGAGAGGGTCCACTGAGCTGCTCGCATGTGGAGGCAAGCATATGGGACTACATGAACTGTGGATGCCATGTGTCCCAGTAACTGCAGTAGCTCCTGAGCAGTGAGGGAGGATTTGCCTGCTGCTTGGGAAGCTAACTGCATTATGCGAAGACACCGGGCTTGTGGAAGGAAAGCCCTTGCCTGTCTGGTTTCCAGACAGGCTCCTATGAATTCTAGGCATTGGGAAGGAACTAGTTGAGATTTCAGGAAGTTTATTACCAATCCCAAGTATTGGAGAATTCGTATTGTACGAGACAGTGCAGTGCTGGTCTCTGTTACTGTGGAGGCTTGGATGAACCAGTCGTCTAATGGAAAACAAAAATCCCCAGGGTTCGTAGAAATGCAGCTACTACTGCCAAGCATTTTGTGAATACCCTTGGTGCTGAAGCCAGACCAAAAGGAAGAACCCTATACTGGAAATGCCTTTCCTTGAAAAGGAAACGTAAAAATTTCCTGTGATCTGGATGGATAAGAATGTGAGTGTATGCATCCTTTAAGTCTAGAGAGCAAAGCCAGTCCTGGCTTTGAAGGTATGGCAGAAGAGTTCCCAGAGAAATCATTTTGAATTTCTCTCGAAACAGATATTTGTTCAATTCTCTGAGGTCTAGAATGGGTCTGTGTCCTCCTGTTTTCTTTGGAATAAGAAAATAGGGGGAGTAGAACCCTGCACCCTGTTGAAGAATGGGTACTTCCTCTATTGCCCCTTGGGCAAGAAGTGTGGAAACCTCGTGATGTAGCAGATTGTCTGCAGAGGTTTGTGAATTGAACTGCTTTAGAAATGTAGGAGGGGGTAAGCTGTGAAAATGAAGTTTGTACCCCTCCCCTACAATAGACAAAGTCCAATCTTCTGCTGTTATCTGATGCCATCTGTTGACAAAGTGGCATAACCTGCCGGGAATATTGGGGGGGGGGGGGGGGGTTGAGGACCCCTCAGAGGCAGGAAGGCAAAGCTCTCTAGGAAGGAGTCAAAGCCCTTGAGGGGGCTGAACCGGGAGAGCTGGTTGGGCTCTCGGACCTTTTGGTTTCTTTTGTTGTCTAGTTTGTCCCTTTTGGGCAACCTGTCCTGGAGCTTGAGTCTGATGGGTATAGGAAGGATAAAACTTCCTCTTTTTGCTAAAAGAGGGTTTTTTATAAGGCTTTCTTTTGGCTGGAGTGGCTGTAGACTTTGACAATCTATCTAAGGTAGAATTGTCAGCATCTAACTCGTTAGCCTTCTCCTGCCAGTTCTTGCCGAAGAGATTCTCTCCCGTGCAAGGAATGTTGCCTAACTTGTCCTGTACCCAAGTCTCCAAGTCTGATGCAGAAGTTCTGCTGATGCATTTGAAGCAGTCAAAGGCTGCACGATTGACAAACTTGGAGACATCCTGAGCATGCTTAACCAGAGTAAGAAAGTCTTGTCTCTTATCTGAGAGAAATGGGCTCATAAGTTCCAAGTCTCCTGTGATTTCTTTGAGGAACATTCCCATGTATAGGATATATGAGCTGATCCTAGCTGAAAGCATGGAAGCTTGAAAAGTTCTGCGTCCAAAAGCATCCAGAGTCATGCATTCACGACCTGGAGGATTGGATGCATGTCCTTTAGCACTTTTCATTCCAAACACATTGCTGACTCCACTACCATTGAATGGTGTGACAGCTGAGTTTTCTGAAATCCAGGACATGGTGGGACTCGATACATAGTATCAAGTCTCCAAGAGTGAGGAGAAGTAGTCAGAGGTGTCTCCCACATTCTGAGCATCAAGTTATGCAGAATTTCATGGATAGGAAGAGAAGCTGCCTCCTTAGGAGCTTTAGGATATTGGAGGATTTCCAATTCCTTTGCTCTGGGTTCCTCTTCAGGAGCTACTGTGATTGAAAGACCTTTAGCCATATCACGGATGATATCCTGAAATGACATGTCCTCTGGAGGTGACATTCTGTGTTGGGGAGAAGAGGGATCTTCTACGAGAAAACCTCTAGTGCCAGCAGAATTGTCAGTCTTCGGAATCGGAGGAATCAAAGTATTCCTGACCCCGATGCTCCTGCAAAGTACGATCCCGGTACTGATCGAAGTTGGTACCGAGGTGACACGGTACCACTTTATCCACTCCAGCCGGAGGTGGAATGGGAAGAGTTACCATTGGGGTCGGTACCGTTGGTACCAGCATCGTCGGTGTCGGTACCGGTGCCCTTGGGACAACCGGTACCACAGCTGAGAGAAGAGCTGCGATACTGCGTTTGATAGCAAGAAATCTCTGATCTATCGATGCTGCCGATTCTTGGGTGTCGGTACCGGTAAGAACGACCGGAACCCCTGAGCATGGCACAGGTAGTTCTTGTGAGGTTGAGGCCTCGAGAACATCCTGAAGCCCTATCGATGCTTTGGAAGCCAAAGCCTCCCGCCGGGGCTGTTTTGCTGGTGTGGTTCCCTCAAGGGCAATGCCAATGGCCTCTCAATGCTTAGCCGGAGGGCTACCCTTTGAGGATCGGCTTTTGTGTTTAGTTACCTGAGATCCATGGGAGGAAGAATAGGCCCTTGACGATGTTGATGCAATAGATCTGGCATCTGAAGGAAAGAAGGTACCGAGCTTTGCGGTCCGGTTCTGTCTTCCTCTTTTAGTCATCCCCATGCAGGAGAGACATTCAGTTGGAGAATGATCAGGTCCTAAACATTTTAGACACCAATCATGGGTGTCAGTGACGCAAATGGTACCGCCATACTTAGTACATTTTTTAAAACTACTAGTTGGCTTTTCCATGATTTTGGAAAAATGGGGCCTAATGCCCAAAATGGTGCCAAGCACCAAAAACAGGAGTTTCTGAAAAGAAACAGAGAAAGTCTAGGTTGTTTTTTTTTTTAGGAAAAGAAAAGAAAAGAACCGGCGGTACCGGTAGGCGTCGTGCGGTAGGCAAACGCGACCACAAAAAACAATTTTAAAGACAGAATTTTCTGCGGTGACAGGGAATAGGTCCTGTTGGCTCCGCGGAAAACGAAGAACTGAAGAGGGACAGTTGGAAAGGCGGGAAGGCAGTGCGCATGTGCTGAGGGATGCTCCTAAAAGTGTTCCTATTGGACACTGGGGAGCGTTCCCGCGCAGGCTCCATTGGTACCGACGATACCCATATGTGAGGACTACATTCCTGCTTGTTCCTGGAGATTAGCAATGACATGAGAGGTAGTATAGAGAAATCTTTAAGATTATGTTTATAGAGAATTTAATTTTTACCAGGAGTTTATTATGTAAATAGTAGAAGCTGGGATTTCGTGTTAAAAGCTTTAGGGGCGGTGACTATGAGGTAATTTTGGGGTGAGAAGTAGGCGTTACCATTGGATAACTAAAAGAGCAAGGCTTATATCTTAGAAGGCAATAATGACGTCATCGGCTAGTTAAGCATTGAATTTCCAATGGAACTGTAGAATTAAGTTTTTAAAAGCAGAGTCATGCCTAGTATTCCGCATGCGCGGCGTTTTTTCAAGGGCTGAATGAAGGAAATCCTGTGAAACATAGCTATCGCCCAAATGAGAAAGACAAAAAGACGTGTACAGCAGCGGTTATGCTTCTGGTAGGTGATTCTTTTTGTTGTAGTTGATAGGATTTGGTAATGAGCAATAGGAACTTTGAGTGTGAAGATATATTAACATAGTAACATAGTATATGACAGCAGATAAAGACCAGTATGATCCATCTAGTCTGCCCAGTTATTGTTAAAATGGGTTTTATTTTATAGGATATTAATAAGAAGCGCATGAGATCCCCTGAGGAAACATCAATAGTGAAACACAGTGGAGGTACCTGAGGAAGGCATTGTGATCAAATGAAGCTTGGTGGAGAGTTTGCTGTGAAGTAATCACCTAGAAGCTAAGTGTTGGAAGGATTTTATGATGAATAATGAGCTTCTAGCGATAGTTTTAGGAGTTTCAGCAGTGCCCGGTAGGGATAATAGCTCCATTTGCTTCATTATTACTAGGTAGTGTGTATCGAAGGTCATTGATGCTATTAGGCACACCAGTTGGACATGTTACAAGTCTAAAAAAGAGTGCCGAAGAAGTCCGAGGACCTTCGTAGTTTAAAAAATTGAAAAGTTTGAAAAATGTAATGTTCTTGAATAACTGCAAGAGATAAATTGAAGAAGATTTTTGTTCCATTTTGATAGTATTTAGCGCTTTTTGAAATTGGTTATAGTGTTTATCGCTCAAAAGATGACCATAATTTAGTCTGTTTATCCTCAGGCAGCCGCCCTCCCTTGGAGTCTATGTCCTTTACCAACTTGTCCAGGTCCTCTCCGAAGAGAAGTTTACCTCTAAATTGAAGATTACTGAGCCGGGCTTTACAGAAGCTGTCCGCCATCCAGTTACATAGCCAGAGATAGCGCCAAGCCGCTACCACCGAAGCTATACTCTTTGAGAGGCCCTGGATAAGGTCGTAATGAATATCTGCCAAATATGCGGCCCCGTACTCTAGCCAGGCAGCTTCTCTGGCTGGCTCCCCGACCTGTTCTCCCTGAATCTGCTGTGACCAATGAAGACAGGCTCTAGCAACCCACGCTCCACAAATGGAGGCTTGAAGCGACAGGGCATTGACCTGCTTCAAACAGGTGTCCAACTTCCTATCTTGGACATCCTCAAGAGCCACACTACCTTCCACCGGGATCGTTGTCTTCTTGGTGACCGGTGACACCGCCATATCCACTTTCGGAGGTTGATGAACTCGTGGTCCTGATCAGACTAGGGCTAGAGGCGAGCCATAGCCCTGGACCTCTTGAGTCCCACCTCCGGCATATCCTATTCTCCAGGAACAAACAGGAAGTCAGTCCTCACTTATGAGTGACGTCGGCACCGACAGAGCCCGCGCAGATCAATTCCCCAGCTTTCGAAGAAAGATTTTGGGATTGCTGCCACGCCTGCGTGGTCTTTTTCTTGCCCAAGGGTGCCATCTTGCTCAGTCTCCCTTTTTCTGTGGATCCCTTCGGACGCACATCCTCGTCCCTTGGAAAAAGTTTACTTTTTTTGCCTTACAGGCTTCTCTATTTTCCGGTTGCACCAGTCCTCTACCCGTCCTATCCCCTGCTCTAATTTTAGAGCTATCGGGGATACTCTTTTCTTTTCATTTTTTCGTTACAGACTTTGCGCCCTTTTTTCTTCTCTAACCATGTGGATCTTCGACCTCGCAGGGTCATTTTTGCTCCCCATGGCCACCGGATTCAAAAAATGCGATAGATGCTCTAGGAACATGTTGCTTACAGACACTCATGACTGCTGTCTGCGGTGCCTTGGAGCTGACCATGATCCAGAGCTCTCTTCACTCTGCAAGAAAATGTCCTCTAAGGCCCTGCTCAGCCGTAAGCAGAGGTCCAAAGACATTTTCTGAAAGGCTGCCTCGGAGTCCCTGGTGGCACCCTCGGTCGCGTCTCCTCCGTTGGGTTCCCCCCCTACAGCCTCGCGCTTTCGGTGGCACTCCGACCAGGGGTTCCCCGAGGTGGAGCGGCGCAAAAAGAAGGCGGTCTCAAAGTCTGTCGGGGGCTCCCGGTCGCTTAGCCCCCTTCGGCGTTCCCGAGAGTCAGACAAGGAGTGGCCCCACAAAGTACCCCGCACGGAAGCGGAGGCCTCCGGCGAAGGTGCCTGGTCTCCTGAGGGTCGTCCCAGTGAGTATATCTTCTCCTCCTCGATGCCTGACCCGGTGACCCCAGGATTGGCATCGCAGAGCCCAACGCTCGCATGGAAGTCCTGCATACTGGCGCTGGAACACAGCGTTTCTGTGTTCATTGCTTCCCAGCAGGCGCTCACGGCCAGCTTTGCTGACTCGCGCCTAGAGACCACAGGTCCCTCGCGTGGGACACCCAAATCCATCCAGGAAACCCCCAAGCGCCGTGGGCCTCATGAGGGTCCTCGATGTCGGTCTCGCTTGCCCTCCCATTCCTCGGAGGCGAGATCATCCAGGGCCACCGGCAATTGGACAGGGCGATCCGCCCGGCTCGGACTCCTCCACCGATTTCTCGGAGTGAGAGTCCGATGGGGACACCTCTCTGGAAACCCGTACCCACCGGGATCTTCTGTCGGACCCCTCATCACCCGCATTCCAGCAGCGCTCGCCACCCGAAGACACCTCCTTCCTAGTGTTCATTCGGGTCATGGCACGGGCCCTTAACCTGGTCACCCATTTTGAGGAGGACCATCATGCTGAAGAACTCGACATTCTTCAGTACGAGTCCCCGCCCAGGGAATCCCTCACTATGCCTGTACCTCCTATTCCATCTTGGCTGCAGCTCCGCATGTGAGAGGCCCCAGCCTCAGTTCCCATCGTAAGCAAGTGCCTTGACACAACGTACAAGGTACAACGTGGGCCAGGCTTCCGAAAGACCCAACCCACACACCTCGATGGTGGTGGAATCAGCCATGAGGAAGCAAAAGAGCTCGAAATCGCACTCATCGGTGCCACCCGGACGAGAGTCGAGAGCCCTTGATGCCCTGGGCTGCAAGGCCTACCAAGGCTCCATGCTCTCTTGTCGCATCTAGGCATATCAACTGTAAATTGGTATGTTCCTGCGCGATTTGGCTAAGGAACTTGGGTGTTTCTCCATGGGCCTTGAGGGTCAGCCCCTCAATAGGTTCCGCACCCTGGTAAAGAGCTTCCTATGATGGCTTTGAGACATCAGCTCGGGTGGCAGCCACGGGCATTAGCATGGCTCCAATCCTCTGATTTGGAGCAATGAGTGCAGAAGCTCCTGGACGTGCCCTGTATAGGTACAGGTCACCGCTATTGTTGAGATATAAGAGAGTTATGACTATTTTGATTTTATCCTGTTGATATAAAGGAATCCACTGTGTCTGTCCCAAGCCACTTAGTGTAGTTACTCACTTGTAACAGGTGTTCTCTAGGGACAGCAGGAATCAGTCCTCGCTTATGAGTGATGTCAGTGCCAACGGAGCCCCATACATAGCAAATCCCCAGCTTTCAAAGAAAGCCTTTGGTAATTGCTACCACGCTTGCGTGGTCCCCTTCCCGCCCAAGGGTACCATCTTGCTCAGTCAGATGACCTAGCTAAAAAGATGGCAAAAAACAATGAAATGAAGGACTGCAACTCCAAGGGGAGGAGGGAGGGTAGTGAGGACTGATTCCTGCAGTCCCTGGAGAACACCTGTTGTTACAGGTAACTACGCTTTCTCCAGGAACAAGCAGGAAGTCAGTCCTCACTTATGGCTCTCCTGAGAGAGCCTGTAGCTGGGGAGTCCCATAAGCAGCCGCAAGGACAACCCTAACAAGGGAGTGACACTCCGGAAGCCTGAATGCAGACAGGGTCAGAGTGCAGGAGTTGCCTAGACCTCAAATAAATTTTGGAGTACCGCTTGGCCAAAGGCACTGTCCCATCGGGACTCCCTATCCAGGCAGTAATGATCTGTGAGGTCTGCCCCGAAGACCAGGTGATGGCCCGGCAGATGTCCGCCAACGGAACAGAATGGAGGTGAGCCACTGAAGCCACCATGGCCCTCACCCTTTGAGCCGTAACCCAGCCCTCCAGCAGGAGACCTGCTGCCTCATAAGCCCGGGCAATGCAGTCCGCCACCCAGGTGGACAGCGTACACTTCGTCACAGCCGCCCACAGTTTACTGGGGTTGTAGGAAACAAACAGCTGATAAGCTTTCCTGTGACCTTGCGTATGCTGAATATAAAAGGACAAGGCCCTCTTACAATCCAGGATATGGAGGACCGCCTCCGCCCGACTGGCATGTGGTCTTGGGAAGAAGGTGGGAAGCACCACCTCTTGATTGAGGTGAAATGGAGAAACCACCTTCGGAAGGAAAGAGTAGTTACTCACCTGTAACAGGAGTTCTCCAGGAGCAGCAGGAATCAGTCCTCACATATGGGTGACGTCGGCGCCGACAGAGCCCCCGTGCGGAGCATTTCCCCAGCTTTCAAAGAAAGCCTTTGGAAATGCAGCGCGCATGCGTGGTCCCCTTCCCGCCCAAGGGTGCCATCTTGCTCAGTCTGATGACATAGCTAAAAGACAGCAAAAAAAACAAAATGAAGTATATGACTGCAACTCCAGGGAGGACAGAGGGTCATGAGGACTGATTCCTGCTGCTCCTGGAGAACACCTGTTACAGGTGAGTAACTACTCTTTCTACACAGGAAGTCAGTCCTCACATATGGGACTCCCCAGCTCTAGGCTACCGGAAACCCAAAGCTGAAAAAATGGCTCCCTCTCTAGAGCCTCAGCATCCGTGATAAGAAAATCCTCTGAGAACGCCCCCGTACGGTAGCCCAACACAAGGGCCGGAGGGTAGGAGTTGCCTAAACCTCAAAGAGATTACGGAGTACCGCCTGTCCGAAAGCACTGTCCCTTCAGGTCTCTCTCTCGAGGCAGTAGTGGGCTGCAAAGGTCTGGCTTGAAGATCAAGTAGTGGCCCGGCAGATGTCTGCCAAAGGAACAGAGCAGAAATGAGCTACTGATGCGGCTTTCGCCCTGACATGGTGGGCCGTGACTCGACCCTGCAAGGAGAGGCCGGCTGCCTTGTATGCCCAGGTGATACAATCTGCTACCCAAGTGGACAATGTATGCTTGGAGACAGGTAACCCCAGTTTATTAGGGTCAAAAGAGACGAAGAGCTGAGTAGCCCTTCGATGCCCCTGTGTACGTTCTATGTAAAAGGACAACGCCCTCTTACAGTCCAGGGTATGCAAGACTGTTTCAGCCCAGCTGGTATGTGGCCTGGGAAAGAATGTCAGAAGAACCACCTCCTGGTTGAGGTGGAAAGAGGAGACAACTTTTGGAAGGAACTTCGGATGAGTCTGTAGGACCACCCTGTTCCTATAGAACCCTGTGTACTGTCTATCAGAAACCAGAGCTTGAAGTTCACTCACACGTCTGGCCGAGGTAAGGGCTACCAGGAAGAGGGCCTTCCAAGAAAGGAAGCGTAAATGGCAAGTAGCCATCGGCTCAAACGGTGGGCGAGTATGTTGCTGCAAGACTACATTCAAATCCCACTCAGTGGCTGGTGGACGAATCGGAGGCTTGAGCAGAAGCAAGCCTCTGAGGAAGCGGGACACCAAGGGGTAACTGACAGAGACTGTCCCTCCACCGGTGAGTGGTGTGCTGATAGAGCACTGAGGTGGACCCGAACAGAGTTGGACTTAAGGCCTAGGTCTGACAGGTGAAGCAGGTATTGCAGTACTACTGGCACAAGGCAGGAGAAAGGATCTTCATTGCACTGAGCACACCATATGGAGAACCTACGCTACTTGAGAGCATAGGACTTTCTGGTGGACTGCCTCCTAGAGGCCAAGACCACCTCCTCAACTTCCTTAGGTAGAAGTAAGGGAGCTAGCACTATCCTTTCAGCAGTCAGGCCATCAGATTGAGGGATCTGAGATTGGGGTGCAGAAGGGAACCCTGATCCTAAGACAGGAGGTCGGGTTGCAACCCCAGAGGGAATAGAGTTTCCACCGCCAACTGCAGAAGAAGTGGAAACCACGGTTGCCTCGGCCATCTGGGGGCTACCAGAATCACCGAGGCTTTGTCCCGTAGAATCTTGAACAGAGTTCGGGCCACCAGGGGCGTGGGAGGAAACGCATACAGGAGGCCCGTAGATCAAGAGATCAGAAACGCAACTGCTGCCATTCTCAGGGGATGCGGCTGCCTGGAGCAAAACCTGGGCAGCTGACGGTTCAGTGAACTTGCAAAGAGATCGATGGTTGGAAGTCCTCATCGTAGAAAGATCTGCTGGACCACCAGTGGATTCAACTGCCACTCGTGAGGCTGGAGAATCCTGCTTAGTTTGTCTGCCAAGAAGTTCTCCTGACCAGGTAGATAAACTGCTTTGAGAAACATGCCTTGTTCGACTGCAAGGGAGCAAAGGGCTTGCGCCTCCTGACATAGGAGTCTGGACCCCGTGCCTCCTTGCTTGTTCACATAGAACATTGCTACCTGATTGTCTGTATGAATTAAGACAGACTGGTGAGAGAGGGAATGAGAAAAAGTCTGTAGAGCTAAGCAGATTGCTCGCAGCTCCAAAAGATTGATCTGCTGTGTGGCCTCTCGAGGAGACCAGAGGCCTTGAGTGCACGTGCCCTGGCAATGTGCACCCCATCCTTTTAATGAAGTATCGGTCGTCAGCACCCTTGTGTGTGCTGGGGCCTGAAAGGGTACCCCCTGAGGTGGTTTGGGAGATGTAGCCACTACTGCAAGGAGTCCAAAAGTGGTTTGGACACCTTTAATCTGTCTCGGAGATCGCCTATGGCTTGTGCCCACTGAGCTCTGAGGCACCACTGAGCAGCCCGCATGTGCAGACGGGCGTTCGGGCTCACATGTACCGTGGATGAAATGTGGCCCAAGAGCCACAGGAAGTGTCTGGCGGAGACCTGAGAACTGCTTTGGAACTGGATGGCCAAGTCCATCAGTTTGTGGGCCCTGTCCTCGGGCAAGTAAGCTCTTGCCTGAAGGGTGTCTAGTCTCGCCCCTATAAACTCTAGGTTCTGTGAGGGGAGCAAAGTGGACTTTGCGAAGTTTATGACAAAGCCCAGATGCTGAAGAAGAGAGACAGTGCGAAGAGTGGCTTGTCTGGCCTCCTGGAGAGACTGACCCCTGATTAGCCAGTCATCCAGGTATAGGAAGACAAAAATTCCCTGATTTCTGAGATAGGCCGCCACCACCGCCAGGCATTTGGTGAAAACCCTGGGGGCGGAAGTTAGGCCAAAGGGAAGTACTCTGTACTGAAAATGGTTTCCTCCCACCACACATCTGAGATATTGTCTGTGGTCTGGATGGATGAGAATGTGAATATAAGCATCCTTTAGGTCTAAGGAGCACAGCCAATCTCCCTGTTGGAGGTAGGGCAGCAGTATCCCAAGGGTAAGCATCTTGAAATTTTCCCTCTCCAGAAACTTGTTTAGGTTTTGCAAGTCTACGATAGGCCTGAGGCCTCCTGTTCTTTTTGGTACCAGGAAGTACCTGGAGTAGAAGCCTTGCCCTTCCAGGTGGTGAGGCACCGGTTCCACCGCCTGTTCCTTTAGAAGACTTGCCAACTTCTGAAGGAGGAGGTTTCTGTGCAGAGGGAGTCTTGGAGGCTCCCCTGGAAAGTAGGAGGGGGGTATCTGGTGGAAGTGGAGCAAGTAGCCCTTCTGGACTATGCTCAGTACCCAGGTATCCCCTGTGATGGCTGGCCATCTGTAGGCATACAGGGTGAGCCGACCTCCTGTGCTGAGTGGAGCCAGCTGTGGAGAAGAGGCTATGCTGTGGGAGTCAAAACGCCACTCCCTGCTGTGCAGGAGCCGGAGCTGGCGGCATGGGGGTCTTCTGCCTACGGGGCCCATGCCCCTGCCCCTGCCCCTTGGCCTGCTGGCCCTGTTGGGGAGCTGGAGAGGCCTGGTATTGAGGGTAGGATTTGTAGGCAGCACCCTTCCTCGGGAAAAAGGGCTTCTTTCCCGAGCCCTTCTTTTTCTGAGAAGGGGCAGAAGTCTTCCAGGACAGCCTTGTCCTGGTGAGAGTCTCAGGCTCGATTTCCACAGCCTTTTCAGTCATGGGCTTACCGAAAAGGTTTTCACCTCGGCAAGGGACATTGACCAACTTGTCCTGTACCGATGGCTCGAGGTCTGATGACTGTTGCCAGGCCTGATGGCATGCACCGATGCCGGCTGCGGCTACCCGGACCGAAGCCTCGAAGTCATCATAGGCTGCTTGAGAGAGAAACTTTGAGCACTCTCGAATCCCTGTTGACAAAGACTTGAACCTCTGCAAAGGTTCCTCGGAGAGACCAGCTGAGAATCTGGCAGTCTCCTTTGCCAGGTCTCATAGGTACATGCCCATGTACAGCTGGTAGGTCTGGACATGGCAAGATAGTATAGAGCCCTGGAAGCACTTTCTATCGAGGGCATCCAGGTTCCGGGCCTCCCGGCCAGGGAGCACCAAGGAGTGCATCTTCTGATTCTTCAGGCGATGCATGGCCGATTCCACAACCATGGAGTGGTGCGGTAGCTGCGCCTTCTGGAACCCAGGGCTCTTACGGACTTGATAAATAGAATTGACCAGTTTGCTAAGAACCGGTGTCGAGGCCGGTGCCTCCCACATACGGAAGAGCAGCCGTTCCAGCATCGGAGGAATCGGTACAGTAAAGGCTTCCTGTGGAGGAAAATCATACTGGAGGGCATCGAGCTTTTCGAAGTCCGAGAACTGGGTGTCCTCCGGGGGGGGGGGGGGGGACCGTCTCCGAGGCTCAGACCCCAGTGAGTCCGACGCACCAGGTCCGGAAGGTGTCTGGAGACTCCTCGCCCTCCTTCTCCCACTCCAACTCCTCCAAGGAGGAATCGAGCGGCTCCGGCCATGTGGGCCTCGGTGCCACCTGCCCCGACGCTGAGGGTATCGGTGTCGACGACCTCGGCCCCGCACCGGAGGTCGAGGGGGACCTTGACCAAGAATCGACTCGAGACTTCATCGACTCGAGGATCGGCTCGGTCTCCGGGGTTGACTTAGACGTCGAGGTCCCGGTGGTCGGGGCAGATGCACCGGTCGGACCGGCGATTAGCACCCGCTGCTGTTCCATGAAGGCAGCCAAGCTGCTCTCCAAGGCTGTCAACCTGAGCCCAAGCTCAGGAGACTCAGCAGCCCCCGGCTCGGACCCTGACGGCGGCTCCCCCGGAGGAGAGTCCACGAGGACAACTGCACTTACATGACTCGGGGACTCCGACTCCACACGAGGTAGCTTGGAAGGCCTCTCCAACTCCGAGAGCCCGGGGCAGCGGTCAGTGCTACGCGACCTGGCCCTCAAGGAACCAGGAGCCTCAACCGACGCCGCCCTCACGAGCTTTTTCATTCTGTGCTCCCAGGAGGGAGACTCCCTTTCAGAGGAACCCCGACAGCGCTCGGGGTCGGACTCCCGAGATGTCAAGGCCTCTGACGAAGTCCGGGCCCGGTCGGACGTGGAGTCAGAGAAAATTTGCTCACGTTGATGCTAACGGCGCCGAAGCCCCTTCAACGACATTTTGCCGCATGGGCCACAGGACAGCGGGTCATGGTCGGGCCCGAGGCATCGGAGGCAGCAGTCATGTGTGTCGGTAAAAGACATAAGTTTCTTGCACCGATCACACTTTTTGAACCCACCGGCAGCCATCAGGGGGAAAAGGGCCCCTGCAAGGTCAAAAGACCGGGCTGCCAGTGAAAACACATAAAGAGCGCGAATGCTAATCACAAAGGACAAAAAACGAAAATCAAAACTTCAGACTCAATACCGGTGTACCGAGCCCCGGCGGGAAGGGGAACTGGCATCGAACCAGATAAGACAACGCGAAAATCGCAGAAAAAAAAATCAACTTTTCCCGTGTGACACAAACTCACGTCCGTCGGGCTCCGCGGAAAAAGAAAGACTGAGCAAGATGGGCGGGAAGGGGACCATGTATGTGCGCTGCATTCCCAAAAGCTTTCTTTGAAAGCTGGGGAAATGCTCCACACGGGGGGCTCTGTCGGCGCCGACGTCACCCATATGTGAGGACTGACTTCCTGCTTGGTCCTAGAAAACTTGGGATGCATCCGGAGCACCACCCTATTCTGGTAAAACCTGGTATAAGGCCTCTTGACTACGAATGCCTGGAGCTCACTAACCCTGCAGGCAGAGGTGAGCGCCACCGAGAACACCACTTTCCAGAAGAGATAATGAAGATGGTATGTGGCCATCGGCTCAAACGGCGGCATGGTGAGCTTTCCCAAGACAACATTAAGATCCCACTCGGCCGCCGGGGGACGCACTGGGGGCTTTAAGAGACGCAAGCCTTTCAAAAACCTGGACACCACTGGGTGAACAGAGAGAGGCCTGTCATCTACGAGAAAGTGGTTTGCCGCCAGTGCACTGGGATGCACTCTGACGGAGTTAGACGTAAGGCCCTGCTCAGAGAGATGGAGCAGGTATTGCAGGACCACAACAACTGGGCAAGAGAAGGGATCCACCAAATAGCAAATCTGCGCCACTTGAAGGCGTATGTCCGTCTAGTGGACGATTTGTGAGAAGCCAGTAAGACTTCCTCCATTTCCTTTGGGAGGAGAAGTGGGGCAAGAGTCATCTCTCAGCAGCCACACTGTCAGCGACAGAGAACGAAGGTTGGGATGTAGGAGAGAGCCCTCCTCCTGGGATAGGAGCTGTGGGGGACGAGCCCAAGGGAATGGGGGTCTCCACCGCCAGCTGCAGGAGAAGCAGGAACCACGGTTGCCTGGGCCACCGCGGCGCTATGAGGATGACAAGGGCTCTGTTGCAAAGAATTTTTTTTTTTTAAGTTTTTTACTATCACAGCTCATAGAATATATCACCTTTCATAATATAGATCACATAACATTGAATCCTCAACCAAACTTAGGATACACAAGCTTACACTACCTTTATACATTTTAAAAGTCCTTACTGCAGTGGAGAGATACCCTCTCACTGCGTGTATCTCATTTAAATTGCTCAACAATAACACTCAAGACATATACAATTCTACATGCTTCCCTCCGTTCACTACTAGACCGCATTTAAAGTGTTGCATTGCATTAACCATTTTCACTCTGCCCTTTTGTGCGGTTATTAAGTGGCATATCACAATAGCACATGACTCTCTCAAAACTCCGTCTAGCCTGTTTAGTATCTCTTTTGTTTAATATTAAGCATGTTATTCAGCACCTCACACTCCAACCTTTGGCCACCACGGAGCCTCCACACACACCATGCAGTATATCCACCTTTCACTCCCACTATCTATCCAACCCTCTAATCCCCATACAAGTCCCCCCTCCCCTCAACACCTCAACCTATATCTATTAACATAAAAACTGTCCCACCCAGCCCTCCCACCTCTACACACCCTTCCTACCCCCTCACTTCTCCAATACCCGTGTAACCCGTTCAGTTCGCCAAGCAATGTATTCCTCCGCCCCTCCCATAGGTCCCTTCCCATAGGCACTATCTCCCCTCCACCCCCCTTCAGGTAACATACTGAATTCCTATCCATACCTCCCCCCCCCTCCCCCTTTTATCCCACACATTACTAATCATCGGAACGCTTCAAAGCCCTACTCTCCCTTCTCCTCCCTTAACTCCACCCCTGCCCTCCCCTATCCCATCCATCCACTCACCCCTACGTAACCATTCCCAACCCCCCTACTGCCTCTCCACTTTCTCCCTAACACCTTTTTTTATCCCTGTGATCATATGCATTTGATACAGCTCCGACAATCGCCTAGCATAACTGTCTATAGGTGGCAACAAACAAGTCTTCCAGTGCTGTGCAATCTCGCATCTTGCCGCCAAAATACATTGCCACACTATGCTCCATGTTCTTTCTCCCTCTTCCCCCCTCCTAAGCAGCAAACACATCTCTGGCGTCAATACCAACCCCTTTCCTGTAATGCTCCTAATGCATTCCCCAATTTTCTCCCAATATTTATTTACCACCGGACATGTCCACCACATATGTAACCAGGTGCCTTTCGCTCCACACATCCTCCAACACTCATCTGGCTGACAGACCCCCGCTTTAAACAAGCGTTCCGGTGTCAAGTACCATCTAGTCAGCACTTTCCACCCATTCTCTCTAAGGGAAGTAGCTATTGAAGCTTTCGCAACGTCTAAGGCTATCCGCTCCCACTCTTCCATCTCCCAATTCACCCCCAGCTCTTTCTCCCAAGCCAGCATATAACTAAGTTTCTCCTCCCCTCTCATAGTCAGGCCTTTGTAGATTCTAGAAATGACCCCCTTCCTCCCCAATGAATCTAGGCAACTCCCTTCAAACCAACCCGGCTCCTTAACAATATCCTGCCAGCGCTTCCTCTGCCTGACATAAGAACCAACTTGCAAATATGCAAATCGGTCGCTTTCCCGCAGTTGGTATAAATCCCTAATGCCTGCAAATTCCCTTATCCCTTCCCCACCAATTATCTGAGACACATGGCTTAAGCCCTGCTGTGCCCATCTTTGCAGCACTCTTACATCCGGTCCCATTCCCTCCTCACAACAAGCCAGCAGCGACATTGTTCGTGCACACCTCTTGTCCCCTACCATCCGCTTCCTCTGCTGTTGCCACATATGCAACGTATGGCCTACCATGGGATTCTCCCCTCGCTTCCCCTTACCCCCCACACCAGCCTCTCCAACTCCCCTGCCCTCAGACCCACTTCTTCCATCCTTACCCAGTGCTTCATTGGCTCCCTCAGCCAAGAATAAACTGCCCTCAACTGTGCTGCTTGATAATACCTCCTAAAATTGAGCACCCCCATTCCTCCCTCCACCCTGGGAGCCTGCAACGTCTGTGCTGACATCCTAGGGCGCTTATGTCCCCATATAAACCCCTCCACTTGCCTCTGCACCCTTTTTAACGCCTTGGCCGGTATCTCAATTGGCAATACCTGGAAATAGAAGAGGAACTGGGGAAGCAGCATCATTTTAATCACCGCCATCCTCCCCATCCATGAGATATATCCCCTTTTCCAGCCCTCCAGCTGCAATTCTACTTGCCCAAAGAGCCTCTTATAGTTTAATTTATATAGTTTCTCCAACTTCCTTCCCAATTGAACTCCCAAGTACCGTATTGAACGGCTTGCCCACCTAAATTGAAATTTATGCTGCAAACTCCTTTGCAGCTCTATCCTCCCCTGTCAAATTTAAAATTTCGGACTTGCTCCAATTTATACAAAACCCTGCCAAGCCCCCATACTCCTCCACCTCCCTGATAATGGCAGGCAGTGTCTCCATAGGCCTAGTTATCATAAGCAGAATATCATCCGCAAACATTGCCCTTGTATTCCCTCTGCCCCACCCTTACCCCCTTAATGCCTTTACCCCCCCCCCGAATCTTCCCTGCCAGCGGTTCCAAGGATAATGCAAACAACAACGGTGAAAGCGGGCAACCTTGTCTAGTTCCCCGCCCCAGGAGAAAAAATTGCGAGTACCCCCCATTCACTCTCACACGCGCTTTAGGCCCCTCATATAGCGCCTTCACCCAATCCACGAAGCCCTTTCAGCCCATATGCTCCATCACTGCAAACGAAAATTTCCACGATACCTGGTCAAACGCTTTTTCTGCATCCAACGAAAGCAGTATTGTCTGACCAGGCTTCTGTTTCGCTGTCCAAATTACATTCAAAATTTTCCTTATATTGTCAGACACTTGCCTCCCAGGTATAAACCCCGCTTGGTCTTCATGAACTAGCTTGCCCAGTAAATTATTAAGTCTACCTGCTAGCACTTTAGCCAGCAACTTCGCATCTACATTTATCAGCGAAATCGGCCAGTACGACATACACTCCAGAGGATCTTTCCCCTCCTTCGGTATCAGAGCTACTCCAGCCCACCCCATCGTCTCCGCCAACCGTTCCCCCTTCTTTGGTAGATTAAACACCCCTGTCAATGGCATCAGCAGCACTCCTTTAAACTTTTTATAGAAGCTCCCCGTAAGTCCATCAAGTCCTGGAGCCTTCCCTGGCTTCAGATCCTGAATCGCCTGTTCCACTTCCCCTACCTGTATTTCTTTATCCAAAGCCCCCCCGTTCTCCTTCCCCCACTTGTATGAGTCCCGCTGTCTCCAGATATTCCCTCATTTCCCTCTCCGCCCTATCTGGCTTAGCTTCATATAATCTCCGGTAGTACCCCACAAACTCATCTCTTATCTTCTGCTCATCACGCTCCACCACTCCCCGGCATCTAAGCTGTGTTATCTGTTGCCTATTCCTCTTTTTCTGTAGGCGTCGCGCGAGGTACTTTCCCGCCCTATTTCCTCCTTCGGAAAATTCCTGCCTCAACATCTGCAACTGATATTGTATCTTTTCAGCCTCAAGCGCATTTAACTTGGCCCTAGTTTCAAGCACCTCCCCCCCTATATTTCCCCGCCCCATCCTTTGCATCCGTCTCTTCCAACCTAACCAACTTCTGCCGCAGTTGTAACTCCTTTTCCTCCCTTTCCCTCTTTATTCTCGCCCCACATTTTACCAAAATGCCTCGCACCACCGCCTTAAAAGCATCCCAGACCACCTCTGCCCTTACTTCTCCATTCGCATTTCTTTTAAAATAGTCTGGTATCATCTCCTCCAGTTTCTTCACCACCCTCTGATCTACCAATAGGGCCTCATTCAATCTCCCAATAATGCACCCCCTTGCTTTCTCTCTTACAGCTCATGCGCACAATCACCGGCGTGTGGTCAGACCAAGTAATCGCCTCCATTTCACCCCCCCCCCGTACCCTACCCGCTATCTCTTTCCCTACCCAAATGGTGTCCAACCTTGAATATGTGCCGTGAACCACTGAGAAGAACGAATACTGACGCCTTCCCGGGTTCATCAATCTCCACGCATCAATCAAATCATGATCCTGTACAAACTTCTTATATCGCTTCCTATCTGCTCTTCCCCCTTCCCCCCTCCCTTTACAGTCTCTCCCAATCTCCCAGGGCATATTAAAATCTCCTCCACATATCCTCGCTCCCTCCCCCAACATGCTCACTTTCATATCCACCTCCTCCCAAATCTCTTTTTGTGTCCCAGTGGGTGCATATACATTAATCACACATAGCCATTCCTCCCCAACCCTCATTCGCACCATCAAATACCTTCCCCCTCTATCTCGGACTACCGAGTGCACCTCTACCTTTAGCTTCTCATTCACCAGCAGAGCCACCCCACCTTTCTTCCGCTCATTCATATTTGACACAAACAGCTTTCCATACCCTTTTGGTCTCACCATTGATTCATGTTTCCGTAACAAATGTGTCTCTTGCAGTAATACAAACGATGCCTTCTGCCTTGATAATTCCTTGTGCAATTTTTGTCTCTTAAAGGGTGAGTTCAAACCTTTCACATTCAGTGTAACAATTTTCAGTTCACCAGGATCTTGTTCCCCCCCTTCTACCCCCCTACACCTCTCTCTCCTTCCCTTCTCAGACCCGTCCTTCCTCCCCTTCCCCCCCTCCCCTGATACCCCCATTCTCCTACTCCGACCCCTCCCCTCCTCCTCCCCCACCCCTCTACCCTTGTCCCCTCCCCCTCCCCCGTCCACCCCATGTCCCACCCCTATCCCCCTCTCCCAAAAGATTTGTCTTCCGTTAGTGACGAAATCAGGCTGCCTGCCTCATGACCCCCCCTCCCTGCCCCCTCTAGAATCCCCAGAGCTCACTACTCACCTCCACCTCCTCCCCCCTCAACTCCTCCCTCCCTCCTCACCCCTTCTTCCCCAGACTAACTCAGGCCATCCACCCCCCTGAGTCCACCCTCTTCTACCCATCTCCCCCCTCCCAATTCCAACTATCCTTTACCCTTCCCCCCCTTACACAACTTCACCATCATACGCAATTTTGACAATGTCCTCAATTTCAATCAGCTCCCGTCTCCGCCTCTGGCACTTCTCCTGTGCTCTCTATTCAGCCTCGCCAGCCTTCTCCCCGTCGCAGGAACTCTATGCCACCTTTGTCTGTCCCTCTTTGCACCGGTCACACCTCCTGTTGTGTCCGTTACAGGTGTTCTGCTCTCCCCCTCTGGCAAGTTCAATAGTCCCAAGTCTTTAAATGCTTTCCAAGCTTCCTCACTTGTCTGCACTTTTCTGGATCTTCCCTTTACAGTCATCAACAATCCAAATGGGAATAGCCATTTATATCTCAAGTCCTCCTTTCGCAAATAGGTCGTCACTTCTTTAAGGTTTCTTCTGTGGAGGGTCCCCACAGATAGGTCCTGAAACAACTCGAGCCTGTGCCCTTCCCAGATAAATTGTCGCTCTGCTCGGGCTGCACCGAGTATCTTTTCTTTAGTCTTGAAAGAGCTCAAGCACACCACAATATCTTGTGGCCTGTTATCCCTAACTGGCCCCATGCCTCTATGTCCTCTCTCTATTTTAATGCTCTCACCTTCTCCCCCTTCACCAGGCTCCTCTTGATGCAACAGGGCTCAGAAAATTTTCCCCATCACTGCTTCACAGTCCTTATACTGCGCCACCTCTGGGAGGCCCCGCACTCTAAGGTTGCATCTGTTCATCTGTTGTTCGGCTTACTGGCTTTTCAATTCCTCCCACCCTCTCTGCAGATCCTCCAGCTCTTCACCTTGCTGTTCCACCTGGCTCTCTCCTTCTTCTAGATGGTTGCCAATGTCCACAATATCTTGTCTCAGAGCCTGTATTGACTCCTTCAGTTCATTTCTCACCCCACTGAGCTCCATCTTGATCTCCTCCTTCAGCTCTGTAAGCCAGCCTTTTAGCAATGCCCCCATTCCTGGGCTGCATGCTCGTTCCATCTCCTCCTCCTGCTCAGTGGGATCCTCTCGCTGTAGCCCACTGTCCTTCTCTCCCTCCTTTCCTCCTCTAATGGTTGCATATGAGGATCTATATTCTGCCAGCTTTTTTCGCGCTGCTTGACTCCCCCCTTTACCTTTTCCATGCTCACTTTATTCCTCCCCCCGGACAGCATGTCCAAGGCTTTTGCTAAGAACCACTTGTCTTTTCCCAACCAATCTCTCGAGCCCTCTTCTTGGCCTTCCCTGGGGGGTAGCACTGTTGTCTTCTACAGATAGAGGTCCAGTACTTTGTCCCGTTCACAGCAGGCTATGGCGGCGGAGCTGTTCCACTACACCGCCATTCGCCCTGATGACATCAGTGATCTGTGTCTTTTAATTGTAGTCTGTCTCTTGTCTGTCTTTCTGCTCACTCTGACAATATGTTCTCTTGCCTTTATAGTACTTCAAAGTATATTTTTATTTAGCTTCCTTTAATTCTTTTTGCATGTACTTTGCTTGCTATGCAGTACTTTGCTTTGCTTTGTTTGGCTGTCTCCCTTTGAGGTTCTCCTTCCCCTCCGTTTCTGGCCAGCGTTCAGCGCCTGCACCTCTCAGCGCCCAAATCGCTGCCGTACAACTGCCTCTTCTGTTCTTCTACAGACGCTCCTTTGCTGCACCGCCTTCACTCACCAGCCCTCCTGCCGAGGTCACTCTCTCCTCAGCTCTCCAGTCAGCCGCTCCGGCCACATGGTTCCCCAACTGGCCTCCTCACTCCCCCTGCACTTGCTGTTCCAACGGAGGGATGTCCTGGTCCACTCTGCCTTTCCGCTATCTCTCTGGAGTTGCCACAATTAAATCTCTTGTGCTACCAGCTCTCCTTTGCTGCGCCTCCTTCACTCACCGGCCCTCCTGCCGTGATCGCTCTCGCCGGGACTCCCTCGTCCGCCGCTCTGATCAGCCACGCATCTCTCCTATCAGGCTCCACACTCTGCCTATGCTCGCTGCTCCGGAGGGTACCTCGGCCCGCTCTGCCTTCCACAGTCACTTGGGGGTTGCTTCAATTAATGCCCCTGCATTGCGCCTCTATCGCCCTCCATCTAGGGGTATTTTACCCCCGTTTTGGCAGGCATTGGTGGTGGAGCTCGTTTACTTCACAGCCATTCTGCCCGATGACGTGACCGGAACCTCTGTTGCGAAGAATCTTGAACAGAGTCCAGGTGACCAGAGGGGTCGGCGAAAATGAGTACAGAAGCCCCGCCGACCATGAGACTAGAAAGGCATCGGTGGTCACTCTGGCCGGGTGCGGCTGCCTTGAGCAAAACTGGGGTAACTGGTGGTTGTCTGGACTGGCAAACAAGTCCAACACTGGCCTCCCCCAGGTTTGAAAGAGCTGGTGGGCCACCTCCTGATCGAGTTGCACTCATGGGGTCAGAGGATCCTGGCCGGACAGGTACACCGCTTTCAGAAGAATCTGAATTCCATCGGCTTTTAAACCGCCATTCCACCGGTGGGCCCGCGCCTGAGGGCCTCACCAGAGGGCCCTTTGGCGTGGCCCTTAGGCGTTGGCCCATGGCGTTTGTCCTGAAATGAGCATTGAATATGTGGCCTGGATTGTCATACGCATATATTATGGTAACCTGCTGTTCCCTTTCTTTTCTTTGCCTATCCTTTTGTCTGTTTCTGTCCTCTACTCTGTTCTATCTTACAAATGGCGTTCCTTTCATATTTCCACAAATGATATATTATTGTAAACCACTCTAATGCTTCGGCCTGAGCGGTATATCAAATTCAAAAAAAAAAAAAATCTCTTGTTGAATTGCAAGGGAGCACAAGCTTAGGGCTTCTTGACATTGGATGCGGGACCCCATGCCCCCTTGTTTCTTCACGTAGGACTAGGACAGCTCTGTGGCTCAGGTAGGGTTTGAAGACTGCGAGACCGAGGCGAATGGCATGCAGCTCCAGCAAGTTGATTTGCTGTGTACTCTCCTCTTGGGATCACACTCCCTGAGTACAGTACCCCTGACAATGAGCTCTCCAACCCAATAAGGAGGCATCTGTGGGTGAGGGTTCTTGAGTGGGGAGAGGTCTGAAAGGGCATGACTGCTCCCAGATGATGGGGGGAGAGCCACCCGGACAGGGATCGCACCAGGGCTCCGGTGATCTTGATCCTGTCCCTGAGGTGTCCCAAGGTCTGGGACCACTGGTCTCTGAGGCACCACTGCGCAGTTTGCATGTGGAGGTGGGCATTTGGGGTTACATGAACTGTGGAAGCCATGTGGCCCAGAAGACGCAGCAATTGTCTGTGACTTACCTGGCCTGCCAGAGCCATGAGTCGCTCTGCCCTGTCCGTGGGCAAAAGGGCCTTCGACTGGATGGTGTCGAGCCTTGCCCCAATGAATTTGAGCTCCTGGGCCAGTTCCAGATGAGACTTGGGGTAGTTGATTACGAACCCCAAGTGCTGCAGTATCTGGATGGTACGGGCCGTGGCCTGTCACACTTCGTTGACTGAAATGCCCCTGATGAGCCAATCATCCAGAGAGGGAAAGACAAAGACTCCTTGAAGCCTGATGAAGGCCACGACCACTGCCAGGCACTTTCTGAATACCCTGGGGGCCGAGGCAAGGCCAAAGGGAAGTACTCTGTACTGGTAGTGGTTTCCTTCCACCACAAAGCGGAGTTATTGCCTGTGGTTTGGGTGGATCATAATATGCACGTAGGCATCCTTCAGATCTAAGGAGCATAGCCAGTCTCCCTGGCGGAGGTAAGACGGCAATATTCCAAGGGAGAGCATCTTGAACTTCTCCCGTACCAGGAATTTGTTAAGATTGCGCAGGTCTAGGATGGGTCTGAGGCCTCCTGTTCTCTTTGGTACCAGAAAGTATGTGGAGTAGAAACCCCTGCACTGGAGGTGGTGGGGCACCGGTTCCACCTCCTGATCCTCGAAGACCTGCCAACTCCTTCAAAAGGAGATCCTAGTGAAGGGGAGACCTAAAAGGCTCTTCTGGAAAGTATTGTGGAGGCACTGGTCTAGGTGTAGAAGGTAGCCCTCCCTGACCACCTGTAATGCCCAAGAATCGGTAGTGATGGATGTCCACCTGTGGGCAAACAAGGCGAGTCGGCCTCCTGTGGACTGCCTGACTCCAGCTGGAAGAGGGGCCATGCTGTGGGAGTCAAAAACCCCAACCAGGCTGGGCAGGAACCAGGGCCTGGGCTTAGGGGGCCTTCTGCTTACGCGGGCCATGCCCCTGTCCCTTGGCCTGCTGCCCCTGTTGGGGAGCTGGGGAGGCCTGATAAGGGGGGAAATTTCGGTAAGCAGTTCCCTTCCTCGGGTAAAAGGACTTTTTACCCGAGCCCTTCTTACGAGAAGGGGCAGAGGTCTTCTTAGAGAGCCGTGTCCTCGTCATGTACTCGGTCTGCAGCTCTGTGGCCTTGCTGGTCATGGGTTTGCCGAAGAGATTTTCCCCTTGGCATGGGACATCGACCAACTTGTCATGAACCCATTGCTCGAGGTCGGACTGCAGCAGCCAGGCTTGGCGGCGTGCACCGATGCCCGCCGCGACTACTCGAGCCTCTGACTCAAAGTCGTCATAGGCTGCCCGAGACAAACTTGGAGCACTCACGGACAGCTTTTGGACAGGCCCTTGAAGCGCTGCAAAGGCTCCTCGGAGAGACCAGCCGAGAACCCAGCGAGCACCTTCACCAGGTCTCTCAGGTATATGCCATGTACAGCTGGTATGCCTGGATTCGACAATTCAGCATTGCACCCTGGAAACACTTCCTGCTGAGGGCATCCAAGTTACGGGCCTCCCTACCGGGGTGGGGGGGGAGGAGGGCACTAAAGAGTGCGTCTTCTGACTCTTCGGCCGATGCATGGCTGATTCCACAACCATGGAGTTGTGCGTCAGTTGTGATTTTTGGAATCCAGTGCTTTGACGGACCCAATACATCAAGTTGAGCCGCTTGCTGATCACCACCGTCGATGCTGTTGTCTCCCACATGCGGAGCATAAGTTGTTCCAGCCTTTGACATATCCCGCACAAAGTCCAGGAATCCCATATCCTCCGGCGGGGACCTTCTCCGAGGTTCGGATAATGGAGAATCCATCCCTGTGCCTGCGGGTGTCCAGGGACTCCTTGTCCTCCGTCCCCCAAGCAGAGGCCTCCAAGGAGGACTCGAAGAGATCCTCAGGCATCAAAGGCCCCGGCGCCTTCCACCCCGACGCCGGCAGGCTCGGCGGCGATGACCTCGGTCCCAAACGGGAGGCCGAGGGAGACATCGGCCGAGGATTGACTCGAGCCCAGAAGGCCTCGAGGATCGGCTCGGCCTCCGGGGTCGACTTGGACGTCAAGGGCCCAGTGGTCAGAGGAACCAGACATGCCAGATATCAGCACCCCCTGCTCTGCGATGAAGGCAGTGAAACTGCGCTCCAAAGCCGCCATCCTGGACACGAGTTCAGGAGGCTCTGCAGCTGCCGGCTCGGGTACTGACTCGATCAGCCCCGACACCGGCTCCATCCAGGCGATAGTGTTTACTGAAAGTATGGAGAGACGACCAAGTGGCCGCTCTGCAAATCTCCACTGGCGGAACCAAGCTGTGCTCCGCCCAAGACGTCGCTTGCACTCTAGTAGAGTGAGCCCGTAGCCCCACTGGTACTGGGCGCCCTTGTAAAATATATGCTGACGCTATTGCTTCCCATACCCATCTGGAAATTGAAGCTTTAGCTTCTGCTTCCCCTTTGCGGGGACCTCCAAAAAGAACAAATAGGCGTTCAGACTTACGAAAAGTTCCTGAAACCTTTAAGTATTGACGCAGAACTCTCTTTATGTCCAAGCGACGCAAGCTACGATCTGAGGCGCTCTCCTCCGAGGCTCCTAGTACTGGCAATGAAACCGATTGATTCATGTGAAAGGAAGAAGCTACCTTTGGCAAAAACGACAGTACTGGTCGCAACACTACCTTTTCCCTAGAAAAGGACAAAAATGGCTCTTGACAGGACAACGCCTGCAGCTCCGACACTTGTCATGCCAAACAGATGGCCACCAAAAACACCGTCTTTAACGTCAAATCTTTGACTGAAGCTTGGCGCAAGGGCTCAAAAGGTTCCCTAGTTAAAGCCCCTAAAACCAAGTTAAGATCCCATGGTGGTACCAACATTCTGCGAGCGGGCCGTAGCCTAGAAACAGCTTTTAGAAAACGTACCACATCGACGTGAGAGCTCAAAGTCTCGCCTTGAACTTTACCTCTAAAGTACGACAGAGCTGCTAGCTGGCCGCCAAGCCCTTATCAAAACCGTCCTCTAAGAAACTTACCATAGGAACGGAGACTGTGGAAGTATGGACCTGTCGCCAAGAACACCAGTCCTCAAATATACGCCATACTCGCACATATGCTAGAGATGTGGACCTCTTTCTGGCCCGAAGTAAGGTCGCAATGACTGCTCCAGAATAACCTTTTCTCCTTAACCTCGCCCTTTCAATGACCAAGTTGTAAGCGAGAACCGATCCACCTGAGGCATTCGAAGTGGACCCTGAAGCAACAGATTCTCCATTGCCGGCAACCTCCAAGGATCCCCATCGAGAAGCCGGACTAAATCGGCATACCATGGACGTCTCGGCCAATCCGGTGCCACTAACAGCACTCTTCCCCGATGAGCTTCGATGCGCTGCACCACACGTCCTATGAGTGCTCACAGAGGAGAGACATAGAGAAGGCCGGACGACGGCCAATGTTGCATCAGGGCGTCGATCCCCTCCGACATCCTCTCTCGCCTTCGGCTGTAAAAGCGATTTGCCTTGGCCAAACGAAAGGTCGCCATGAGATCCATGATTGGAGGACCCCATCTGTGGACTATCTGAGCAAACACTTCCGGATGGAGTTCCCATTCCCCGGCGTCCACCTGAACTCTTCTGAGAAAATCCGCCATCAAATTTTCCTTTCCCACAATGTGTGCCGCCAAGATCGCCTGTATCCGAGGCTCCACCCAAGTGAATAGCTCCCCTGCTTCCTCTTCCATGGCCACGCTTCCTGTTCCGCCTTGTTGATTGATGTAAGCCACCGTCGCAGAATTGTCCGAAAGCACTCGCACTGCTCGACCAGTCACCGTGGTTTTGAACACCTGAAGTGCTAGAGCCACCGCTTGCAGTTCGAGACGATTGATCAACCACTGGGCCTTGTGGTGATGAAGGGGCATCAGAGCCCATGGAAATAGCTGGAAAAACTTTTACCTGCAAGCAGAGAGATAGTTCAGAGAGCAGGGGGTTTGAAACTGCAGCCAAAGAAAAAAAACACACACACAGAGCTGCTGAGTCCAGGCCACGCCCAAGCTCCATGGCAACACAGGAAGGTAATAGGAAGCACCTGTGGGAGGAGTTGGGACGGGGAGAGCAGCTACACACATTTAAGCTCCAGGGAACAGAAGGAAGGGAGCATACCAGGAGAAAGGAGCCTACCAAGAGACAGGAGGGAGAAGAACTCCTGAGGCAAACTGAAGGGAAAGGATCCTTCAGGGGAAAGGAAAGAGAGAGGTTTTCCAGAGACAGCCGCAGAAGGGAGTCCCAAGGCAGCCAGCACACTGGGGACTACAGTCCAGGGAGAAGCCCATGCTGTGAAGGCATTGCAGCACGGTCTGGAGACTGGAGAGTCTATCCTGAGAGAGTTGATGACTATACTCCAGGTACGGGAGCAGCCCTGCATAAGTCTGTGAGAGACGTTTTACCTCTGGAAAGGTCTGTGAAGAGAGGGGTCACGAAAGACAAGGTGAGCCAGTTAGAAGCCTTGTCCAGCCTGTTGAGAGATAAGGGTCTCTACAGCCATTCTAAAAACCCTGAGCACAGAGAGAAGTCCCAATGGGAAAAAGTCTTAAAACTCTTAGAGGAGATTAAGCCTACGTCCCCTCAGCCCGAGTTAAGCCAGGAGACAGCAGAGTCTGATTATGAAGACATGCAGAGCCTTGTGATATGGAACAAGACTCCTCAGACTCCTTGATGGATTGTTCTTATTGTATGAAGACAGAATGAAGAGGCTGTAGGTTTTTTTTTTTAAAGTTGAGAAAAAAAAGCCAGAAGCCCTTTTTCCTGAATGTCTTATGTCTTGAATGCTGGAAATGTTTAAAAGGAGAATTGCTGGTGTTCAGTGCTGAGAGAAAATGTTTCAAGATTGATCTGAATGATTAAGAAAACAGCTAGAAGCAAAAGAAGCTTTGTTTAAAGTTTTATTCAGTTTGGAAAGGCTGATACCTTTGCTGGAAGTTAGCTGAAGCCAGCTAAGTTGTTTTTCTGACTGTTGGACTTTGGGAAGAAACACTTTTGGTGTAACAAGCTGCATGAAGCAATTGTAACATTTATCACTACCAGAATCCTGTTTGACTGGAACTTCTTTTGTTGGAGAGTACATCCTATTTTTGTTAACATGTGTTGAGCTTCAAAGAAAGTTCTTTGCAAAGGAAAAGACACAAATAAATTCCTGTGTTGCCTTCAACCCTCGGATTCCTTTTTATTTCACACAACTACAATACCGAGAAGCACTAGCTCTGGAGCCCATATTAAAAAGGGACATTATATGGCACGCCCCTGCCTATAGGCAACCGCCTAGACAGTAGGGAGCGCCACAGCCTCCAGACCGTTCCAAGATCCTTGAGCGAAGAGATCCCCGCAATGCACTCCCCAACCTGCGAGGCTCGCATCTGTCAACACCAGGAGACATTGTGGCTGCTCCAGGGGCAAGCCCGCCTCCAGATTGCCTGGGCAAATCCACCACTGGAGTGACCACCTGACTCGAAGAGGACAGGGGAGACGTTTGTTCAGCGAATCATTCTGGTGAGACCTGCGCCGGAGTAAGGGCTTCTGCAGCAGCCGCATGTGTGCTCTGGCCCATGGTACTACTTCCAGAGTTGCTGCCATTGTTCCTAGTACGCGAAAATAGCTCCATGCTGACGGAGCCGGAGTCGCGATGAACTTGCACACCAGCTGCCAAAGGCCTTGAGTCCGCCCATCCGTCAAGAACACGGCTTGCTTCCGTGTGTCGAAGCGTGCTCCCAAATACTCTAGAACCTGGGACAGAACTAACCGGCTCTTGGCAAAATTGACCACCCAGCTGAGATTCTGCAGTAACTTCACTACTTTGTCCGTGACCAGCACGCTCTCGACTCTGGACTTTGCCCGAATCAACCAGTCATCGAGATAAGGGTGAACTAAAATACCTTCCTTCCGCAGCGCTGCCACCACCATAACCTTGGTGAAGGTGCGCAGAGCCGTCGCCAGGCCGAAGGGCAGAGCTTGAAACTGGTAATGCCCCCAAGGTAAAGCGAACCTTAGAAACTTTGATGAGCTGCTCTGATCGGAATGTGTAAATATGCCTTGGTTAGGTCTAGGGATGTCAAGAACTCTCCCTGCCAAACCGCCACTATTACCAAACGCAACGTTTCCATCCGAAAATGAGGAACTCGAAGACAGTGATTCACTCCTTTTAGATCCAGGATAGGCTGGAGAGACCAGACTTTCTTTGGAACTACGAAATAAATGGAGTAACGACCGACACCGTACGCCGCTAGCGGCTCCGGCACTACTGCTCCCAGCTGTAAAAGGCGATCTAACATTTGTCGTACTGCCAGCGTTTTCTGCCGACCTCTTCAAGGCGAGAGTACAAACGAATCTCGAACTGGACGAGACAATTCAAGCGCATAACCTTTGCGTATTATCTCCAACACCCATTGGTCGGATGTTATTTGGACCCAGGCAGGAAGGAATTCCCAAAGCCGTCCTCCAACCGGTTGACTTCCTGCCTGGGCCCGCCTCGCTTCATTGCGGCTTACGAGCTGATGTTGCAGCGGGAGCCACAAAACCTCTACCTGCTCCTTGAAACCCACGAAACCCCTGGGATCTAGAAGCAAACCTTCCTCTTTGGAAACTTCCCTTTCTCCTTCCCCCATCCACAGGAATGGTGGTCTTCTTTGTGACCACTGACAACGCCGCATCTATCTGCGGGGAATGAAACCTTTCCTTCTCCTTGTCTGCCAAGGGGTAGAGTCTATTCATCGTTCTAACTCCCCTTAGTCCCGCTTCTGGTAGATCCCATTCATCTTGGATCATCCAGTCAACCTCCTGATGAACAGGAAAAACCACCTGAGATTGCCTCACTGCTTGAATGAGGGGATCCTCCAACCCCTCTCTTCCTTCGACGGTTGTATTGAAGCCAGATTGAGCGTCTGAAGGGACTCCGTAATGAGCGCCGTAAGTTCGTCCTTCTGGAAAACCCGGATGATTCTCAGGCTCTGGAATCTTGCCTTCTTCCAATTAATAACAGGGGAAAGTGAGCTGAGCCCCTAAAGCAAGAAATTAAACCAAACGGGGCATTAATAGCTAAACAAGAATGGAACAGAGGCCCTGAAGTGCCTCAGCCGCGTATCTGCCCTGCTTCTCCCATCAACGTGAAGAGCGGCGCTGTAGCTGCCACGAGGCTGTCAAGCGCGGGAAGCGAGCCGGGACTGAAATCAAGTCCTGCTTTCTGCCAAAAAGCCCGCCGCAAGATCAAAACCCCACCAGACGAATTGCGCGCCCGGTCCAGCTATACTCGAAGCCCTTCAAACCGCTAGGCTGCTGGGCCACGCTGCGAGCAGGATTCATGGTGAGGGCTGTGTTCCCAGCTTCGGTGGCTCACCCCGACGTCCCGCGGCGATCTGGGGCAGTGGCAAACCGAACACTTTCTCTCCTGTCAGGCTCCCCTCCGTAGAATCTAGGAGGGGAGAGCCACCTAAAAGAAAAGTGGCCAGATAGAATAGGGAGACAGAGAGAAAGACCGGCACAGGATCGAGGGCTTAATTAAAAATATTTTTTTTAAAGGGACAGCTCCAATAAATGAACAAATTTAAAGTGATTAAAGAAAATTTAAAATCTGCTGTCTAAAGAATGCTCTTTATCCGTTCCTCAAGTGAGCCCAGCACCTAGGCTCACTATGTTCTCCTGCTGCAAGAAGACTGGACACACTGGGGCTGATGGGAGAGACCAGCAGGATACATCCAGTGATGTCATGAGTTTGACATGCCCAGTCTCCATGCTGCAGGAGGAGGTACACTACCCAGAGGTGGAGGACTGAACTGGAGGAATGATAAGGAACACCCATTACAGGTATGCAATTTCAATGTATCTGAATTCAAGAAAGCATTGGATGAGCACAGAGGATCTCCAAGAGAGAAGAAAGGATTGCAGAGCTTAACAGTTGGTGTGGATGGCTAAATTGGATAGGACATATGGGAGAGGAAGATATTCAGCAGCACCAAAACTGTTAGTGTCGCTGGATATCTTGGGTGCCGTGCTATATGCCCCAATGCTACACAGTTAGCATTGGTTCGTATCGTGGGCATTTTGCGGCAGAGGTGGCACTCGAGATAATCTGCGGCGATATTGAGCCTCTGCTCAGTCAGGGACCTGAGGATAAAGCACAGTTACTTACCTGTAACAGGTGATCTCTAGGAACAGCAGGAATAAGTCTTCACATATGGGTACGTCGGTACCGACGGAGTCCGCGCGGGAACGCTCCCCAGTGTCCAATCAGAACGCTTTTGGAAGCATCCCAACACGCCTGCGTGCTGCCTTCCCGCCTTTCCCAACTGCCTCTCCTCAGTTAAGTTTTAAAGCTGAGGCAAAGAGAGAGATAGAGAAAAATGCAACTCCTAGGGGAGTGGGTGGGTTGTGAAGACTTATTCCTGCTGTTCCCAGAGATCACCTGTTACAGGTAAGTAACTGTGCTATCTCCAGGAACAAGCAGGAATGAGTCTTCACATATGGGGACTCCCAAGCTAAGATGCCTGGAGGAGTCCCAGCATGTTGCGAGTTTGAGAGCCATGCTATCTTACCAAACCCCCAGGCATTCCAGGGATGGAGGGTAGGAGTTGAGCTAAAAAGATGTGCTGTGGAACAACTGGACCAAACAGGATGCCTAGATAGGCTCTGTGCAAGTGATATTTAGTGGTACTATTGAAGAGTAATAAACCAATATGGACCTCACCTGGTGGCATTGTAGGAGGGTATATGGAGGTTCATGAGGATTTGTGAATATGAACCAACAGAATATCCCCAGGGGGTACCTCAATGTAAGAAGAGGTAAACAACTGTGCAAAAAACAGGCTGAGGTAGAACCCTTAGGGTGAAACAATCCCAGTGGAACTGGGGTAGTTCAATGAGGTAGGACTTAGCGGAAAACGCGGAAGTCTCCATTGGATAAAACTGAAAACTCCTTTGACCTTAAGAGACCTAGTTCTTATAGGAGAGGGAGCTTCAAAGATCTCCATATCCGATAACAAGAAGGATAGGAGTAATGAGACATTATAGCCTCCCATTTTCTGAAGAATCAGAAAAGGTCCCTCATAATGGAAAAGGAAAATATGTGGAGGGCTTCAGGTGTACCCAAACTGAAGGTCATGGTACAACAACTCCTGAACTACCACAGGAAGTGGTTGATCATGGAGAACCCTAAGTATGCTGGGACAGCATGGAAAGGGATAGAGAGTATCTGTCGGTCCGTGGTGGAATATATATATATAAAAGTATATATATCTAGGCAGACAGACAGAAAAAGTACATAGATATATACCAACCCACTATGATATATTGTAATACATATCTACAGAGATAGGTAAATACAGATATATACATCACATATGTATGTATGTATATAGATATGGGCATAGACGTGCAGATGTCCATATACATGAAAGATATATATATATATGTATATACACCCATGTCTGCACATAGGGTATGTGGAGAAAGATTTATCTAACAACAAGAAGGGGTGTACCTGCTTGAGAAGATATTCAGAGAATCCCTACTTCCTGGTAAAGGGTAGGAAGTGCAGGGAGTTCTCTCATTGGCAAGAGAAGTCTAGAGTCCTCTAAGAACTCTTGCCCATGGAAAACTAGAAATGTTTTTAATCTGCAGACAGAGAGTCTGAATCCTTCCATAACTCCAGCAGGTAGCTGGAGAAAAAGATGCAATAAAAATACCATATTTACCCTCAATGAGGGTAAAAAGGGGTATGGTGCATTCCTGTGCTCAACATGGATCACGCCATGAAGAATTGAGGATGGAAGGAAAAAAACAGACAGGGATGGTCTATACTGAAAGAAACAAACCATCTCTGGTGAAGGGGTCCCCTGGAGATGTGAAGCAAACCAGGGAATTGGATAATTCTTTAGGTCTTCTCTTAAATAAAGGCCTGTGACTTTCATTTAAGAAGCCTTTAATGGAAATGGTAAGGGCAAGGAGAATCCAGTAAGCCTGATTAGGTAAAACCCTTCCTAACCATCTGACATTATGTGCTCTCTACCAAGGCCCCATAGTGTAGAGCTGCTCCGTAGAGATGCAGAGAGCATGTTGCAGGTTAATTAGAAGAAAACCTGATGTTCAAGAGCCCGCAGGCAGCATGAACTACTCCGCCAAGCTCAAGAATTGGGGAGGCTAAGGAGAAAAGGTAAGGTCTGCAACAATAGCCAGAAAAGGTTCTTAAACCGTCTGGGACTTAGTGGCAAGGCCAGAAACCATTGAAATTAGAGAACAAGCCCTGGCTGCTTGGACAGCAAGTCAGTGGTCTAAGCAGTAACAGCTCCTGCAGTTCTAACTATTGATAAGGCAGCAGAAGGTCCCAAGGTTGGGAAAGAAATACAGACAGAAGTAGGAGAGGTAAGACTCCGCTACTGTCTGAGAAGCTGCCAGGAAGAACTAAGAATGCAAGGGGGAGACAAATCTGAAAGAAAACTGTGAGGGGCTTAAGGGAAAGCCCTCAGTAAAGTGGTATCACTCTTACAGACCAAATGTCCTGGAAAGAGTGGCAGAGTTGAAAAGAAGACTTATTGTGGAGGAAATCCTTAATAAGTAGTAAGAGAGATGCTGATACAGGAGAAAAGTCAAAGGTAAGGGATGGTGACCTTATTGACAGCTGTTACTCCTCTATGTAATTCACAGGATGAGGAGTAACTGTAGTACCTGTAAAGCATAATCATCTCAAGAAGCTCATTGAGCTAATATTTAGGATGTGCCCTTGAGAGGGACATATGTAAATTTTAGGATGGAACCGATGTAGATGCTTGTAGAGGTAAGAAGCAAACTACAGGATCTAAACCTCAGGAGGAAAAAAGGATTCAGGGAAGAGTTTATCAGCAACCTTGTGGCTGCTGGGTTTGCTGAACCCGTTGAGGTTGTGGTTTCCTGAGCCTGGCTGGGTGATTCCCCTGTCGAGAAACATCTGTATGATGGGTAGAAGATGGATGAAACCTTCTCCCATTAGGGGAACAAAGCTTAGTAGTAGACTTTCTACAAACTGGGATAGAGGAAGGCGTAGACAAGCCTCTGAAAGCAATAGTGTCAGTGGTAAACTGAGCAGCCTGGAGTAAAGTCTCCTTATTAAAGAGATTTTCTCCAGTGCAAGGAGCATTTCCCAGTCTATCTTGTACAGATTTGTCCAAGTCTGAAGCTTGGAGCCAGGCTCTACGTCGTGCTCCTATGGCTATAGCAGAAGTTCTGCTAACAGACTCGAAAGAGTCTAGGGAAGCACGAGTAAGGAACTTAGAAATATTTTGAGCATGATTGACTAGCATAGAAAAATCTGCTCTTTTAGGCTCTTGGAGGAAGGGGGTCAAAAGTAATAAATCTTTCGTGACCTCAAGAGATAATCCCATATAGAAAATATATGAAAGGATTCTTGCTGAAAGCATGGATGCCTGGAAAGTTTGACGTCCAAAGGCATCTAAAGTCTTAGCCTCACGACCTGGCGGATAAGAAGAGTGCTTCTTAGTACTCTTAACACGCCTCATTGCTGATTCTACAACCAGAGAATGATGAGGCTTTTGAAAACCTGGAGAAGGGGGCACTGTGTATAGAAGATCAGTTGCCCTAGAAGGTGGGGATACCATTAAAGGAGTTTCCCACGTTCTAAATAGGAAATCCTGCAAGGTCTGATGCAAAGGAAACATAATGACTTCCTTTGGATTGCAGGGGATCTGTATAGGTTGTGGATCGCCTGGTGCAGGGGACTTGACCAGGTATAGAAATGGCAAGTAACTTTGCCATATCATGCAGAAAAGCTTGAAAAGAAATCTCCCCAGAGGGGAGTCCTCGAGGAAGAGGAGGAAGAACTAGATCTGTTGAAGAACTAGCTCTAGCAGCCACCTGCTGATTCAGATTCTGTGGAATAGCAGATCTGGAGGGGTGGAGCATCGGATTTTCTTTGAAAGATAGTTGTAGGTACCGATGAAAACCGGTACCACAACTCGTCGATAGCAAGTCGTCCATGCTAGGGATCGATTCCAAACTTGGTATGGAAGGAAGCGAGATGGCTAGCATGGGAGATACCGGTACCGGGATCGGTACTGTCGGTGACACCGATATATGAAGATCAGTCTGTAATGGCACTATCAGTACCATGGTAACCGAATGTGGCAGACCTTGATCATTGGCGGAATGTCTACGGTACCGTTTGAAGTCGGCACCGAGACGAGTCGGTACCCCGTCATCCAGACTAGAGATCGATTCTAGACTTGGCATCGAAAGAAGCGAGTCTATCGATGCATGTCGGGAGGGTACCGACGTTGATACCAGCATCGGTACCGGGACCGATGTGGCAAGATCGGTCGGTAGCGGCTCTAGCAGCACCGAAGATACCGAGAGCGCTAGACTGCAATCATCGGTGTGGAATGTTTCATCCAGCACCATTGCCGATGCCGGGGTACCCATGGCTCAGGCATGTTCACCAAGGGAAAAACCCCGGGAACAACATGAAACCCCGTTAGTGCTTTGGAGAAAGAAGTCTCCCGCCGGGGTTTTAAAGCCAAAATGTCCTCGGGGGCAAGCCGAAAGGCATCTCTATGAAGGACATGAGATCTACCACCCGAGGACTGGCCAGTCTTTACAGACTTTTGTTTGGTTACCTGATCCTGCGAAAAAGAAGATGGAGCTGGTACCCTCAGGACTGAGGGGAACGGCGTATCGAGGTGAGCTCAATGCTGAAAACTTCTTGTAGAAATAGAAGTGCAGGAGGGACAGTCCAGCAGATTGTGTTCAGGTCCCAAACATGGAAGGCACCAATTATGGGTGTCTAAAAGTAATTTGGTAGTGCCACAGTTAAAACACTTTCTAGTGGCTAGAATTTCCATGAGGGAAATGGAGAGGCCTAGCAGGCCGAAGCCTGTCAGGCACCAAATAGGAAACAATTTCCTACAGAAGGAAATATCTGTAAAAGAAAAGAAGAAGAAAACACCGGCGGTACCGGTGCGTCGAGGGAAGGTAGACGCGACCACAAGAAAAAACAAAAAATAAAGGAAGAATTTTCTGCGGTGACAGGAGGACGTCCTGCTGGCTCCGCGGAAAAACAAAAACTGAGGAGAGGCAGTTGGGAAAGGCGGGAAGGCAGCACGCAGGCGTGTTGGGATGATTCCAAAAGCGTTCTGATTGGACGCTGGGGAGCGTTCCCGTGCGGACTCCGTCGGTACTGACATACCCATATGTGAAGACTCATTCCTGCTTGTTCCTGGAGATAGTCAGGTATGCAAAGGTTGGCCTAAGTCAATATCGCCGCTGCCCTGTTAGCTTCTGGGTTTTATGGCTACCGAGATATTCAATGGCAGTGGCCGGAAATGGCTTAGGCACTGAATAGCCAGGATTAGTATTAAACAGTGACTGCTTTGCGCTTTACAAGTGCTAGCCACCGTTGCTGAATATCCTCCCCATGGTTTTTATCTGTGATCGCTTTCACTGTTTCTGCATTTCTGTGTGTCTCTCACACCACAGGCAAAGAGTAGTTACTCACCTGTAACAGGTGTTCTCCAGGAGCAGCAGGAATCAGTCCTCACATATGGGTGACGTCGGCGCCGACAGAGCCCTCGCAGAGCAATTTTCCCCAGCTTTCAAAGAAAGCCTTTGGGAATTGCAGCGCGCATGCGCGGTCCCCTTCCCGCCCAAGGGTGCCATCTTGCTCAGTCTGATGACATAGCGAAAAGACAGCAAAAAATTAGCAAAAACGAAATCATAGGATTGCAACTCCAAGGGGAGGAGGGAGGGTTGTGAGGACTGATTCCTGCTGCTCCTGGAGAACACCTGTTACAGGTGAGTAACTACTCTTTCTCCAGGACCAAGCAGGAAGTCAGTCCTCACATATGGGACTCCCAAGCTTAAGGCTACCGGAGACCCTAAGCACAAAAAAGGAGCTCCCTCAAGCTCAGTAGTACAGAAGGAAGGAATCTTCTCTGAATACGCCTCCAACCGGTAGCCCAACATCCGGGACGGAGGGTAGGAGTTGCCTATACCTCAAAGAGATTACAGAGGACTGCCTGTCCGAAAGCACTGTCCCTGCGGGACTCCCTCTCCAGGCAGTAATGGGCCGCAAAAGTCTGGCTTGCAGACCAAGTAGCGGCCCGGCAGATGTCTGCCAATGGAACAGAGCGGAGGTAAGCCACTGACACAGCCTTCGCCCTAACACGATGAGCCATGACTCGACTCTCCAACGAGAGGCCGGCTGCCTCATAAGCCCAAGCGATACAGTCAGCAACCCAGATGGACAGAGTACGCTTGGAGACAGGGAACCCCAACTTATTGGGGTCATAAGACATGAAGAGTTGAACAGCCCTTCGGTGCTCCCGCGTACGGTCAAGGTAGAAGGTTAAAGCCCTCCTACAGTCCAGGGTATGCAGGACCATTTCAGCCCGGCTGGAGTGTGGCCTGGGAAAGAAAGTCGGAAGTACCACCTCCTGGTTGATGTGAAAAGGGGAAACCACTTTAGGAAGAAACTTAGGGTGAGTCCGCAGGACTACCCTATTCTTGTAGAACCTAGTGTAAGGAGGATCAGACACTAGGGCCTGTAGTTCACTAACGCGTCTAGCAGAAGTGAGGGCTACCAAGAATAAGGTTTTCCAAGAAAGGAAACGAAGAGGACAGGTAGCCATAGGTTCAAAAGGCGGACAGGTAATCCGCTGTAAAACCACGTTCAGATCCCAGTCAGGGGCTGGTGGGCGCAAAGGTGGTTTAAGGAGAAGGAGGCCTCTGAGAAAACGAGCTACTAGAGGGTGGCTGGAAAGAAACCTGCCATCCACCGGCATGTGATGCGCAGAAAGAGCACTGAGGTGGACCCTGACCGAGTTGGACTTAAGTCCAAGATTGGAGAGGCAAAGCAAGTACTGCAAGACCACTGACACTGAGGAGAAGGGATCTTGAGACTGCTGAGCACACCAGACGGAGAACCGACGCCACTTAAGAGCGTAGGACTTCCGGGTGGAGGGTCGCCTGGAGGCCAAGACGACTTCCTCCACATCTGGAGGCAGCAGGAGGGGAGCAAGGACTACCCTTTCAGCAGCCAGGCCATCAGATGAAGGGACCGGAGGTTGGGGTGTAGGAGAGTCCCGTGATCCTGGGTCAGGAGATCGGGCTGAAACCCCAGAGGGAGAGGAGTGTCCACCGCCAGCTTCATCAGAAGCGGGAACCAGGGCTGTCTCGGCCACCGGGGAGCCACGAGGATCATTGAGGCTTTGTCCCGGAGAACCTTGAAGAGCGTCCGAGACACCAGTGGCATGGGAGGAAAGGCATACAGAAGGTCTGTGGACCAGGAGAGAAGAAAAGCATCCGCTGCTACTCTGAGAGGATGCGGTTGTCGAGAGCAGAATCGGGGAAGTTGCCGGTTGAGAGGACTGGCAAAGAGATCCATGGTGGGTAGGCCCTACTTGAGAAAGATCCGCTGAAGCACTAACGGATCCAATCTCCACTCGTGTGGCTGGAGGATTCTGCTGAGTTTGTCTGCCAGGCAATTTTCTTGACCCGGGAGATAAACAGCTTTGAGGAGGATGCCGCGGCTGACGGCCCAAGAACACAGTTTTTGTGCTTCCCGACAGAGAAGAAAGGAGCCTGTGCCCCCTTGTTTGTTCACGTAGAACATGGCAACTTGATTGTCCGTCTGGACCAGCACAGACTGGTGAGACGTGAGGTGGGAGAAGGCCCGTAGAGCCAGGCGGATTGCTCTGAGCTCCAGGAAGTTGATCTGCTGGGCAGACTCCCAAGGAGTCCAGAGGCCTTGAGTACATGTCCCTTGCAAATGTGCTCCCCAACCCAGGAGAGAAGCATCGGTCGTCAGGACCTGAGAAGGCGGAGGAGACTGAAAAGCCATTCCGAGCACTAGGTTTGGCAGATGAAGCCACCATTGCAGATTAGAGACCAGCGGGTCGGAGATCTGTACTGAGTCCGCTAGGCTCCCCGTGGCCTGATGCCATTGTGTGCGAAGGCACCACTGAGCAGGCGGGCATTGGGGGTCACATGGACTGTGGAAGCCATATGGCCGAGCAGTCTCAGAAATTGCCTGGCAGAGACCAGGGAATTGCTGTGAAAGTGGTTGGCAAGATCCATGAACCTGTGTGCCCTGTCGAGAGGCAGAAATGCTCGCGCCTGAAGCATGTTTAATCTTGCGCCGATGAACTCGAGATCCTGAGAGGGGAGCAAAGTGGACTTTGCAAAGTTTATGACAAAGTCCAAGTGCTGGAGCAGAGCCACAGTGCGGTGCGTGGCGTGAGTGGCTTCTTGGGAAGACTGTGCTCTGATGAGCCAGTCGTCCAGGTATGGAAATACAAAGAGGCCTTGAAGTCTGAGATAAGCCGCCACCACTGCTAGACATTTGGTGAATACCCGTGGTGCGGAGGATAGGCCAAAGGGTAGTACTCTGTACTGGTAATGATTGCCTCCCACAACAAACCTGAGATATTGTCTGTGGCTTGGGTGGATGAGGATGTGAATGTAGGCATCCTTTAGATCCAAGGAGCATAGCCAGTCTCCCTGCTGGAGGTAGGGCAGCAGGATTCCAAGGGTAAGCATCTTGAACTTTTCCCTTGCGAGGAACTTGTTGAGGTTCCGCAAGTCCAGGATGGGTCTGAGGCCTCCTGTTCTTTTTGGTATTAGAAAGTACTTGGAGTAAAAGCCTTGACCCCTCAGGTGATGGGGCACCGGTTCCACAGCCTGTTCCTGAAGAAGACTTGCTAACTCCTGAAGGAGTAAGTCCCTGTGCAGAGGGGGTCTGAGAGGCTCCCCTGGAAAGTAGGAGGGAGGTACCTGGTGGAAGTGCAGAAGATAGCCTTCTTGGACTATGTGAAGCACCCAGGTATCTGAAGTGATGTTGGTCCACCTGTGGGCAAAGTGGACCAGCCGGCCTCCCGTGCTGAGAGAAACCAGCTGAGGGGGAGAGGCTATGCTGATGAAGTCAAAAACCCCCACCCTGCTGAGCAGGGGCCGGTGGTGCAGGCTTGGGGGCTTGCTGCCTACGGGACCCATTACCCCGTCCCTTGGCCTGCTGCCCCTGTTGGGGAGCTGCTGAGGCCTGATAATGAGGGTAGTGTTTATAGGCAGCTGCCTTCCTCGGGTAAAAGGGCTTTTTCCCCGAGCCCTTCTTCTTCTGAGAAGGGGCAGAGGTCTTTCTTGAGAGGCGAGTCCTGGTGAGAGTCTCGGTCTCGATCTGTGCAGCCTTCTCATCCATGGGTTTGCCAAAGAGGTTTTCACCTCTGCAGGGGACATCGACCAACTTGTCCTGCACCCATGGCTCGAGGTCGGATGACTGAAGCCAAGCCTGTCGGCGGGCACCGATGCCGGCTCCGGCTACTCGAGCCGATGCTTCGAAGCCATCATAGGCTGCTCGAGAGATAAACTTCGAGCACTCCCGAATACCAGTTGACAAGGCTTGGAACCTCTGCAAAGGTTCCTCGGAGAGACCAGCAGAGAACCCGGCTATTTCTTTAGCCAGGTCCCGAAGATACATGCCCATATAGAGCTGGTAGGTCTGGACTCGACAAGCAAGCATAGAGCCCTGGAAACACTTCCTACCGAGGGCATCCAGGCTTCGAGCCTCCCGACCGGGAGGCACCGAGGAGTGCATTTTCTGACTCTTAAGTCTATGCATGGCCGATTCCACCACCATGGAATGGTGCGGTAGTTGTGCCTTTTGGAACCCGGGGCTCTTGCGGACTCGATAAATGGAATCGACCCGCTTGCTTAACACCGGCGACAACGCCGGGCTCTCCCACATGAGGAAGAGAAGTCGTTCCAGCATCGGAGGAACCGGTACAGTACAGGCCTCCTTTGGGAGAGAGTCATACTGGAGGGCATCGAGCTCTTCGGCTCGAGGCTCCTCCTCGGGATCCGCGGGGAAGGCCAAGGCCTTGGCCATATCCCGCACGAAGTCCGAGAACCGGGTATCCTCCGTGGGGGACCGTCTCCGAGGTTCGGACTCGGGGGAGTCCGATGGGACACACCAAGTTCGAAAAGAACCAGGTGACTCTTCGTCCTCGGATTCCCAGGCTGACTCCTCGGAGGAGGAGTCAAGCGGCTCCGGTCGGGCGGGCATCGATGCCGTCCGCCCCGACGCCGAGGGAGTCGGCGTCGACGACCTCGGTCCCGAACGGGGGCCGAAGGAGACCGTGACCGAGGATCGACTCGAGCCCTCATGGACTCGAGGATCGGCTCGGTCTCCGGGGTCGACTTGGACGTCGACGTCCCGGTGGTCAGGGCAGAAGCACCGGCGAGGCCAGCGATCAATGCCCGCTGCTGGTCCATGAAGGCAGTCAGACTGCTCTCCAAGGCCGTCAACCTGAGTCCGAGCTCAGGAGACCCAGCAGCCCCCGACTCGGGCCCCGACAGCGTCGGGCCCGACGTCGGCTCCTTCGGAGGCGAGTCCACGAGGACTACAGCACTTACGTGAGCAGGTGAGTCCATCTCGAGACGAGGATGTTTGGAAGGCCTCTCCATCTCCAAGGACCCGGGATGGCTATCGGGGCTATGCGACCTGGCCCTCGAGAAACCAGGAGCATCCACCGACGCCGCCCTCGCGGGTTTCTTCTTCCGATGATGTTCCCGGGTAGGAGACCCCCGCTCAGAGGAACTTCGACGATGCTCAGGACCAGAGTCCCGAGACGTTGAAGCCTCTGACGAGGTCCGGGCCCGGCCGGAGTCAGAGAAGATATGTTCCCGCTGATGCTGCCGACTCCTCAACGCTTTTGAGGACATCTTGCCACACGGACCACAGATCATCGGGTCATGATCGGGTCCGAGGCAGCGGAGGCAGCAGTCGTGTGTGTCAGTAAGAGACATGAGCTTCTTACACCGATCACACTTCTTAAACCCGCTGGCAGCCATCGGGGGAAAAAGGGCCCCTGCGAGGTCAAAAGACAGGGCTGCCAGTGAAAAAGAAAAAAAGGCGCGAAATCGGTCACGAAGGACAAAAAACCGAAAAATAAAGAACGGACTCGCAACTGGCGTCGCGGGTCCGGGCGGGAAAAGAACCGGCGTCGAACCGAGAAAAAAGACAACAAAATCAACTTTTCTAGCGGGGAATTACAAACAACGTCTGTAGGGTTCCGCGGAAAAAAGAAGACTGAGCAAGATGGCACCCTTGGGCGGGAAGAGGACCGCGCATGCGCGCTGCAATTCCCAAAGGCTTTCTTTGAAAGCTGGGGAAAATTGCTCCGCGAGGGCTCCGTCGGCGCAGACGTCACCCATATGTGAGGACTGACTTCCTGCTTGGTCCTGGAGAATTAAACAGTTCCATTACTTGCGGCGGGCTTAAACTAGCTCTCAGCTTCCAGCTCATACTCCTCAATACCATATTTGATAAAGCTATGATTAAACAAGAATATCTTAGTTAACCAGTTTGTAATGAGAATTACTACTACTGTATGTGTACATGTAAGAGACAGTCCCTGCTCAAAAAAGCTCACAATCTATCCAAGACAGAGATATAGTTGTAACTTGCAAAGTTCATACTGTGTACTGCCTGGATGCAGAAGACATTGCAGTTTGTGCCTAAGAAATCTGATGTCTGCACAAATTCTGTACCTGTAAGGCTAGGTATTACAAATCATATCATTTTCAAAGAACAACACTATCTGTCATGTATTCTATACAGTGTTGTTAGTAAATATATTTATAGACTTACTGCATAGGTTATCCACACATTCATCCTCTGGACATGCACTGCAAGATTCTCCTTGCTTATAAGGCAAGATTATCTTTTGATTTCCTCTGCAAGATATGAAAATATTGTTTCATCAGATGGGGATCTCGTTTTCTAGAAGATTAGTATGTTTGGTACCTCAGGCCCTGACAAAATATTCATTTCTTTTAGGATGGGGTGGGCAAAATTCAGCCCAAGAGCCAGAACCGTCCCCCTGGTAAGCATTATTAAACAATTTTAAATGGCTTATGAAGTTCTTGACATGACATACACATGAACACTTAACCGTGGCCCACCACAGATCCCGCCACAGCTGTCTTCCTCTACCACTTTATTACTCTGAGCTAGATGATCCACTTTTAATAACAGGTGAATGCCAGCTTATTTAAAGAGAACTACAGTATTTGGCTCAGAGTTCTGACAGTGCAAAAAGATGATGATAGGTGTCCATGTGGGTTACAAAAGATGTTTTGATTAAAACACCACTGTTAGACTTTCTTCAACGCCCTTGAGAACCCGAAAAAAAATCTATTTGTTTTTCTTTTTGTGCAATTCTGTAACTGCCCCTTGATATCTACTGGAGCCGTCGCCTTCCCAATCTTTCAAACTTCAGCAGCCTCCACAGCCCAGAAGTGTGATCCAATGTAGTCTTAGGGGGAAACATTTTGCTCACCCTTGATTTAGGAGCCAGTTCAAAAAAGTAATACTTTTAATGTTATTTGTTTTTTATATTCTGTTTAATCCACGAGTTCATTGTATTTTATAATTTTTATTTGCCTTGAACCATCTCTATCGACTACAATCTAGAATAAACATCATACACTAAAAAAAACCCCTAAAGTTTTGCAGCTAGCCATCCTTTACCCTTATAGCAGTCCCCTTTCCACTTACCCCTAAGTCAGCCATGCCCCTCTTCCTCCCTCTCCATCAGCTAAGAAATCCCTAGCTTGTCAGTCACTCTCATTTCCTAGATGCCCCCTAATCAGATCGCCTTCAATCTACCCCCAGCTGGCCAGTACCTATTATCCCCAGCCAACCAGCTCTAGTCATCCTCAACTAACCAACCCTTAGATAGATAACTAGCTCCAATCACTCCTTACCAGTCATACTCCCCACACCCCCTAAGCCAGGTTTAATCACAACCCGGCATACCCTCCACCCACCACAATGACACCACTAGCACACTCACGTCATGCTGACACAACCACATCCAGAAGTACTACTGCACAAACCTGTAAATAGTTAACTAAAATATATATAGTTCAGAGCGTGTCATGACTCCACAACCGTTCCTGTGGCATACCTGTGGCACAATAGCTCCGTTGTATATAGTTACCCCCTTTGAAATCCAAGTTATAATACCTGTTTTCTGTAATGTACATTGCATGTTCCACCGCATTGTACAAACTGATGTTTACCTGTAAACCGTGCTGATTTTAAAGAGCATGGTATAGAAATAATTTAAATAAATAAAAAAAATAAATAAATAATTCCACCTAGCCATTCACTTACCCCCTCAGCTACTCAATCGGCTTGAGCTATCTACATTCTTCAGCTAGCCACCACTCCCCCTCACCTTGCTGCCTGGCACTTCTGTGACCAGAACATCCAGTCTAACATCACGAGGCTCTGAAATAGTATGATCCATATGCACTTTAACTCCTGTACTAGAGTCATAGCCTCAAGTCTTGCAAGAGACTGAGACCAACATAGGAGTTCATGCACTACAGAGTTCAAACTCACTAAGAGTAATGCAGTTCTGCAATGGAAATTAACAGCTGTTTCAGTGGCATCACAAACAAGGGGGTTCATTTGAGGCATGAAATATAAGGCAGCTTGAAAAAATATAAAATAGATCACTAGAATCCGAAAAGAATTGCAGTAACACCTTTTACTACTAAGATTTTAACTTGTCACATAGGGATCCCTTATGAAATATTCAATATCCTAGTTTTACTGTAGTTCCTACAGATCTCTGATATGATGAAGGGCAAGCATATCTCAAAATCTAGTTAGAAATGTATTACATTCATCCAATAAAAAGATTTTACTTGAGTTGACCCAGTGGTTTAGGCAGCAACAGGTTCCCTTTTTGATCCGAGTCATCGAAGCAGCACAGTTCATGAGGAGGTAATCATGGTCATTACTTAAAGGTGACGTCTGGGAGAGGAAGGGGCGGAATTAAGATGGCGGCATCCTAGGTGTGTGGTGTTTCAATCTTTTCCTCCTTAATTTTCTTTTCCTGAGATGCCTCCTAAGTGGCGCGGGAACCCTAGAGCCAAGCTGGCGAAGGGTGTCTCCCCCGCCACCGGACAGCAGCAGATTGAGGCACTCCTCCTAAAAGCCCTGGCACTGGAGAAGGCTGCTTTGGAGGGCTCATTGCTGCGGCCTGCTGATGGGGAGGTGTCCACAGCTGAGCAGTTTACATCTAGCCTGCAGCCGCATTTGAGTGCCCCACTGGAGCTGGAGCCTGTGGAATCAGGCTCCGTTGACATTGCGCAACTGACCTCTGCGGAGGGAGGTGGAATAGTGGGTCAGCCTGCTTCCTGTTCAACGCCATTACCGGCTCCCTCCGCCCATGCCGTGCAGCTTGTGGAGGGTCCCGAGTTGGTGGACGAGCTTGTTTCCGGTGCTGCTTCGGTTGAGTTGGACAACTCTCAACCGAATTTGCCCTCAGGTTTCCAGCAACAGAAGTCTGGTGAGATTTCGCTGGACACTATTTGGAGGGTGTTAGTGAAGCTGGACGCAACTGTTTCCAAATGTGTGTTGGACGTCTCTGCTCTAGTGCAGGTAGTGGCTCAAAATTCTACGCAGCGTTTGAACTTTGAGAAGGACACACATGAGAGACTTGCTGTTATTGTTAAGGATGTTACTGACTCTAAGACTGTGAATGACCAGTTGGTGAAGAATAAACTCTGTTCATCAAAAGTTAGAACAATTTGAAAATAAGTTTAGGGGGTTAAATTTGAGAATTCTAAATTTTCCCCAGCTCTTAAATATGTCTCCTCTGGATATTTTTAAGAAATATATATCTGAGGTGCTTACTATTCCTGATTTTGCATTTCCTCCAATAATTTGAGCCTATTTTCTACCAGGGAAGAAAGTTGGGCAAAAATTACCTGTTTCAGTAGTTCCTGATAATCTTTCAGATAGCTCCTCTCTTTCTGTCCAGGCTAGATCTACATTATTGGTAACTTTTGTGTTTGAAACTGATCTTTCTAAAATGTTGTATTTGTACTTTAAAAAGCTCTCTGGGCCTTTTCTGGGTGATTGTATAGGAATATTTCCTGACGTGAGTCTTGCCACACAGGAGTGTAGGCGTCAATTCTTGACTATGCGACAAGAGACAGTTGCCTTGGGGGCTAGCTTCCGTTTCCGTTATCCCTGTAAATGTTTTGTTTCATTTGCTAGGATTAAATATATTTTCTATGCACCTGAGAAGCTCCGGTCGCTCTTGGACTTCAAGAAACTGCCGGCTTTGGCGGGGTTGGGAGGGGATGATGTTGATCAAGGATAGGTAACGCAGTGAATAGTAGAGTGCTGGGGTGTATGCTTATTGCCTTTTCAGCTGACTTTTTTTCTTTTTTTTTTATTCCCCATGTATATTTTCACTTTTCCCCCCTCGCCTATTAGGGTCTACTTTAGAGTTGTATTGTAATTATACTTGAGGGATTGCAATTTCCTTTGTTTTCTAAGATCTTTTTTTTTTCAAAACTTTATTTATTAACACCATGTAAGAACAACAGGCAAAACAGCAAACAAGCTCCAGGAGGGGTGGATTCTGATCCCCGTCCAGGAGAATAAGCAAGACAAACAGGTGCGTTTTTCCAAGGACAAACCCCCCCCCCGAACCCTTCCCCTCCCCCCCAACCCCCCCCGAACGTCGCATCCAATCCAGGAGACCCCCCTGCATCATTCCGAGGCTGAGTCCCGTAAGACACGGATCAGCCTAGGAACCCAACTGTAAGATGTCATTCCTACTACGAGAACTTAAATTCTGGAGATAGGGATCCCAAAGCAATTGAAAAAATGGCCAGCGTTTGACATTACCTCGGGCGTATCGAGCCTCCAACAGCATCAGCTGGTGAAAGGCATTACGCCATTCCCAGAAAGAGGGCGGCGCCTTATCTCGCCAGTTATGCAATATGGGGCCTTTGCCCACCAGACAGGCTTTACGCACTAGTAATCTCTCCCATTTACCTTTAGGCTGTAGAAGGCGCAACTGATCAAGGAGCACTAAAGAGGCATCAAAACACACCCGTTGTCTCAAAAGCCTCTCCAGGAAGGAACCAATTCTAGCCCAATAAGGGCGGAGAAGTCGACAGCCCCACCACATGTGGAACAAGTTCGCCAGTGGCGCCAAACACCGCGGGCACCGTCCATCCTGTGTGAGCTGGGAGCGAAATGCCCGACGAGGGGAGAAGTGTACTCTAGTAAGCGATTTATATTGCATCTCTCTCCAACGGGTCCCTACCGCCAGTTCTCCCACCCGCTGCAGAGCTTTCAAAAGCGTCCCTGGTGCAATCTCCCGCCCCAGCTCTGCGGCCCACGCTAATTCCACGGGGCGATAATCTGGAACAGACCTATAGGGGGTCAAACGAGACTTCAACAACCTTATGGACGGCGGTGACTCCCCAGCTATATCAAAAAAGGAAAGGATCTGCGCCGAGCGGTCAGCCTGTAATTCCGCTGCCGGTAGAGAGGCAATATAATGCGCAATCTGCAGATATGCAAAACAGTGTCGAGGCCCCAGGTCATATTCAACACATAAGGGCAAAAACTTCTTACAGAGCCCCGAGGGATCCACCATATGTCCAAGATTAGTGAGACCCTTGCGTGCCCAATCGCGAAAAATCGCATGATCCAGTCCTGGAGCAAAAAGGACATTCCCCTGAATCGGCAACCAACTCGAGACTCTCCAATTCGTTCCCCAATATCCATTGAGTTGCCGCCAAGTTCGACGCACCGAGTCAATAAGGACACTCTCAACCAATCTATCGGGGAGCAATCGAGTATCCAGATGTAAGAGGGCAAGCAACGACACTGGGGCAGCGAAGGCCTCTTCCAAGACCAACGGAGTGTATACCGCCGTCCCCCCCAGCCAGTCTCCCAAATGCCGCGCCTGACAAGCCAAAGCATAGGCACCTAAATCCGGTAGGCCTAACCCCCCTTGCCGCCAGTTCCCCACCATGCGAGAGTATGAAACACGTGCTCGGGCTCCGCCCCATAAAAACCCCCGGAAAAGCCCCTCTATCCTCTTTAAGTCCTTCCGCAACAACCATACAGGCAACGTCTGCAACCAATAAAGAAGCCGTGGTAAAACGACTAATTTAATCGCTGCAATTCTCCCAGACAAGGACAACGGGAGCGGTCGCCAAGCGTGCAGCTGGTCCTGCAGACTCTGCAGAATTCTGTCGAAATTACAACCATACAGCTGAGAGGGCTGACCAGTCAGCAGGACGCCAAGATATTTAAAATGGTGAACCGCCCAGCGGAGGGGAAAGGCACCCCGCCAAGCATCCCGCACCCCACCCAAAACGTCGAGGGCCTCAGACTTGGTCTGATTAATTTTTAACCCGGCAAGCTGGCCAAACGTCGCAAACTCCTGCAGCAGCCGGGAAAGCGATTCCTGCGGTCTGAGCAGATGCACAAGGAGATCGTCGGCAAAGGCCGAGAGCTTGAAGGTCATAGAGCGAATCTGCACCCCCTTTATGTCCCGGGACAACTCCACCCGCCGTATGAACGGGTCCAAGGAGAGGACAAACAGTAGGGGAGAAAGGGGGCAGCCCTGCCTAGTCCCCCAATGTAAGGGGAAAGTCTCCGAAAGCACTCCATTACAGCAAATCGCCGCCATCGGTTCAATGTAGAGACTACGAACCATAGCACAAAAGGAACTCCCAAGCCCATAGCAAGGCAACAAGCGCCAGAGATATTGCCAATCCACCCTGTCAAAGGCTTTCTCTGCATCAAAGCTGATTAACAACGAGGGGAGACGACTGCTCTGCACCCACTCCAAGGAGGCCAAGATCTTCCGAAGATTGCGGACAGCATACCGCCCCCTCACAAAGCCTACCTGGGAGTCATGGACCAAATGCCCCAATACACTCGCCAAGCGGTCCGCAAGGATCTTCGCAAGTATTTTCAAATCGAAATTGAGGAGAGAAATAGGGCGGTAAGATTCCGCACACAGCAAATCTTTCCCAGGTTTAGGAATGAGTATCACATGAGCCAAATTACATCCCCAATGAAAAGTCCCCTGTTCTGATCTCCGATTGTGAACGTCCGCCAGCAACGGTGAGACCAACTCGCCCAGAATCTTGTAGAATTCCGCCCCTAACCCGTCTGCACCCGGAGTTTTATAACAGCTCGCTTTAGCAATAACAGTTTGCACCTCCTGTACCGATATCGGCCGATCCAGTGCCTCCCGTTGCGGAACGGTCAATTGAGGCAGGCTCAAGCCCTCCAAGTATGCGGACATCTGCTCATGGGAGCTCGGTTCTGCTGCATAAAGTCTCTGAAAGAATGAACGAAACACCCGAGCTATCTCCGGATTCTCCTTATGAAGGATCCCCTGCTCATCCCGAAGCGCATGCACCAGCCGAGAGGTCCGAGAGCCCCGCAGGCAGCGAGCCAATAACCTCCCAGGCTTATCACCATGACAATAAAGCTGAAAGCGATAATACTGAACTGATTTTTTGGCTCTCTGATGTAGAAGTTCATTCAGAGCTGTCTGCGTCTCCCAAACCTGCTTTTTCAAAGACACACTCGGATTAGCCGCCCATCGCCGCCGCTGTTGAGTAACTAAGCGTTCCAAGCGAATAATACGTTCCGCCATGAGTCGACGCTTTCTCGCCAAGAATCCAATAATATCCCCGCGCAAGACAACTTTTGCTGTCTCCAAAATCAGCTCTGGGTCCCCTCGATGCCCACTATGATCCGCCTCAAACTCACTCCAACGCTGCTGCAGAAACCGTCGAAACTGGAAGTCCCTATAGAGTTCCAGGGGAAACCTCCACATTCTCGTCGCAGCACGGGCAGCGCCCCAGCGAAGTTGCAGCCAGACCAAGGCATGGTCAGATATTTCCGCGGGACCGATCTGCGCGTCATCCACCAAAGCAAACAAACCTTGCGAAATCAACAAGTAATCAATGCGGGCACTGGAACTATGTGCTCGAGAGTGGTGTGTATAATCTTTTTCAGTGGGATGTAAAAGTCTCCACGGGCCCACCAGCCCCAGCCGCGTTCGGAGTCCACGTAAAGCACGGGCTGTCTGGGCCCGTTCCCTAGCCCCCACCCCCCGAGACGTGTCCAGCTCCACGTCCATCACGCCATTGAGATCCCCCCCCAAAATCAACGGGGACTCTGGAAGCTGTTCCACCTGGGAGGCCAGTCTGGCATAAAACGCATTGTCCAACACATTAGGGCTATAAATATTGCCCAAGAGGACAGAGCGGCCCTCCAAGCTGCCCTGCAACAGGAGAAATCTCCCCCCTGGATCAATTATTTCCTTCTCAGCCTTAAAGCGTATACTCTTGTGTATCAATAGGGCCACCCCCCCTTTCTTATTCACCGCAGGCGCCCCCCAAACCTGCCCCACCCAGGTTCTACATAATTTGGCATGCTCTTCAGCTGTCTGGTGGGTCTCTTGAAGTAAGGCAATATCAGCTTTTTGCCACGCTAAAGCCTGTAAAACTTTTGTTCGCTTGATCGGGCTCCCTAGTCCACAAACGTTCCATGAAATTATCTTCAGTCTGGGATAATATCACCCCAATAACGCAGGAATTTAGTCAACCATATCCCAGAAGGAATTCCCCCAGCCTGAAATTCCTCCTTACCACCATGTAGTGGGATTCCACTATACCAGGGGTCTCCCGGTTGGACGCGACCAACACCCTCCCCCCTTCCCACCTTCCCTCCCACTCCCCCTCCCCCCCCTCTCCCCACCCCCTCCACATAGCGATACAGCTCCACCTCTATTAGGTAGAGACAAGCTGCAACGCGACCGGTCTCTCCCAACCCCTATGAAATTATAGAGACACCCTCTACCACATGCCTGCCCTCCATACTGCAGTTGCCCCCATAAACAGTGCCATTTCCAGTACAATAGTATTACAAAAAGGGATAGACATAATCCCCTCCAACAGAAAAAACAAATCAAATTTTTCTAGACATAGTGACATCATGCTACTAGAAGCCTTAAACAAAGGTGTCTATCACACACACAGAATGAATACAGATGTCCACCTCAGCTCTACAGTACTCTACAGCAGATAAGGGTGGAGAAACAGCGCTAAACTTCAGTAAAACATATTAAAGAAAGCCCAAGTACCTCCTAATGGGAGTTAGCCCCAATCATGCCCTACAGCAGCCCCAACCACTTAGAGAAGCTCCCCCCCCCCTCCCACTCCCACTCCTACCGGCATTCAAGCCCGAGGGTCGACTAACCCCAGACCCCGGATCCAATCTCCTACCGGCCCAGCCCTCTACAGGTCACCATAGGGAGAAGGACTTGTCCCACATCGCAGCGGGACCACCCCAGCTGGCGCGCGGCAGCGCATCCAAAGCCAGCGCATCCAGAGCCAGTTACCCGCAAAAAAGGGGCTATGAACATTATCCCCCAAGAACAGCTCGTAACTGCCTCAGGGCACCCGATAAAGGGGGGGGAGGGGGGGAAAGGCACAATCAGCAGAACTAGCTCAATACCTCAAGCCAACAAAAAGAACCCCCCGTAACCCCTAACAAATCCTTCCCGTCACACAAAACCCCCTTTCCCTAGCGAAAAAAACAATAACCCCCACTCAAAAAAATCCACACAATAACACACTCCAAGCACACACATACACCCTCTCACCCGCAGCCCCCTCCCCCCATATCTCACTCGATCCTTATCAAACTCAGCTCCAGGGAAAAAACAGCGCCGGGAGGTGTAGGGCACACTCCAGCCGGAGCTCCACCACGTGCGGACCAGCTGACATACCACACACACCCCTCCACAAGGCCTACTGTGTGGGTCTGGCACGCACGCTCGAACCGCCAGCGAGGGACAAAACCCCCCCCCCCCCGAGGCCTAGTAGAAACTGCCCTAACCCACCCCCTCCCGGCTCGAGTCCATTCAGTCAGCTAGAGCCAAAGTCCGCACCAACAACCCCCTCCGGGGAAACATTCCAGGTGCCTCACAGCTACCGTGTAGGGGACAGTGATGGTTGCTCCTCTCCCACAAGCTGGTCGATGTAGGGTCGGGCCTCAACCGCTGAGTCGAAAGTCTGGTGGGCGCCCTCGTGAAAAACATGCAGTCTAGAGGGGTACTGCACCGAGAATTTAATCTTCGCTTCAAGCAGACGCTGGCAGAGAGGAGCATAAGCTCTGCGCCGCTGACTTAGGGCAGCAGAATAATCCTGGGCCACTCGCAGTTTCAAATTAGCATGCACCAGCTCGCCCTTCTGCCTTGCAGCTCGCAGAATAGCCTCTTTTTGCGGGAAGTGTAGAAACTTAGCCAGCACTACCCGCGGTCGGTGGTCTCGGGATTGCCGGCCACCCACGTGGTGCGCTCGTTCTATCAGCAGTTTGCCGCCATCTTCGAGGCCCTCAAAAAGCTGGGGAAGTAAAGTCTCCAAGTAAGTCTTTAATTCTCTATCGGCGATCGAGTCGGGGATTCCCATCAGTCTCAAATTATTACGGCGCGATCGATTTTCCAAATCGTCGATTTTGGCATCCTGTAACTGAAGTTGGGATTTCATCGCCATCAATTCGCGGGTCAGAGAAGTAAGGCTGTCCTCAGTCGCCCCAATGCGGGTTTCAGCGTCGTGCAGGCGGCTGCCCAATGCCCCGAAGGCAGTGTGGAGATGGTCCATTTTATCGTTCAGAGCCGTGAATTGCACCGCCAGAGCCTCCGCCACCGCCGCAGAAATCTCTGCTAAAAAGGCTGGAGGGGTCGGTGACTTCGGTCTGCTCACTGCATCCGCCATTTTAGGGATCGGGGTTCCGCGCTCCTTCTCTTTCCTCGCAGCTTTAACTGTTGCTGCCATCCCCGCAGCGCCACGCCAGTCACTGAGATGGCTTCGGGTGTCTTTCCGCTCTCGGCACTTAATATTTTAGCTGTACTGCAGCTCTCAGACCGGCATTAATAGCCCGATTCAGGTCAGGAGAGACCGGAGCTCAAGCAGAGTACGTCCGCCGAGCTCACCGCATCACCTCTTCTCCTCTAAGATCTTTTGTACCCTTACAACTCTTATGTTTCTGTCACAAGTTTTATGCTTGTATTTTTGTTAAAACTTATAAATAAATAATTTAAAGGTGACGTCTAATGGTCAGATTCAGTGCTAATGAATGGTGCAGGACTGTCACTATAATAACCAGACTAGATATGTTGGGGGCAGAGAGAATATAAAACCAGGAGAAAAATCCTTGGGTAACTGTAATTAAGCTCAAGATACCAGTTTTCAGCCTTGTTTCTATTTAAGCTAGAAGTACAGAGGATGATGAATTCGTCAAAATTAAAGTAGATAACACCTACAACTTCTTGTTGAGCTTTATTTCTAGTGCATAAATGAAACAACCCTATAGGAAAAAACAAACAAAAAAAAAACCCCTTATGGAGAATGTAAATCTAGTATATCTGATAGCGCCAGTAAAGCACAGTTACTTACCTGTAACAGGTGATCTCTGGGAACAGCAGGAATAAGTCTTCACATATGAGTCTTCACATATGGGTACGTCGGTACCGACGGAGCCTGCGCGGGAACGCTCCCCAGCTTCCCAAAAAAGGAAAGCTTTTGGGAGCATCCCACAGCGCCTGCACGCTGCCTTCCCGCCTTTCCTAACCGCCTCTCCTCAGTTCGAGTTTTAAAGCTGAGACAAAGAGAGAGAGAGAAAAGGAAAGATAGATAGAGAGATACAACTCCAAGGGGAGGTGGGTGAGTTGTGAAGACTTATTCCTGCTGTTCCCAGAGATCACCTGTTACAGGTAAGTAACTGTGCTATCTCCAGGAACAAGCAGGAATGAGTCTTCACATATGGGGACTCCCTAGCTAAAGATGCCTGGGAGATCCCCAAGGATATGATCTCAGGCATCCATCCAGGGAAGGAGGCTAGGAGTTGATTAAGAATGGAACAGGTGTTTGAGAACAGCCTGACCAAACAAGGCATCCCGGTGGGAGTCCTTGTCCAAGCAGTAATGGGCTGTGAAGGTATGAACCAAGGCCCAGGTGGCCGCTCGACAGATCTGGTCGATGGACACAGAATTTAGATGAGCCATAGAGGCTGCCATGGCCCTCACATTATGAGCTGTGACATGGCTCTCCAGAGAAAGGTTCTTACTCTGGTAGGCGAAAGAAATACACTGAGCAATCCAATTGGACAGTGTTCTTTTAGAGACTGGAAGTCCCAGATGAGATGGATCAAAAGCAACAAAGAGTTGAGAAGACTTTCTATGTTGCTGTGTCCTTTGCAAGTAAAAGGCAAGGGCTCTTTTACAATCCAGAGTATGAAGATTCCTCTCTGCACTTGATGCATGAGGAGCTGGAAAAAAGACAGGTAAATATACCTCTTGATTAAGATGAAAAGGTGAGACCACTTTAGGCATAAAGTGTGGATTGGTCCTAAGGACTACCTTATCATGATGGAACCTTGTATAAGGTGGATTAGCCACTAAGGCCTGCAGTTCACTGATGCGGCGAGCTGAGGTGACTGCAATGAGGAAAATAACCTTCCAGGAAAGAAATTTCAAGGAGGTGGTGGCTAAGGGTTCAAAAGGTGGCTTCATGAGCTGACCAAGAACCAGATTTAAGTCCCATGTCACCGGAGGAGGCCTAATGGGAGGTTTAGTTAAAGTTAGGCCTCTCATGAATCTTGCAATAAGAGGATGAGAGGAAATAGGCTGTCCATTGATAGGCTTAAGGGATGCTGCAATAGCACTCAAATGGACCCTTACTGAATTCGTCTTAAGGCCTGCATTGGAGAGATGCAGGAGATATTCCAATAGAGAATTCAAAGGTAGTGCTAAAGGGTCAAGACCCTTTTCAGTACATCAAATGGAAAACCTTTTCCATTTAAAAGCATAGGAAAGTCTGGTAGAAGGTTTTCTGGAAGCATGGGGGATATCCTTCACTTGCTGAGAAAGATTCCAGTCTTGAAGGTCTAAGCCTTCAGTAACCAAGCCCTGAGGTGAAGGGACTTGGGGTTTGGATGCCACAAAGTCCCCTCCTCCTGGGACAGAAGGTCTGGAGCAGCTCCCAAGTCCAGAGAGGGAGCTTGGGAGAGATGCAGAAGTAGAGGGTACCACACTTGGCGTGGCCAGCGTGGAGCTATGAGGATCATAGATCCTTGATCCCTCTGGAGTTTGAACAGAGTCTTGGGAATCAAGGGAATGGGTGGAAAGGCATACAGGAAGCCTTGACCCCAATGAAGGAGGAAGGCATCCTTGGCCTGAACTCCCTGACACGGAATTCTGGAACAGAACCGGGGAAGTTTGGCATTCCACGGACTTGCAAAGAGGTCTATGTCCGGGGTTCCCCATTCTTGGAAGATTCTGAGTACCTGATCCATGTGCAGGGTCCATTCGTGTGGGAGCAGAACTCGACTGAGTCTGTCTGCCCAAGAGTTTTGATTCCTGGGAGGTATACTGCCAGGAGATGGATTTGATGCTCTCTGGCGAAGGCCCACAATCTTAAAGCTTTGTTGCAAAGCGACAGAGAGCCAGTTCCTCCTTGCTTGTTTATGTAAAACATGGCTACTTGATTGTCCGTATGAATGAGGACTGTCTTGTAGCTGAGCAGGGTATGAAAGACCTTGAGAGCTAGAAAAACTGCTCGAAGCTCCAAGTGGTTGATATGAAGGGAGGTCTCTTGTGGGGACCAAGTGCCTTGAGTGAAGAGGTCTTGTAGATGAGCTCCCCAACCTGTTTGGGAGGCATCTGTTGTGAGGGTTGCTTGGGGCAACAGCTGTTGGAAGGGGGACCCCAGCAACAGATTTTGAGTGGACATCCACCATTGGAGAGACCAAAAGAGACGTTTCGAGGTTGCTATTTGGTCTGAGAGAGCTCCTGATGCTTGAGTCCACTGGGTGGACAAAGTCCATTGAGCTGCTCTCATGTGTAGGCGAGCATAGGGCACTACATGCACTGTGGAAGCCATGTGGCCTAGCAGTTGTAGCATCTCCCGGGCAGTTAAGTGGTTCTTTGACTGAATCTGGGAGGCTAACTGCATTAGACGTTGGCAACGGGCCTGAGGAAGGTAGGCCCTTGCAGAGGAAGTATCCAACCAGGCCCCTATGAATTCTAGGGACTGAGTAGGGGTGAGCTGAGACTTTGGGAGGTTTACCACAAGTCCCAGATACTGCAGAATGCGTCTTGTGCAGTCCAGGGAAATCTGGGCCTCTGACTGAGATGGAGCTCGGATGAGCCAGTCATCCAGGTATGGGAATACAAATATTCCCAGAGTGTGTAGAAATGCAGCTACTACTGCCATGCATTTGGTGAACACTCTTGGAGCAGAGGCCAGACCAAAAGGAAGCACCCTGTATTGATAATGCTTTCCTTGAAAGAGAAAACAGAGGAACCTTCTGTGAGAAGGATGGATGAGGACATGTGTGTACGCATCCTTGAGATCTAGAGAACAAAGCCAATCCTGACTCTGGAGGTATGGAAGGAGAGTACACAGAGAAAGCATTCTGAATTTTTCCTTGCATAGAAATTTGTTCAATTCTCTGAGATCTAATATGGGTCTGTAGCCCCCTGTTTTCTTTGGAATCAGAAAGTAGGGGGAGTAGAACCCTGACCCTTGTTGAAGAAGAGGCACTTCTTCTATTGCCCCTTGGGCAAGAAGGGTAGCTACTTCCCGACCTAGAAGGTCGAGAAGAGATGTTGGAGAATTGAAGTGTCTCACCATGGTGTGAGGAGGAAGGTTTTTGAAATGAAGATTGTAGCCCTCCCTTATGATGGAGAGGGTCCACTGCTCTGGTGTAATTTGCTCCCATCTGGGAGCAAAATGAGCTAACCTTTCTGGAATGGTGAGAGGCTCTGGCTGTTTCACAGCCAGAAAGGCTAAGTCCTCTAGCATCAAGTCAAAAACCCTGAGGAGGTTGGGTCTGCTGGGTTGCAGCAGCCCCTGTAGACTTGGGCCTGGCCTGTTTAGGTTGCTGACGCTTAGTAGCAAAACGACCTGTAGATGATTGCTGGCCAGAAGCAGAATGGAATCTGCCCTTTTTGAAAAAAAGACTTCTTGAAAGGTTTTTTCTTGGCAGGAATGGAGGTTGACTTTGAAAGTCAATCCAAAGCAGAATTTTCTGCATCCATTTGAGTGGCTTTTATTTGCCATTCTTTGCCAAACAGGTTCCCACCTGTACAGGGAAGATTTCCTAAACCATCCTGGACCCAAGGTTCTAGATCAGAAGCTTGGAGCCAAGCAATCCTACGAGCAGCTATGGCAATGGCCGAAGTTCTGCTGGCACTTTCAAAGGAGTCAAAAGCTGCACGGTTGGAAAACTTTGAGATGTCTTGAGTATGCTTAAGCCAAAGAAGGAATTCTTCCCTTTTATCCTCTGGAAGAAAAGGGAGGAAAGTATGCAGTTTATCTGCAACTTCCTTTAGAAACATACCCATGTAAAGGCTATAGGAGTTGATCCTAGCAGTGAGCATACTGGCTTGGAAGATCTTTCTACCAAAAGCATCCAAGGTCCTGCATTCTCTTCCTGGATGGGCAGAGGAGTGTCTCTTTGCACTCTTTATCCTTTTCATAGCTGACTGCACCACAATAGAATGGTGAGGAAGCTGTGTTTTATGAAACCCAGGACAAGGGGGGACACGGTACATAGTGTCCAATCTACGAGAATGAGGAGAGATAGTGAGAGGAGTCTCCCATAAGTCAATCATGTGTTCATAATGAATCATGAATTGGCAAGGTGACTGCCTCTTTAGGAGCCTTAGAGTAACCTAAAATATCTAACCTTTTTGCTCTAGGCTCTGATTCAGAGGTCACTGAAATAGAAAGTCCTTTAGCTACTTCTCTTATGAAGTCTTGAAAGGACAAATCCTCTGGAGGAGACATTCTTCTTTTTGGGGAAGAAGGCTCTTCAGGAAGGGCTATGGATACTTCGGCAGACTCCTCTGATGTATCAGAATCATCAGAGGAGTCAAAGTATCGCCTGTCAGGGTGCTCCTCTAAAGTTCGATACGCGTATCGAGCGGTATCGACATCGGGGGTCATCGGTACCAGTTCGGTACCGAAAAGCATTCCTAGACAGGGAACCGCTGCAGTCGGCATCGTAGTTGATGTTGATGCAGTCGGTACCGGTACCAGCGCTGGTGCCGGTACCGAAGCTGGTACCGACAACAGGCTTTGTTGCGGTACCATAGGCGTCGCAGCTTTGATGAAGGCCGTGATAGCCTGCTGCATGGACAGAACATTCTGATCCACCGACGCCATGAATGCCTGGAATTCGGTACCGAAAGGTTGTGCCGGTACCCCAGAGCATTCTAACAGGTGATCGGTCGAGGCCTTTCCATCGATGTCAACCTGTAACCCCATAGGAGAAGCTTTGGAAGTCGGAGCTTCCCGCCGGGGTTGTTTTGCCCGTGTGGAATCCTCGAGGGCAAGCCCGGAGGCATCTCGATGCTTGGAAGGAGATCTACCCTTCGAGGACCGGCTGGATTTATGTTTGGTTACCTGAGATCCATGGGAGGAAGTAGAAGCCATGGAAGATGTCGATGCCACGGAGGCTGCATCGGAGGGAAACAGCACATGGAGCTTGGCTGCTCGGTTCTGTAAACCTTGTTTAGACATCAGGGAACAGGACGGACATTCCGAAATGGAGTGGTCGGGACCCAAACATTTAAGACACCATTCATGGGTGTCGGTGATAGAAATAGTACTGCTACACTTAGTGCATTTTTTAAAACCGGAGGCTGATTTTTCCATGAGGAAATTTACTCGTGAGGCCTAAGGCCCAAAGAGGAAAAACACACTAAGTGAGGGAAAAGTATACATTTTTTTTTTTTTTGAAAAAAAGAAAGACAGACCGGCTGTACCGGTCCGACGTCGGGGAAGGCAGACACGCGACCAAAGAAATAAAATAAAATAAAGAACTTCTTCAGCGGTGACAGGAACACGACCTGCTGGCTCCGCGGAAAAGAAGAACTGAGGAGAGGCGGTTAGGAAAGGCGGGAAGGCAGCGCGCAGGCGCTGTAGGATGCTCCCAAAAGCTTTCCTTTTTTGGGAAGCTGGGGAGCGTTCCCGCGCTGGCTCTGTCGGTACCGACGTACCCATATGTGAAGACTCATATGTGAAGACTCATTCCTGCTTGTTCCTGGAGATACTAACTTCTACAACTAGGTTAGAAAATACTGTTAACTACAAATGTCTAGGGATGTGCAAATAAAAATAATCTTTGTTTGTTTAGTTCCCATGTTATTTGCAGATTCTTTTGTTTTTTTTAATGTTCATGTCAGGCAATTTTGCTAATAGTATGCACTATTTCTTATCATCCATCGGAACAGTGGGTTATGTCCCTCTACTAGAGAGAAATGGTAGTTACTCACCAATAGCCGATGTTCCCTGTGGACAGCAGAAATAAATCCTCACATATTGAGTGATGTCATCCAATGGAGCCCAAGCGGGAACTCTCCCCAGGTACTAGTGGTAGCTTTAGGGAGGTTCCACCGTGCATGCATGCCATCCTCCCCCCTACTGCCATGGTGCCATCTTGGATAAGTCTGATACTATAGCAATAGAAGATTACAACTTCCAGGAGAGATGGGAGGGTTGTGAGGACGTATTCCTGCTGTCCATGGAGAACACCTACTATAAGTGAGTAACTACCTTTTCTTGCTGAAAGGGGGGCATAACCCATTGATCTTGACTAGTCTGGTGGATAAGGAATTGTGTATACTATTAACAAAATTGCCTAAAGTGAACATTAAACAACAAAAGAATCTGCAATAACACGAAAACTAAATAAACCAAGATTTTTTTTTCCACTTGCACGTTCCTAGATATTTGTAGTTACAATGGTTCCTAACCTAGTTGATTCTCCATGGACAAGCAGGAATGAAGTCCTCACATATGGGATTTCCTAGCTACAGGCTACTGAAAGCCCATGAGAATATAGACCAGCCCAACAGGAGCAACAAAGTCCATTTGTTGAATGACAACAGACCTTGGCAAGTCAAGATACATCACTATGTACAATGGAATTCGTTCTCTTTTCCCTTTTTTTTTTTTTTTTTGGTAATCTGAACAGAAAGAATGGGCCTGGAGAATGGGGATGGACTGCAGTCCCCAAACAGATAACGAAGCACGGATTGGCTCTCAGTAGTGAGATGTGAATGTGTGGATAGAAGACTACATTGCAGCCCTGCAGATCTCTTCCATGGAGACCAAGCACAAACTGGCTACTGATGCAGTCATGGCTCTGACATTGTGAGCTATGACATGACCATCAAGGCTCAGGCCAACCTGGGCATAAGCAAAAGAAATGCACTTCTGCTAGCCAAATTGAAAGAGTGTTTGGAGCTTGCTGGAGTCAAAACAAACAAAAACCTAGATGGACTTTGGGCTTTTGTCTGCTCCAAGTAGAAGGCTAAGGCTCATTTGCAGTCCAACAATTGAATAAATAAGATAGAAATCTGATACCATTTTTGGAAGGAATTTAGGATGAGTACAAAGGACCACTCTGTTATGATGGAATTTGGTGTAAGTTGGATAAACTATGAGAGCCTGAAGCTCACTCACCCCGAGTGCAGAAGCGACAGCCACCAAAAACAAAACCTTCCAGGTCAAGAATTTCAGATGGCAGGAATTGAATGGCTCAAAGGGAGTTTTTTGTGAGCTGCACCAAGAACCACACTGATGTCCCATGGCACTGCGGGAAGTTTGTAAGGAGGCTTCAAGAGAAGCAAACCCTGCCTAAAGAGAACAACTAAAGGCTGCACTGAGATGGACTTCCCTTCCACACTTCGGTAATAAGCATCAATTGCACTGAGATGGACCCCGACTGAGTTGGACTTAAGTCCAGACTCAGAGAGGTATAGAAGATACTCAAGCACTATCTGTGTGGGAGACTAAAGGATCTAGGGCATGGCCCTCACACCAGAGGGCAAACCTCCTCCACTTGCAAGAATAAGATTTTCTCCTTGAGGACCTCCAGGAGGCCAAAAGGACATCGGTCACATCGGCCAGCAGGTTGAATTCAGCTAACACAAGCCTCTCAACATCCATGCCTTGAGGGCCAAAGACTGAATGCTGGGGTGCAATATCCTCCCATTTTCCTCAGGATTCAGATATGGTGCATGGTCCAGCAGAGTGGCTCCCGACTGAAGAGTTGTAGCAGGAGAGAATCCAAGGCTGTCTGGGCCAGTAAAGAGCGATGAGAATCACCGTGTCTCTGTCTGTTTTGAGCTTCTAGATGGCCTTTACGAGAGGTAATGCAGGATATGCATACAAAAGATCCTCTCCCCAATGTAGGAGGAAAGCATCCAAGCTAGTCTGCTGTGTGATCTTACTCTGGAACAGAACTGATCCACTTGGGCATTTTGCGAAGTGGTGAACAGCAATATCGAAGGGGTGCCCTACTCCCGAAAGATGTGGACTGCAACCTCCCTGTCCAGTGTCCATCCATGTGGCTGGAGGATTCAACTCTGTCTGCCAGTGTTCTGCTCGCTTGGTAGGTATGTGACTAAAATCCATCCCATGCATGATAGCAAACTTCCACAACCTGACAGTTTTCCAAAACAGGTACAAACTCATTCCTCCCTACTTGTTGATGTAAAACATTACTACCTGATTGTTGGTCTGTGCTTCTAGCTAGGGTCTAACTTTTTAAATGCTTGCTTGTAAGGTCTGTCTGCCTGTATACATTATTTATTTACCTTATTAGAGTGCTTTACCTTTTAGTATTTTTGTTTGTGATCTTGTTCAGCTCTCCCACTCTGTTTTCAGCTGTGTCTCTCTCTCTATCTCTCTCCTCTTCCTTATTATCACACCTTCCCCTCCCCTCCCCACAGCCCACCTGCCCCCTGGCTTATAGCCACCTTGTGCTCATTACCACGATCACGCACCTCTGCAATTTCTACCATCTAACCTTTTATTCCCTCTGACTTCTGTGCTCCTCTCCATCTCTCTCTTTATGGTTCCTCAACACTTTTTCTTCCTATTGCTCATACTCCCTAATGGTTTTCTATCCTACCAACACCTTCAAGCCCCTCCCCCTTATCTCCCCTTTATCATCCTAACTTTTCCCACCATCTTGTCATCTACTTTATCATCAGCTCTTGAGCTTCACCACTTTCTCCCTCTCATTCAGCCATCTCCCCTCTCTCTGAAACCACCTCACCCTTGTTACCGCCATGGTGTCTCCTCTCTGTCCTGCACTCTTCTACTCCTCCTTCTCTCTTCCAGAGATACCAGCCCTAACCCTGTCCCCCCTACACTTTTTCACACTCCCAGAATAGATCCTCATGCAACATTGAAATCTTATTCATATCTGTCTCCTTTCCCACTCCTCTCTCCCTTTCTCATGTGCCATGTGTCTTGAAGGACTAGAAAAAGGGCTGTCTTGAAGGACTAGAAAAAGGGACTGTTCCTTCTGGAGAGAGATCTGCAACTGTGAGTATATACTTCTGGTAATTTTCTAAAAGGAATTCTTTGTATTAAAGCTAATTAATCTGTGAACCCACTATTTTTGTTAAATCAGTCAGGGCCTAGTAGCAGCAGTTTAACTTTAAATTTAAAACACAGAGGAGAACTTTCTGGTTACATTTCATACCCAGCAGAGAACTTGTAGTTTAAATTTAATAGTCAATCAGGGCCTAGTAACAGCAAAGTACTTTTAGTTTAAATTTAAAACACAGAAGAGAGCTTTCTGGTTACATTTGGAACCCAGCAGAGAGCTTGTAGTTTACATTTAATAGTCACTCAGGGCCTAGCATCAGAAAAGTACTTTTAGTTTTAAAACACAGAGGAGAACTTTCTGGTTACATTTCATACCCAGCAGAGAGCTTGTAGTTTAAATTTAATAGTCACTCAGGGCCTAGTAACAGCAAAGTACTTTTAGTTTAAATTTAAAACACAGAAGAGAGCTTTCTGGTTAAATTTAGAACCCAGCAGAGAGCTTGTAGTTTAAATTTCATAAGAAGTTAGAGCCTAGCAGCAGCTAAGAGCTATAATTTAAATCAAATCAGAATATAGCTTACCTCAGCAGCACAAGACAGGGTACTGTGTAGCAGCCCTCTTTTAATAAGTGTTATCTCCCTCCCTCCCTCCCTCCCCTCAGCCACCCACCCCTGGGATAATCGTAGCTTTATAGGTACTTACACATCTTAAAAGGCAGGAGGTGCTCTCAGGTGAAGCTCATTACCCAAATCAGTCATACACTAAGGACCTGAGATTAGTTAAGCTTCAGGTGAACAAGGTATATTACACGTATTAGGTACAGTTTTATTAGTATAAATATCCATAGCAACCCTTAGTAAGTAAAGAACTTAGATCTAAACACAAACTTAAAACTGAGATGCAGACAGAAGTCCAGCAGCGGGATGGGGGCTTTCCAGTCTTTTGCATTGAGTGTCACATGTACGATTTTCTCCCAGTTGGTGAGAGGTCTTACGTGTGCACTAGGTGCAAGGAGCTCTCTGCTCTCAGGGAACGAGTCCGTTCTCTAGAGGCTAAAGTAGCAGACTTGGAAAGCATAAGACAGACAGAGAGGTACATAGACGAGACCTACAGGGATATAGTCCTGAAGTCCCACCTCCAGTCTGGCAGCATCCCTGTTGCCATAGAGGAGAGAGGTCACGTGACAGGAGAGCATCACCCTGGTGTGGCAGGAAGTGATCCTGTAACTAGGACCTGTCCTCCAGGTGATGTAAAACCCTCTTGCACCAAGGAAGTTTCTCCAGGGCCATGTGTCCTTGAGGGAAGGGTTAGGACAGCCGTTATAGTTGGTGATTCGATCATTAGGCATGTAGATAGCTGGGTGGCTGGTGGATGTGAGGATCGCCTGGTAACATGCCTGCCTGGTGCGAAGGTAGCGGACCTCACGCGCCACCTAGATAAGGTCTTAGATAGTGCTGGGGAGGAGTCTGCTGTCTTGGTACATGTCGGTACCAATGACATAGGAAAATGTGGTAGGGAGGTTCTGGAGGCTAAATTTAGGCTTTTAGGTAGGAAGTTGAAATCCAGAACTTCCAGGGTAGCATTCTCCGAAATGCTTCCTGTTCCACGCGCAGGACCCAAAAGGCAGGCAGAGCTCCGGAGTCTCAATGCGTGGATGAGACAATGGTGCAGAGATGAGGGTTTTGGATTTGTTAGGAACTGGGGAACATTCTGGGGAAAGGTGGTGCTCTTCCAAAGGGATGGGTTTCACCTTAACCGGGATGGAACCAGGCTGCTGGCATTAACCTTTAAAAAGGAGATAGAGCAGTTTTTAAACTAGATATTAGGGGAAAGCCGACAATCGCCCAAGAGCGGATAGTTCAGAAGAATGTATCTTTGAAGAATACTACCACAAGCAGAGAGGTTCCACAAAAGAGTAAAGTAGCCCAAATGCCCTCAAGTATGGAGCAGACAGAGCTTAAAGATCCCAAATTACCCATGTCTAACAATAGCCAAATTAATATGAATAAAATACATTCTCTAAAATGCTTGTATGCAAATGCTAGAAGTCTAAAAAATAAGATGGGAGAGTTAGAATATATAGCACTAAATGAGAGGTTAGGTATGATTGGAATATCAAAGACATGGTGGAAGGAGGGGACAACCCGTGGGACACTGTGATACCTGGGTATGGTTTATGGTTTATTCATTTGATAAAACCGCCTTTCTATAATAATCAAGGTGGTGTACAATAAAAAAAATACATAAAATTTGGCCGAAGCCGGAAAAAGGAAAAGAAATGTACAAATTTATAAAATAGGAAAGAAAGAATGAGGAAAACAGAGACAAGTCAGGACACAAGAGGCAGACTTACTATACTGAGAGAGGGGGAATTCATACAAAAGGAGAGGGGATGTTGAATGCAAGGGAAAATAGGTGGGTCTTGAGGTTGTGTTTGAAAGTGACATATTGTGATTCCAGGCGAAGAGAAGAAGGGAGAGAATTCCAAAGGGCGGGACCAGCAAAGTAGAAGGCGGAGAGATGAGTGAGCTGTAAGCGGGCACGAGCGGGGGGAGGGAGGGCAAGGCCGTTAAGATGAAAAGAGCGGGGAGTGTACCTGGGAGAATGAAAAGATAAAAGATCAGCTAAGTAAGGAGGGGTACTAGTGTGAAAAACTTTGTGCAATAAGATTAAGAACTTAAATTGGAAACGAAAAGGAACAAGCAACCAGTGAAGATGGAGAAGTATAGGAGTGACATGATCATGAAGAGAAGAGTGGGTGACAAGACGTGCAGCAGCATTATAACGTAATGATAGAGCTGATCAAATAGGTGGAGGGGTTGCTCTCTATGTTAGAGAGGGCATTGAGTCAGAAAGGATTAAAGTTTTGCAGGAAACAAAATCTGCTGTAGAATCTATATGGATTGAAATTCCATGTAAAAGGGGGAAGGCAATGGCAGTGGGGGTGTACTATCGAGCGCCTGGCCAGAATGACCAAATGGATGATGAAATGCTCAAAGAAATCAAGGAAGCTAACAAAAGTTACCGCACAGTAATAATAATGGGTGATTTCAACTACCCCGGTATCAACTGGGTCAGTGTCACGTCAGGACATGCTAGGGAGATAAAGTTCCTAGATGAAATAAATGACTGCTTCTTGGAGCAGCTGGTTCATGAACCGACCAGAGGGGAAGCCATATTAGACCTAGTCCTTAGTGGAACACCAGATCTAGTGCAAGAGATAAGGTTGTTGGGGCCACTTGGCAATAGTGATCATAGCATGATCGCCTTTGATTTAATTAGTGGAGGAGGGATAGTAAGGAAATCCACAGTACTACCTTTTAATTTTTGAAAGGGAGACTATGATAAAATGAGGAAAACAGTTAAGAAAAAACTAAAAGGAGCAGTTACAAAGGTAAAAGACGTACATCAGGCTTGGCTGTTGTTGAAAAATACTATCTTGGAAGCCCAGACCAGCTGTATTCCACGCTTTAAGAAAAGTGGAAGGAAGTCCAAAAAACTGCCAGCATGGTTTAAAGGTGAGGTCAGAAAGGCTGTTGTTGCCAAAAAAGCATCTTTCAGGAAATGGAAAAAAGAGCCAAACGAAGAAACCTGGAAACAGCACAAGCACTGGCAAGTCAAATGCAAGGCATTGATAAGGCAGACAAAGGGAGAATTTGAGAAGAAGCTTGCTGCGGAAGCAAAAACGTGAAGTAAAGACCTTTTCAAGTACATTTGTAACAAAAAACCTGTGAGAGAGTCAGTTGGTCCATTAGATGATAAAGGGGTTAAAGGAGCACTAAGAGGCAACAAGGCGATAGGGGAGAGACTGAATGAATTCTTTGCTTCAGTCTTTACTGAGGAAGATGTAGGGATGTTACCCATGACTGAAGTGGTATTTAAAGGTGCGGAAGAATTGAAGGAAATATCGATACATCGTGAAGATGTATTACAACTATTAGATAAACTGAAGAGTAGCAAATCACCTGGGCTGGATGGTATACATCCAAGGGCGTTGAAAGAACTGAAATATGAAATTGCAGACCTGCTATTAGTAATCTGTGAACTATCATTAAAATCATCTCTAATACCTGAAGATTGGAGGATCGCCAATGTAACACCAATTTTTAAAAAGGGTTCCAGGGGTGATCCGGGAAACTACAGACCGGTGAGCATGACATCAGTACCGGGAAAAATGGTAGAAACCATCATAAAGAATAAAATTACTCAGCATGTAGATAGTCATGACCTAATGGGAGACAGCCAACATGGCTTTAGACAACGAAGATCTTGTCTTACTAATCTGTTATGTTTTTTTGAAGGAGTAAATAATCAGGTGGACAAAGGTGAGTCGGTTGATATTGTGTATTTGGACTTTCAGAAAGCCTTTGACAAGGTCCCTCATGAGAGACTTTTGGCAAAACTAAAGAGTCATGGGATAGGAGGCAGTGTACTACTGTGGATCAGGAACTGGTTAAAAGATAGAAAGCAGAGGGTAGGGCTAAATGGCCAATTTTCCCAATGGAGAAAGGTGAATAGTGGTGTACACCAGGGATCTGTGCTGGGTCCGCTGCTTTTTGACATATTCATAAATGACCTGGAAAGTGGAATAACGAGTGAGGTTATCAAATTTGCAGATGACACAAAACTAAAGTTGTTAAAACCTAAGAGGATCTTGATAAATTGGAAGACTGGGCATCAAAATGGTAGATGAAATTTAATGTGGACAAGTGCAAGGTTATGCACCTAGGGAAGAACAACCCAAACTAAGGTTACACGATGCAAGGTTCCACATTAGGAACTACCACCCAGGAAAGAGATTTAGGCGTCATTGTGGATACCATGTTAAAACCCTTGGCCCAGTGTGCAGCAGCAGCCAAGAGAGCAAATAAAATGCTAGGTATGATAAAGAAAGGAATGGAAAATAAAACAAAAGATATTATAATGCCTCTATATCGTTCCATGGTGAGACCGCACCTTGAATACTGTGTGCAATTCTGGTCGCCGTATCTTAAAAAGGATATAGCGATTTTAGAAAAGGTTCAGAGAAGAGCCACCAAAATGGTAAAGGGGATGGAAGGATACTCCTATGAAGAAAGGCTAAAAAGGTTAGGGCTCTTTAACCTGGAAAAGAGACGGCTGAGGGGAGATATGATAGAAGTTTATAAATTAATGAACGGAGTGGAACGGGTAAACGTAGATAGATTGTTTACCTTATCAGAATATAGAAAGACTAGGGGACATGCAATGAAGCTACAGGGTAAAGCACAGTTACTTACCTGTAACAGGTGATCTCTGGGAACAGCAGGAATTAGTCCTCACATATGGGTACGTCGGTACCGACGGAGCCCGTGCGGGAAAGCTCCCCAGCTTCTTAGAATAGAAGCTTTTGGGACCTCCCACTGCACATGCGCACTGCCTTCCCGCCTTCCTGAACAGCTCTCCTCAGTTTCGAGTTTATAGCTGAGTCAACAGAGAGAGGACAGGAAGATAGATAGATAAAAGATACAACTCCTAGGGGAGGTGGGTGGGTTGTGAGGACTAATTCCTGCTGTTCCCAGAGATCACCTGTTACAGGTAAGTAACTGTGCTATCTCCAGGAACAAGCAGGAATAAGTCCTCACATATGGGGACTCCCTAGCTTAGATGCATGGGATCCCCTGTAAAGGTTCGCCATCTTCGTATGGATCTCAGGCATCCATTCTGGGAAGGTGGGCAGGAGTTGTTTAGGAATGGAACAGGTGCTTGAGGACAGCCTGGCCAAACAAGGCATCCCGGCGGGAGTCCTTGTCCAAACAGTAATGGGCTGTGAAGGTATGAACCGAGGCCCAGGTAGCGGCTCGACAGATCTGATCTATGGAAACAGAGTGCAGATGAGCCATAGAAGTTGCCATGGCCCTCACATTGTGAGCAGTGACATGGCCTTCCAGAGAAATGTTTTTGCTCTGGTAAGCAAAAGAAATACACTGAGCAATCCAATTGGAAAGTGTACGCTTGGAGACTGGAAGTCCCAAATGGGAAGGATCAAAGGCCACAAAAAGTTGAGAAGACTTTCGATGTGGCTGAGTCCTATTAAGATAAAAAGCGAGAGCTCTTTTACAATCCAGAGTATGAAGGTTCCTCTCTGCATTGGATGCATGAGGAGCTGGAAAAAAGACAGGTAGATATACCTCTTGATTAAGATGAAAAGGCGAGACCACTTTAGGCATAAAGTGGGGATTCGTCCTAAGGACCACCTTATCATGATGAAATCTTGTGTAAGGTGGATTAGCCACTAAAGCCTGCAGCTCACTGATGCGGCGAGCCGAAGTGACTGCAATGAGGAAGATGACCTTCCAGGAAAGAAATTTCAAGGAGGTGGAAAACATTGGCTCAAAAGGTGGCTTCATAAGTTGACCGAGCACTAGATTCAAATCCCATGCGACCGGGGGTGGTCTGATGGGAGGTTTAGTGAGAGTCAGGCCTCTCATGAATCTTGCAACAAGAGGATGAGAGGAGATAGGTTGTCCATTTATATGTTTCAAGGATGCTGCAATAGCACTTAAATGGACTCTTACCGAATTCGTCTTGAGGCCTGCATTGGATAGATGCAGGAGATAATCAAGAAGAGAATTCAAAGGAAGTGCCAGAGGGTCAAGACCCTGCTGAGCACACCAAATGGAAAAACGTTTCCATTTGAAAGCATAGGAACGCCTGGTAGAGGGTTTCCTAGAGGCAGAAAGGATATCTTTCACTGGTTGGGAAAGATGAAAGTCTTGAAGGCTTAAGCCTTCAGTAACCAAGCACTGAGGTGAAGGGATTTGGGGTTTGGGTGCCACAAAGTCCCCTCCTCCTGAGACAGGAGGTCTGGCGCAGCTCCCAGATCCAAGTAGGATCCCTGGGAGAGCTGTAGAAGTAGAGGGAACCACACTTGGCGTGGCCAGCGTGGAGCTATGAGGATCATAGTTCCATGATCCCTCTGGAGTTTGAACAGAGTCTTGGGAATCAAAGGAATGGGTGGAAAGGCATATAGGAATGCCTGACTCCAATTCAGGAGAAAGGCGTCCGTAGCCTGAGCTCCCTGACACGGAGTTCTGGAACAGAACCGGGGAAGTTTGGCATTCCACGGACTTGCAAAGAGGTCTATGTCCGGGTCCCCCATTCCTGAAAGATTCGGTTTATTTGGTCCAAATGTAGGGACCATTCGTGTGGCAGCAGAACTCGACTGAGCCTGTCTGCCCGAGAGTTTTGAACTCCTGGGAGATACACTGCTAGCAGGTGAATCTGATGCTCTCTGGCGAAGGCCCATAGTCTTAGAGCTTCGTTGCAAAGCGACAGAGAGCCCGTCCCTCCTTGTTTGTTTATGTAAAACATGGCCACCTGATTGTCCGTCTGAACTAGGACAGTGAGGTTGGCTAGGAGGGAGTGGAAGACCTTGAGGGCAAGGTAAATTGCTCGCAGTTCCAGAAGATTGATATGAAGGGTGGTCTCCTGTAGAGACCAAGTGCCCTGAGTGGAGAGAGTTTGCAGATGGGCTCCCCACCCTGTTTGGGAGGCATCTGTTGTGAGGGTTGCTTGGGGTAGCAATGGTTGAAATGGAGCCCCCAACAACAGATTCTTGGTGGAAGTCCACCAGTGGAGGGACCAAAACAGACGATCGGAGGTTTGTATTTGGTCTGAGAGCGCTCCTGACGCCTGAGTCCACTGAGTGGCCAGGGTCCATTGAGCTGCTCTCATATGAAGACGAGCATAGGGCACCACATGCACTGTGGAGGCCATATGACCCAGTAGGCGTAGCATTTCCCTGGCTGTCAAGTGAGTGCTGGACTGAGCTTGGGAGGCCAAACTCAGGAGGCGCTGGCCTCGAACATGTGGAAGGTAGGCCCTTGCAGTGATGGTGTCCAACTGGGCCCCTATGAATTCTAGAGATTGAGTAGGGATGAGTTGGGACTTGGGAAGGTTTACTACCAGTCCCAGATACTGCAAAAGGCTCCTTGTGTGGTCCAGGGAAATCTGGGCCTGTGACTGAGTTGGAGCTCGGATGAGCCAGTCGTCCAGATATGGGAAGACAAAGATTCCCATGCCTCTTAGAAATGCGGCTACGACTGCCATGCATTTTGTGAATACTCTTGGAGCAGAGGCTAGACCGAAGGGGAGTACTCTGTATTGGAAATGTTTTCCCTGAAACAGAAAGCGAAGATACTTTCTGTGGGATGGATGGATGAGTATATGTGTATACGCATCCTGTAGGTCTAGAGAACAAAGCCAGTCCTGACCCTGGAGGTAAGGAAGGAGAATGCCGAGAGACAGCATTTTGAATTTCTCCTTGAAGAGAAATTTGTTCAATTCTCTCAGATCTAGGATTGGTCTGAATCCCCCTGTCTTCTTTGGAATGAGAAAATAAGGGGAGTAGAAACCGGACCCTTGTTGAGGAAGAGGAACCTCTTCTATGGCCCCTTGGGCAAGAAGAGAGGAAACCTCTTGACCCAACAGGGTTAGGAGAGATGGGGGAGAATTGAATGGTCTCACCATATGATGGGGAGGAAGGCTGGAGAAATGAAGTTTGTAACCCTCTCGAATGATAGAGAGGGTCCATTGTTCTGTTGTGATTTGTTCCCATCTGGGAGCAAAGTGAACCAACCTTCCGGGTATGGTGAGAGGTTCTGGTTGTGTTAGAACCAGAAGTGGCAAGTTCCCTAGGAGCAAGTCAAAACCCCTGAGGGGTTGGAGCCTGCTGAGCTACAGTAGCTGCTGCAGGCTTAGCTCGTGCTTGTTTGGATTGCTGACGTTTAGCAGTATAGCGAGGTTGAGAAGACTGCTGGCCAGTATTTGAAGCAACTCTGGCCTTCTTATAGTAAGGCCTTTTAAAAGACTTTTTCTTAGTAGGAATTGAAGTGGACTTTGAAAGTCTTTCCAAGGTGGCATTTTCAGCATCCATCTGGGTGGCTTTGATTTGCCACTCTTCCCCAAATAAGTTCTCACCTGTACAGGGCAGATTCCGTAAGCCATCTAGAACCCAAGGTTCCAGATCAGAGGCCTGGAGCCAAGCAAGACGTCGGGCTGCAATAGCAATGCCCGAAGCCCTACTGGCTCCCTCAAAGGAATCATATGCTGCCCTATTAGAGAACTTAGAAACCTCTAAGAGTTGTTTCACTAGGGAAAGGAATCCCTGCTTTTTATCCTCAGGGATAAAGGGGGCAAAATGCCGCACCTTTTTGGCAAGTTCCTCCAGGAACATGCCCATATAGAGACTGTAGGAATTAATCCTGGCTATAAGCATACTAGCCTGGAAAATTTTCCTACCAAAAGAGTCCAAAGTCTTACATTCCCGTCCTGGAGGGGTGGAAGAGTGCCTTTTGGTACTCCTAATCTTCTTCATTGCAGACTTCACCACAATAGAGTGGTGGGGCAATTGAGTCTTTTGGAAACCAGGAGAAGGAGGGACCCTATACATGGTGTCCAACCTACGGGAATAAGGAGACAAAGTCAAAGGATTTTCCCAGAAATCCATCAGTTGTTCTTGAAGGATTTCATGGATAGGCAGGGTAACTGCCTCCTTAGGGGCCTTTGAGTATCCCAAAATATCCAGTTTTTTGGATCTGGGTTCCTTTTCAGAGGATGTGGTAATAGAAAGGGCTGTAGCCATATCTAAAACAAAGTCCTGGAAGGACAAATCCTCTGGAGGGGACATTCTCCTTTTAGGAGAAGAGGGCTCCTCAGGTAAGTTGAGTGAAAACTCAGCAGAATCATCAGAGGAGTGAAAATCCTCAGAGGAATCGGTGCTTTCCTCTAACGCACGATACGCGTACCGATCGGTATCGATATCGGGCGTATCGGGTATGGAACCGGTATGGAGCGAAAGCCCATACGGTACCGACTTGCGTTTAGAGGTGGACGGCCTCGATACCGGCATGGCGGACGATACCGGTATCGGGCCCGGAACCGCTGAAAGCGGAAACCGATGGCGTTGCAGCTTTAATGAAAGCCATGACGGCCTGCTGCATGGACTGTACAGTATCGCCCATGGACGCCATAGCTGCCTGGATGTCGGTACCGGAGTGACCCGGTACCCCAGAGCAGGCTAACAGGTGATCTGTCGAGGCCGTAGCATCGATATCAACCTGAGACCCCTGAATTGGCGTTTTTGGAAGTTGGACTTCCCGCCGGGGTTGTTTGGCTGGGGCAGGGTCCTCAAGTTCTAAGCTAAGAGCCTCTCGATGCTTTGAAGGAGATTTGCTCTTTGAGGACTTGCCCACAGAAGGTTTGGTTACCTGAGATCCATCCGGAGAAGAAGACCTGGATGACTGTGATGCTGTATTCTCTGAAGCAAACAGCACATGGAATTTGTTGGCCCGGTTCTGCAGCCCACGTTTGGACATGTGGGAGCAAGATGGGCAGTCCGGTATGGAATGGTCAGGCCCCAAACATTTCAGACACCATTCATGGGTGTCTGTGACTGAAATAACAGCATTACATTTGGTACACTTCTTAAATCCAGGGGCTGGCTTCTCCATGAGGAGAAATTGAGTAGGCCGAGAGGCCTCTCAGAAGTGACCAAAAAGCTAAAAAATAAGAAAAAAGAATTATAATTTTTAAAGAAAGAAAGAAAAGACCGGCGATACCGGTATCGGTATGGGGAAGGCAGGTACGCGGTCTAAAGAAACAAATAAAATAACAATTTCTTCAGCGGTGACAGGAACACGACCTGCTGGCTCCGCGGAAAAAGAGAAACTGAGGAGAGCTGTTCAGGAAGGCGGGAAGGCAGTGCGCATGTGCAGTGGGAGGTCCCAAAAGCTTCTATTCTAAGAAGCTGGGGAGCTTTCCCGCACGGGCTCCGTCGGTACCGACGTACCCATATGTGAGGACTTATTCCTGCTTGTTCCTGGAGATACTATTTAAGACTAATAAAAGAAAATATTTTTTCACTCAACGTGTAATCAAACTCTGGAATTTGTTACCGGAGGATGTAGTAAAGGCTGTAGTAAAGGCTGTTAGTGTAGCTGGGCTTAAAAAAGGTTTGGACAAGTTCCTGGAGGAAAGGTCCATAAACCATTATTAAGAAGGGACCCAGGATATCAATGCTTGACCCAGTACAAGCACTGCGGAACCTGTGTCTTTGGGGAAACTGCTAGGTAAGTATGACCTAGATTGGCCACTGTTGGAAAAAGGATACTGGGCTTGATGGATCTTGGTCTGACTCAGTATGGCATATCTTATGTTCTTGCCTTGGATCAGTCTTCTTCAGCATCAAGACACCAGTCCCCTCCCAAGGACACCTTGTTCCTCGAGTTTGTCTGGGACATGACAAAGTCTTTGTCTCTCATGACGGAGTCTGTGGAGGACCCTCACACGAAGAAGCTCAAAATCCTCTTTCCCTGCCATCCTCAGGCAATGACTCCTTCGGATGTGGGAGACACTGGCATCAGTGTCGATAGTTAGCTGATGCCTGGACACCATGTACTGGGTCCAGCAGGGCCTCACCTTCTAGAAAGTGCAACTCCCTCACACCTCTACGGTGGTAGAGTCGACCATGCGCTGGCAGAAAAGCCTGAAGACTCATTCTTCTGTGCCCCCGGGAAGGGAGTCCCACACTCTCGATACCCTGGGATGCAAATGCTATCAGGGCTCGATATTGGGCTGCCTAATACAAGTGTATTTTATTTTTTATTTACATTCTCTTATATACCACGCTATTCTGCATCAGTGCGGTTTACATTGAACAAACTGAAATTACATTGAACAGGGCATTATAACTTGGAGATAACTATTTTACAGGGAACATGGGCTATGGAGGGTTAAGTGGCTTGCCCAAGACCACAAGGAGCATCTATGGGACTAGAAACCCCAGTCCTTCCGGCCCAAGGTTGCTGTCCTCTAGTGGGATTTGAACCCCTGACCTTCCGGCCTGAAGTACCTTGCCCCAACCACTAGGCCACTGTGGTTGGGGCAAGCTATCAGCTGTATATCAGCATCTATCTCTGAGACCTAGCAAAAGAACTCGCAGGTTTCTCGGTAAGTCTCAGTGGAGATCACCTCCAGCAATTCCAAACCCTCACGAAGTGTGTTGGGGAGTGCTTTTTAATTTTTAATTTTTAATTTTTTATTGATATATGTCAGCGTATTTTATATTATGTTTTGTTTATTTAATCCATATGTTGATGTTCATTTGTTTTTGAGGTGTGCTCTTTAAGACCCCCTGAAGAAGGCCGGTGGCCGAAACGCGTTGGGGCGCAATAAACAAGGTTAACGAATTTGTCAGTCCAGGCTCCGCTTTCTTGTTCTCTTTGGAACTAGGAAATACCTGGAGTAGAACCCTTGCCCCTGCAGGCGAGGAGGCAAAGGCTCCAACGCCTTGTCCAGAAGCAGCCCTTGAAGTTCTTGGAGAAGGAGATTGGTGTGCAGGGGAGGCCTGGAAGGCTCCCCTGGGAAATAGACAGGAGGAAGCTGCTGGAAATGAAGCACATCACCCTGATGAATGATGCTTAAGACCCAAGCATCCCCGGTAATGGGTGGCCACTTGTGGGCAAACAGGGCTAAGCGACCTCCTGTGCTGGAATGGGGGCAGCAGAGGTGGAAAGGCTATGCTGTGGGAGTCAAAAACCCCCTCCCTGCTGAGGAGGAGCAGGAGCCGGAGGCTTGGGGGTCTTCTGCCTACGGGGCCCATGTCCCTGCCCCTTGGCCTGCTGACCCTGCTGGGGAGGCCTGGTACTGAGGGAAAGGTTTGTAGGCAGCTGCCTTTCTCAGGTAAAAGGGCTTTTTACCCGAGCCCTTCTTTTTGCGAGAAGGGGCAGAAGTTTTTCTGGACAGCCTTGTCAGAGTCAACTGCTCAGTTTCGAGCTCAGCCGCCTTCTCGTCCATGGGCTTGCCAAAAAGGTTCTCACCCCTGCAAGGGACATCGACCAACTTGTCCTGTACCCAAGGCTTGAGGTCCGATGACTGCAACCATGCCTGGTGTCGAGCCCCGATGCCAGCTGCTGCCGCTCGAGCCGAAGCTTCGAAGCCATCGTAGGCCGCTCGGGACATGAACTTGGAGCAGTCCCGGATCCCTGATGATAAAGACTGGAACCTCTGCAAGGGTTCCCCAGAGAGGCCAGCAGAGAATCTGGCAAGCTCCTTTGTCAGGTCTCGGAGGTACATGCCCATGTACAGCTGGTAAGACTGGACACGGCAAGCAAGCATCGAGCCCTGGAAGCACTTTCTGCCGAAAGCATCCAGGCTCCGGGCCTCCCTGCCGGGGGGCACCGCAGAGTGCATCTTCTGACTTTTCAGACAATGCATGGCCGATTCCACCACCAGGGAATGGTGCGGCAGCTGCGCCTTTTGGAAGCCAGGGCTCTTACGGAGTAGATAAATGGAATCGACCCGCTTGCTTAAAACCGACGCCAAGGCCGGTGCCTCCCACATCCGGAAGAAGAGCCGTTCCAGCATCGGAGGAACCGGGACAGTAAAAGCCTCCTTCGGAGGAGAGTCATACTAGAGGGCCTCGAGCTCCTCGGCCATATCCCGCACAAACTCCAAGAACCGGGTATCCTCCGGAGGGGACCTACTCCGGGGCTCGGACTGCGGTGAGTCCGAAGGGACGCACCAAGTCCGGAAGGTATCGGGGGACTCCTCGTCCTCCGTCTCCCAAGCTAACTCGTCCGAAGAAGAGTCGAGGGGCTCCGACCGCGTGGGTCGAGGTGGCACCCGCCCCGACGCCGAAGGCACCAGCGTCGACGCCCTCGGTTCCGAGCAGGAGGTCGAGGGAGACCCTGACCGAGGACGACCTCGAGCCTTCATGGTCTCGAGTATCGGCTCGGTCTCCAGGGTCGACTTCGACGTCGATGTCCCGGTGGTCGTGGCAGATGCACCGGCGAGGCTGGCCATCAGTACCCGCTGCTGATCCATGAAGGCAGACAATCTGCACTCCAAGGCTGTCAGCCTGAGTCCAAGCTCAGGAGACTCAGCAGCCACCGACTCGGGCCCCGGCGGCGCCGGGCCCGACGTCAGCTCCCTCGGAGGAGAGTCCACGAGGACTACAGGACTTACGTGTCCGACGGTCTCCGGCTCCACGCGAGGTACTTTGGATGGCTTCTCCTGCTCCAAAGGCCCGGGACGGCGGTCGGGGGTCTTAGACCTGGCCCTCGAGAAACCAGGGACCTCTTCCGACGCCACCCTCACAAGCCGTTTCTTCCTCTTGCGTTCCCGGTCGGGGGACCCCCTGTCCGAGGAACCCCGACGATGCTCGGGATCAGACTCACGAGACGTCGAGGCCTCAGACGAGGTCCAGGCCCGGCCAGAGGCAGATTCAGAGAAAATCCTTTCCTTCTGGTGCTGACGACTTCGAAGCGCCTTAATGGACATTTTACCACACGAGCCACAGTTCATGGGATCATGATCTGGGCTGAGGCATCGAAGGCAGCAGTCGTGTGTGTCAGTGAGAAACATTAGTTTCTTGCACCGATCACACTTCTTGAAGCCACTGGAAGCCATCGGGGAAAAAAGGGTCCCCGCGAGGTCAAAGGACCGGCCTTCCAGGGAAAAAGAAAAAAAAGGGTGCGAACGCCAGCTACAAAGGGCAAAAACCGAAAAATAGAGAACAGGCTCGATACCAGTGTACCGAACCCGGCGGGAAGGGGAACCGACGTCGAACTCAGAGAAAAACAAGAAATCTTTCAAAAAAGAAGGTCAACGTTTCCGGGTGACTAGGACGAACGTCCGAAGGGCTCCACGGAAAAAGAAAGACTGGCAAAGATGGCACCTTTAGGCGGGAAGGGGACCGCGCATGCGTGTAGTATTCCCAAAGGCTTTCATACAAAGCTGGGGAAATGCTTCCGCACGGGGCTCCATCGGCGCCGATGTCACCCATAAGTGAGGACTGACTTCCTGCTTGGTCCTGGAGAAACAGGTTATCTCCGGGAACAGCAGGAATTTAGTCCTCACATATGGGTATCATCTGTACCGACGGAGCCTGCGCAGGAACGCTCCCCAGCGTCCAATCAGAAAGCTTTTGGGAGCATCCCACAACGCCTGCATGCTGCCTTCCCGCCTTTCCCAACTGCCTCTCTCCAGTTGAGTTTTAAAGCTGAGACAAAGAGAGAGAGAGGGAAAGGAAAGACATAGAGAGATACAACTTCTAGGGGAGATGGGTGGGTTGTGAGGACTAAATTCCTGCTGTTCCCGGAGATCACATGTTACAGGTGAGTAACTATGCTATCTCCAGAAACAAGCAGGAATGTAGTCATCACATATGGGGACTCCCTAGCTTTAGGTGCCAGGGAGAGACCCCAGAGGTTGTGTGTCCCTGAAGAGGGCTCCACTTCCCCCCATGGATCTCTGGCATCCTACCAGGAATGGTAGGTAGGAGTTGATTAGGTATGGAACAGGTGTTTGAGAACAGCCTGACCAAACAAGGCATCCCGGCGGCAGTCCTTGTCCAAGCAGTAATGGGCCGTAAAGGTATGAACCGAGGCTCAAGTGGCTGCTCGACAGATGTCGTCTATAGACAGAGTGCAGATGAGCCATTGAGGCTGCCATGGCTCTCACATTGTGAGCTGTGACATGGCTCTCCAGAAAAGGTTCTTATTCTGATAGGCAAAGGAAATACACTGAGCAATCCAGTTAGACAGTGTTCTCTTGGAGACTGGAAGTCCCAAATGAGAAGGATCAAAAGCAACAAAGAGGTGAGAGGACTTTCTATGTTGCTGTGTTCTTTGCAAATAAAAGGCTAAAGCTTTTTTACAGTCCAAGGTATGAAGATTCCTCTCTGCATTTGATGCATGAGGCCCTGGAAAAAACACAGGTAGGTAGGCTGCTTGGTTCAGATGAAAAGGCGAGACCACCTTAGGCATAAAGTGTGGATGAGTCCTAAGGACTACCTTGTCATGATGGAACCTTGTATAAGGTGGATCAGCTACTAGTGCCTGCAACTCACTGATGCGGCGTGCTGATGTGATTGCAATGAGAAAGATAACCTTCCAAAAAAGGAATTTCAAGGAGGTAGTAGCTAAAGTTTCGAAAGGTGGCTTCATGAGCTGCCCAAGAACCAGATTTAAGTCCCATGCCACCGGTGGTGGCCTAATGGGAGGCCTAGTTAGAAGAAGGCCTCTCATAAATCTTGCTATAAGAGAATGAGAGGAAATAGGCTGTCCATTTAGAGGCTTAAGAGAAGCTGCAATAGCACTCAAATGGACTCTTACTGAATTAGTCTTAAGACCTGCATTGGATAAATGAAGGAGATACTCCAGCAGTGATTCCAGAGGTATCGCAAGGGGGTTAAGAGCCTTTTGCGAACACCATATGGTACACCTTTTCTACTTGAAAGCATAAGAGCGTCTTGTGGAAGGTTTCCTGGAAGCAAGAAGAATATCTTTCACTTGTTGAGGGATATTAAGATCATGCAGATCTAGGCCTTCCGCAACCAAGCCCTGAGATGCAGAGAATGGGGATTGGGATTTTTATTTATTATTTATTTATTTATTACATTCTCTTATATACTGCACTATTCTGCATCAGTGCGGTTTACATTGAACAAACTGAAATTACATTGAACAGGGCATTATAACTTGGAGATAACTATTTTACAGGGAACATGGGCTATGGAGGGTTAAGTGGCTTGCCCAAGACCACAAGGAGCACCTGTGGGACTAGAAACCCCAGTCCTTCCGGCCCAAGGTTGCTGTCCTCTAGTGGGATTTGAACCCCCGACCTTCCGACCTGAAGTACCTTGCCCCAAACACTAGGCCACTCCTCCACTATAACATTCCATCCTCCTGGGATAGGAGATCTGGAGCAGACCCTAACTCCAGGGAGGGAGCTTGAGAGAGATGTAGAAGCAGAGGGTACCACAATTGCCGTGGCCAATGTGGAGCTATGAGAATCATATGGCCTCTGTCTCTCTGAAGCTTGAACAGGGTTTTGGGAATTAGGGGAATGGGTGGAAAGGCATACAGGAAGTCTTGACCCTAGTAAAGGAGGAAAGCATCCCTGGCCTGAGCCCCCTGAGCCGGAGTTATGGAACAGAACCGGGGAAGTTTGGCATTCCACGGACTTGCAAAGAGGTCTATGTCCGGGGTTCCCCAAAGTTGAAATATCCTGGTCACCTGGTCTGCATGCAGAGACCACTTGTGTGGAAGCAGAACTTGACTGAGTCTGTCTGCCCAAGAGTTTTGAATGCCTGGAAGATACACTGCCAGAAGATGAATCTGATGCTCTCTGGCGAGGGCCCATAGTCACAAAGCTTTGTTGCAAAGCGACAGAGAGCCTGTTCCCCCCTGCTTGTTCAACATAGAACATGGCTACTTGATTGTCCGTATAAATGAGGACCGTCTTGTAGCTGAGCAGGGTGTGGAACACTCGCAGAGCAAGGAAGATTGCTCTGAGCTCCAAGAGATTGATATGTAGATAACTCTCTTGTGGAGACCAGGTGCCTTGGGTGGAGAGGTCTTGCAGATGAGCTCCCCAACCCATCGGAGAAGCATCTGTTGTGAGAGTTGCTTGGGGTAAGGGTTGCTGGAAAGGGGACCCCAGCAACAGGTTTTGAGTGGACATCCACCACTGGAGGGACAAAATGAGGCAACTTGTGTTTGCTACTTTGTCTGACAGGCACCCTGAGGCCTGGGTCCATTGGGTAGATAAAGTCCACTGAGCTGCCTTCATGTGGAGGCGAGCATAGGGAACCACATACACGGTGGATGCCATGTGGCCTAGTAGTTGTAACATTTCTCGAGCAGTTAGATGAGGCTTTAGCACTGCTTGAGAAGCTAACTGCACTAAGCGAAGGCAACGGGCCTGGGGGAGATAGGCCCTTGCCTTTGTGGTATCCAGGAGAGCTACTATGAACTCTAAAGACTGAGTGGGAGTCAGACTGGATTTTGGGATGTTTATTACCAGCCCTAAATACTGAAGGATCTGCATTGTGCAGGATAGAAGCCCTGGCCTCTGACTCTGTTGGGGCTCGAATGAGCCAGTCGTCCAAGTAAGGGAAGACGAATATCCCTAGAGTGCGGAGAAAGCACAGTTACTTACCTGTAACAGGTGATCTCTGGGAACAGCAGGAATAAGTCTTCACATATGGGTACGTCGGTACCGACGGAGCCTGCACAGGAATGCTCCCCAGCATCCAATCAGAAAGCTTTTGGGAGCATCCCTTGCGCCTGCGCACTGCCTTCCCGCCTTTCCTGCTGCCTCTCCTCAGTTGAGTTCCATAGCTGAGACAAAGGGAGAGAGAGAGGAAAGGAAGATAGATAGATAGATACAACTCCTAGGGGAGGTGGGTGGGTTGTGAAGACTTATTCCTGCTGTTCCCAGAGATCACCTGTTACAGGTAAGTAACTGTGCTATCTCCAGGAACAAGCAGGAATGAGTCTTCACATATGGGGACTCCCTAGCTATAGATGCCAGGGGGAGATCCCATAAAAAGCGTGTCCCTGGATCAGGACTACACTTCCCATATATGGATCTCCGGCATCCCATAAGGGATGGTGGGGTAGGAGTTGAAAAGAGAGGAGCTGTAAGAAAAAACAGCGAACCTAAGGACTACAGGAGAGGAGTCCTTGGTATGTATGATAGGTACCATTAAAAATTATTCAATGAACAATCATAATATGGAGCTTACCTACTGGATTGTAGGAAGTAGAGAGCGTGATGGAGTCTACTGGAGATTCAGTAGAGGAATTCTCAAGGTGACCTCACAGCAGTGAGGATGAAGGTCCAAAATCTGGAATTGGCTGGTGACCCAGGTGTCAACTGGGGTAGTATAAGAACGGCAGGTCTTCAGTGGAAAGCTTTATGGGAAAAAGCTGAAAACTCTTTTAGCTACAGAGTCATTAACATTGAGGAGTAAAAGAGGAAGACTGACCGATTTGGACAACTAGCCCAGTCCTGGAGGGAAGAAGGGGTATGGAAAAAAGCCCGTATTCCCAAGGAGGACAGAAGTGTGAAGGGCTGAAAACTCAGAATTACTGAAGGTCTATACTGTCTTTCCTAGCTGGTAAGAGATAGGAAAGATAGTGAGACCTAGAGTAAAGTGGAGCTGTTAGTACCACAGTAGTGGTTGTGTGCATAACAGCCCCCACATACCGAGGGGCAGTATGAAGAAATGCAAGCCCACTGTCTGGAACCTCTAAGAAGATAAAAACCTTTATAGCCTAGACAGTTAGGGAGATAGTATGTGAATACATATCTACCTATAATAGCATCTCGAAAGATACACCTATGTATGTATATGTATATAGGGGCATAACCTATGCACACACAGCTTACAGATAACCCTGCATTGTATTTAGTTTCCCTACTTCACCAAGTTATACTTCCTGTTAAATGTAACGACCAGACACGTGTAAACTGTCGGATGTTTTTCTGTTCAATGTAAACCGCGCTGATGTCTAATAGTGCGGTATATAAGAATTGTTAATAAATAAATAAATAAAAATATGTATCTATAGAATATATAGAGATATAGACATACATGA